>OX578276.1:109016164-109345370 GCA_951217055.1 Gerris lacustris
CTTTATGCTTTTTAGGGGTTCGTTGGTAAAACAAATAAAGAAGCCTTATAGTTTCGTTCTTGTGTCAGTCTGTCACTCTGTACGGTTCCAATAACTTTTAAATCAAAAGAGATAGAAATATGAAACTTTGCAGCATTAATGGTCGTTTAAGGAAAAATATAGTGAACTCAAAATTATCAGCTGTTCAAATCCAAAATGGCGAATAGTTCAACCCCGCGATTTTTTTTTAAAAATTTTGAGTCGGGTATTAAATGAAAGGTACAGAAGAGTAGATTAAAAAAATTTATAAGTGTGGAAATTGTTTCATTTTCCTCGCCATTTTGTCAAATGCATCAACATTTTGCGTGTGAGATTTTTCGTGTGTGATTTTGCCCCCCCCCCCCCCCCAAATAAAAAGAAAAACTATATTTCTGCTGTTACTAAAAAATAAGATTAACTGGGAATCAAATATGGCGGATAATTCATGTCACGTGAAAAAAACTGCTTTCAAATTTTAAGTGGGGTATCGCAAAAGAAAGGTATTAAAGAGTAGTATTACAAAATTTATAACGCTTGTGTAAATTGTTTAATTATCCACGCCATTTTGTCAAATGCATCAACATTTTGTGTACCCCGTCCCCCACTCCTTTATACTAACTAATTTTTTAGTTAGTAAAAAATATTTTCGCGAGGAATCTAATATGATTCAGATAGAGAAGGAGGAATCTATATATTTTCTCAAAAGAATTGTATTATTATTTGACGGTATAATATTTAAATGATAACAGTAATTTTGTTAAATGTTTAGTTCCTAATTAACTTTTCATTCTATTCTAATGCTTAATATATATCAACTGATACCTTTTTATTCTTATAATTTATGTTTAATACAAATTAAATAGTTTGATAGAAAGTAAATAGTTTGACCAAATGTACACATAAATTACATTTTTTACTGGCATTGAGCTTCCATTTAATCATAGTTTCGATCTGTGGAGTGGATAAAGCTCTGTAAACATTTGGGATTTCATTCCTTGGAATAGTTGAGACTTTCCTAATGTATAGTCCAGAGGAAAGAGCGATCAGATTTGTTGATTGTAATAGGTAGAAAAAGCTCAATGGTTTTGTTAAGTTTAAGCTCTCTAACAGATTGAATCCACGAAAGAAATCATTGATCCTTTGATTAATGGCATGTTCGATTTACTTGGGCTACCACTCGGTCTTAATCATTCATCCGGAGGTGTACCTTGCAAACGCTCTTTACATCGCCACAAAGCTCTTAGAAAATAGGTTCTCGTAAAAAAAGAGAAGGTCTGACTAGACCAAGCGCCTCCTTAGATAATCAAGTTTGACAGTATGGTAAAAGTTTAAGTGGTGTTAAATGTTGAACGAATAGATTAGAAAGAAGTAAAGCTTAGAAGGAGGTCAGTGGAATGTTTAATTTAAACTGCTATCTGTTTGTGTGAGAGGAAACAGTAATAAAGGTTGGCTAATCAATGGTCAAAGCCCCCGCTCCTGTATTTCCCTCCAATACCTAACCTTCGTTTTTTATTGCCTCCCAAATAAGCCTTGGCCCAGGCTATCTAAACCCTGTTTTAAAAACTTTGATACTGATAGTAGGAGTAAAAAGGCTCAAGGTACTAAAGAAGTTAAACATTAAATTTCCTCTATAAGGGCTTGGAATTCGACATCACAAGACCTCGGTTAAATCGCTTCTAGTGGAATTTATTGAAAGTTATAGAGGCCTAGTAAACAGTTATTACTTTCTTTTAAGTCAGAATTTTAACTTAGTTTCAGCTACTTTGTTTGTTTATTTTAATGAAATCCAAAACATCAAAGAAAGCCTCTTATCAGAAAATAAATACCGATATCGGTATATTTATAAACTAATTAATTTAATATTACAATCATTTATATTGTACATTTGATCATGTACATATATAAAACTCATTTTTAGAAAATCTTGAATTAGTCATAAATCTTACTTCATTTCATTTATTTAAATTGTAAAGATCTTTGGTGTCTCCAACGTATAGCCTTTGTATTATGCATCGTAATTTTAGAAAAATATAAATTCTTATATAATGCGCAACCAATAATTTCGAACAAAAACAATGTATATCTTGTAAAATTTTACTTAGATTCCCAACAATACTATAACATGATTACACATTAAAATAAACAGGTCAAGTGTGTGCTGGTCAGCACACAGCGAGGGTCCGTAGGCAACCCTGTATAGTTTAAGTAGTACCCTATTGATGGTGTTTTTTCAAATGCTAAAAAGCTTACTTTAAACTATACTATGGGTCTGATATTCTCAAAACACATAAACAAACTTCTGATAAAGTATTTTTTTGCCACTGAACCGGAATACAACCATATAAATACATCGAAAAGACCATAGTTATAAGAAAAACGTATTTTGTCAATAAAAAATAAAATGATATTTTTTTCGAAATTTCAAAAAAGTGGTATCTTTACTTTTGGTCGAAGAATGTTCAGGAATTATTTCAAATTTTTTTCACTTCACATAAGCGAGATAGAGGGGGGGGACACGTTACACACCCTCTTCAAACTTATAGCCCTATCAAAGTTATAACCAAAGAATTATATATTTTTGTAATTAGCTCAACGTACCCTTTCATAGGGGTGTCAAAAAAAAAAAAAAAAAAAAAAAAATGTAACCCTTAAGATTTTTACCGTAATTGTTTTTTTTTAAATATTTTTTTTAAGTCGCTATATTTTTAAAATATGTGGGTATGTACAAGACACATACATGCCAAATTTCAAAGTGATCGGACGAAAGGTGTAGCCGTGAGAGCAGGCGACCGGACGGACGAACACACACTCAGGAAAATATAAGAGTCCTTGGTTTTGCCTACGGACCCTAATAGTTATTTCAGTATTTACTTTGTCGAAAGCAGATGCATTTTTTTTATAACTCTTAATTTTATCATTAATAATATAATTTATGTTAGGTATAATATTATTATTTAAAAATATTTAAACTACGACGCATAAAACCTTTGCTAGGTGACTGGACTTCTTCATATAGGAAAAGCAGACAGGAAGAGACAATACTTTGCAGACTGAGAATAGGACATACTCGACTTACGCACAGTTATTTGTTTACTAGAGACAGAGAAATACCAAGATGTAGATTATGTGAAGATACTCTGACTGTAGCTCATATACTGACTGATTGCCAACAACTTGACCAACTTAGAATTACACACGACTTATCAGACAACTTAGCAGATATTTTAGCAAACAACTTGACTCACGTAACTAAACTGATGCATTACTTACAGGACGCTAATTATTATACTGATATCTGAATTTAATTGTTTCTTATTTGTTATTATGTATATTATATTGTTTAACCACTGTAATTTAAATTTTGCATAGGCACATATAACCATGTTGTTCGGTGCCTAAAAAAATAAAAAATAATAAAAATAAATAAAAAAATATATTTTTGTTCTTTATTTTATTTTAAGTTGGTTAATGGTTCCTCTAGATGAGTTACTATGTACAACATTTTTTTTCTACGTATAAGAACTAATACTTGAATCTGTTATTTCCATTATTATATTTTTACATTTTCATCTTTAAAAGTATTTTCCTGAACTAAGCTCATAATTTTAGCTTATTACTTTAACTTGTATGTAAAAGGGAAAAACTTCGGAGTTTATAAACTTCGTCATAAACTTTCTCTCTCTTCCAGATTTAATTTAGAAAATTCAATGTGAAGTTATAAGACAGACAGGCATCTTGTTAAATTAGAACTTACTATACTGTTGTAATAAAACTTTCAAGAAATGTTAAATTGTTTAGCACCTGGTACTTCAAAAATGAGCAGAGGAACAAACCAACATATCAATACATTGTTTTGCCAGGAAGGATTGAACCGTATCGGGGAATTCTCCCTTCGTTTTGAAGAGCGTAGTTTCTGTTTGTGTTAGTCTGATTGTTATTTCGCCATATAAGGGCGCCGAGAATGACGACATGATATCAGTGATTTGTTCCAAAGCCCTTCCCTTCCTTCAATCACCCGGTTCTAGAATGAGTCCATTGTATCGTTCAGGATGTGGCACCCCCTCAATCTGGAATCATTCGCCACACTTCTTAATTATTTCTACTTCTCCCACTGTTCTGTTGATTCGACCGCAGCAAGATATTGAATGGAATATGGGCTTGGAGGGCTCAGATGTTCCATTAAAGTTAGAGTGGAATGGGACCTTTGATTACATACTTCTCGATCATGATTATGAATCATGCCGCCTCTTCATTTTATTTCTCAATACATACATTGGAAATATGAATTTGAGAATTTTAGTATATATGTGAAATGCGGTCATTTAAACCACCGTTATTTCTTAATTAAATAAGTTTACTTCTTTTTTGAAAATGAAGTTGTGTGCTAAATGAAGTTCTATTTGCCGAGTTTTTGAAGTACTAGCTTAAAGAGTGTAATTTATCAGTTTAGAAGTAAAGATAAATCCTAATGATAACACTTGTGTAAAAAAAGTAGCCAAGTCTCACGTAAAAAGATGTGAGATCATAGGTTTAGCCAAGTTTCCCCCTGTGTAAGTTCTGCTAGGTATAATTTATCCAGTACAAGTAAGTGGTGATGTTTGACCGTCCCCTTCTCTAATCTCTGTCCCTCACAAACTAAAACATTTTCTTTCCCACGCAAATTTCAGGCTCATATATCTTATGAACTAATTAGGGTAGAGGTGTGAGACTTTTAGTTCTGGTTCAGTATTTAATGAACTCTAATGTAAAATTAATTCTGCTACAAAGTGCTTTAAGTTGGTTCCAGTAAAGAAGGATGGTGCGGCTGTGCTCGACTTGACGGGGGCACTGCTGTGCCCTCAGCTACACAAGTGAATATTGAATGTGAACCGAATTCAGTTTATTTTCTATTAATTTTTCGTCACTGAAAAAATAAAATGATTTACTATCATAATGATTGCTTTAAGAAAATATTTTGTACATAAGGAAGATAGGGTTCCCAGTGGTTACATACGAGTGTTCATTAACTTCATTTCTTATATTTGGAATTCATAAATTGTTTTATCTTTAAATCCTAAATGGTGTAGTTAACGTTTGGAACAGCCATTTGACTGATTTGTTTCTTCTTCGTAGGCAATCAATCAAACAATGAACATTCAGGATCCCTAAGGATAAGATAATAGGTTGTTGCTCTTGTTGGTTATATACGAGTATATTTCAATTCCTAAAACAATTCGACAATGTAATTAATGCATTCGGTTTAGTAGGAGGAACTAGTGATTACCTAAGTTGTAAATTGAAGTCTGAGGTAGTAAATTGGTTTAGATAGTATATTGATTTGACACACAGTTATAAATCAGACAATGATAAGGTAATAAATTCTTAAATAATATTGACAGAAAATCTAAGCAAGCTATAAATAAATTATTTAAATAAACTGAAATTTTAATTTGCTATTTTAAATAATATATGCTTTAATAATGATTGTGATGACATTGACAACAATGATAATTATGGCATTGTATTTTTTTATTTATATAGAAATATTATGCATGTGACAATTTTAGCTTATGCATGAAATTCAGCTTTGAAATTTCATTTAAGATAATTGATTAGTTTATTCATTTATAATTAAATATTAATTGAAGCGAGCGTAGCGAGCTTCCTACATTCAACGAAATATGCTCCGTGTCTGTCTGTCTGTCTGTCTGTCTGTCTGTCTGTCTGTCTGTCTGTCTGTCAGTAACGTTTACGCGTGCGACGATAACTTGAGTAAAAGTTAACCGATTTAGTTGAAATTTGGTATACATGTTCCTCTTACTAATACTCAGGCTAAGTTCGTTGGACAGCGTGATCCGTCCATGAGTTCGCGCGCAACGCTCGCGTAAACGAGAGGTACAAAAATTAAATTGGAATTTCAGGACGGGAAAAGATTCTATCATCATCTACTCGATGAGACGAACATTTTTTACAAATAACTTTTTTTACTAAAACCAACAGCGACACCGCTATGACTTAATAAAGATCGCTAAAACTATTAAAGCGGACCTAAACGTTTATAATAGAGAAAACAACCTTTTTACCGATATCTTACGTTCTAACGAAACGATTTTAATAAAACTTCATATACACCATCTAATGCACAATTGAAACAGGTATGCAAAATTTCAACTTGATACAAGCAAAATTCTTTGCGTAGTGACGAGATACATTTATAACTAGGCATCGCGTGGCTCTATCATTGAAGCGAGCGTATTGCAATGAAATACTGAATATTGAAATTTATTAATCATGATGAATGTCATAGTTGAAGATAAGTGGAAGAGGGTTAGTGTAGGGAAGAGTGGGGGTACTCGGTACAAAGCTTTACTTCCTAAACAAACCTATACGGCTATAACAATCTTCACCACCCGCGGTAGCTTTCAAACAATTATTATAAATGTATCTCGTCGCTACGCAAAGAATTTTGCTTGTATCAAGTTGAAATTTTGCATACCTGTTTCAATTGTGTATTAGATGGTGTATATGAAGTTTTATTAAAATCGATACGTTAGAACGTAAGATATCGGTAAAAAGGTTGTTTTCTCTATTATAAACGTTTAGGTCCGCTTTAATAGTTTTAGCGATCTTTATTAAGTCATAGCGGTGTCGCTGTTGGTTTTAGTAAAAAATGTTATTTGAAAAAAATGTTCGTCTCATCGAATAGATGATGATAGAATCTTTTCCCGTCCTGAAATTCCAATTTAATTTTTGTACCTCTCGTTTACGCGAGCGTTGCGCGCGAACTCTTGGACGGATCACGCTGTCCAACGAACTTAGCCTGAGTATTAGTAAGAGGAACATGTATACCAAATTTCAACTAAATCGGTCAACTTTTACTCAAGTTATCATCACACGCGTGAACGTTACTGACAGACAGACAGACAGACAGACAGACAGACAGACAGACAGACAGACACGGAACATATTTCGTTGAATGTAGGAAGCTCGCTACGCTCGCTTCAATAATTGTTTAAAAGCTACCGCGGGTGGTGAAGATTGTTATAGTCGTATAGTGTTTGGTTTGTTTAGGAAGTAAAGCTTCGTACCGAGTACCCCCACTCTTCCTTACACTACCCTCTTCCAGTTGTCTTCAACTATGACATTCATCATGATTAATAAATTTCAATATTCAGTATTTCATTGCAATACGCTCGCTTCAATGATAGAGCCAGGCGATGCCTAGTATATAAATTAGACTAGATATGTGCAGGACATCTCCCCCGCCTATGAAATTAAGGCTTTATTCAAATGTAAGCTATGCTAACCCAGTCCAAAGTTCAATGTTACTTATTATACCTATATAGAATCCTAATTTGAGAAATCTAGAGTTAAATCGTAGATAAAATTAATTACAAATTAAGCTATAACACCGACAAATTATGTTGATTACCATTAAATTTTTATTAATTTTAGCTTCAGAGCTTACCGAAGGTAGTGGAAGTGGAAGCATTGTGATTATTCTGAAGAATGAAATTGCTTACGAGCTTACCGGAGGTAGTGGAAGTGGAAGCAATTCTAAAGAATGAAATTGCTTACGAGCTTACCGGAGGTAGTGGAAGTGGAAGCATTGTGATTATTCTGAAGAATGAAATTGCTTACGAGCTTACCGAAGTTAGTGGAAGTGGAAGCATTGTGATTATTCTGAAGAATGAAATTGCTTACGAGCTTACCGAAGGTAGTGGAAGTGGAAGCATTGTGATTATTCTGAAGAACGAAATTCTTTTGAGCCTCCGAATTCAAAATTCCAAGATAGAAATCCATTCCAGACACCAAGAAACATTGTTGGTCTCGTGTCTGCCGGTCTGCCCAACATTTTTGCGAATTACCATATCATACAAACATTACTCGACCGATTGATGAAATTTTGATGGTAGGACATAATTAACCCATTCTGGATTCTGGATCCCATATTAATTTAAACCGTATGGAAGCATTTAATATCGAATTAAAATAGTTATTATCTTTTGGTACTGGGAATCGACAAAAAAAATAGAATGTTTTTTAACTCCTATATCTTAAAAGTACTGATCTGATTTGCAGAAAAAATTTAGATGGTATGTCGTAAGTTGTTCACAGATGGTCCCACATTAATTTCAACCGTATGAGAAAATTTAATATTACATAAAAATTAGTGTGGCAACACTGGAAGGTAATTGAAACTAATCTTATTTGACTATTCATAAAATAATAGGACGCGAGGAAGCTATGTGTAAATGCAATAATCTAAAATTGATTAAATTACCCTTCCAACCCTACCCCCTTCCCCTCCTCATACTTCCTTATGAAACCTGTTCATTCTAGTTTTCATAGACTAAGAAAAAATATAAATTTAATTAAACAGGTAAGAATTATATTAGGCTAGTTCGTTGTAAAATGAGTTTCTGCAAAGGAGTAAAACCCGTTCAAAAAAAGGGTTGTGTGATATTCTTGCTGGTACACTCACACATAGAATCTTGTCCTCAACACAATACCATTAAACGTTAAAGATGAAATCAATATTTGCCAGGCAAGAAACCCAAACTAATGACGGCCACGACATTTTCTTATTTCTGCTCAAATTCATTTTATTACTTTACTAAAACAATTTTATAGTAAAAAAAGTTAAGCAACTGTTTAAATGGACTTAAAAAGAAATTCAAGAACAAAACAAATTATAATTGATTACATTATTGAGTTTAAGAGTAAATTATTTCGTAAAACAATTTCAAAAACAAATTAAATTATTTCGGGAAAAATCATAATATAAAACACGGTTGTGAAGTCTCACGTAAAAAGGGGTTTATTAATATTTTGAACATAAAATTATTTTATTGAAGGGGGGGGGGAATCTATTCTTCAATACCTTTCATTTAAAATAATATTTTTCCCCCGTGACAGGAATTATCCGCCATTTTGGATTCCCAGTTAATCAGATCAAAGGGCTATTTTTTTTTCTGCGGCCCAGCAGACCACACATTTTGGATATGACTGCATATTTTTAGTAACAGCAGAAATATTGTTTTGGAGGGGGGAGCACACCATTTTTTTGCGTGATTTCCGCCATTTTCGCCATTTTGGATTTGAACCGGTGTTTTAAATTGGAGACATAAGATAATTGCATTATAATGAGTTAAATTATTACTGTTTTATGAGTTCACACAATTTATTCTATAAATAGGAAATTCAGAGATGGATTTGTAGTTGTAATAATACGCAGAACTCTTTACTTCGTTTCGAGACGTTTCAAGCCATTTAGAGTCATCCTCAGTCAGTTTTATTATCTGAACTAAACAATTATCACCATCATTACAATTACTTTGAGTACACAATTCTAATTATAATAAATATACATTTTAACTAGTTTCTATTTCCTCTAATTAAGGATGAATTTTTTCTTAACTATGTATACATTAATATAACATGATTTAAACTTTAACATTTAATGTTGATTGTGAATTTTGTCATTTACCTCTAAAGTTGGGCGTCTTAATATGTACAGAAATAATTTATTTTTTAAATTTTTAGTATTTCGAATTCATAATTTCTTTCTTCAGAACGATTACATAGCTTCTGTTATCTTCCGTATGCTCGGAAGCTATAGAATATAACTCAAGTAAAAGAAAAAAGCTTTTTGAAATATTTTAAAAATTGTCACAAAATTTGTGACAATTGTTTTTAGTAACATTTAATGTTACTAGCATATTCTTAATACTTAGTAAAATAAATTATAAATAGTAAATACATACATAGTCTTTGTACTTGTTTTTTTGTTACTGTTTACCCTCATTATTAGTTATTGTATTATTCTTTACATATAAGATAATTATTTAAAATCAAGACTTTTTTCTTTCTTTCTGATGCTTTGATGCATATTTGGTGGTAAATTTAATTTTCTCTCGGGCGCAACTCATCTCGGAGATAATGAAAAAATTTAGTGTTAGTACACTTATTTTCGAGCTTGTGTGGAAATAATGTGTTAAAACATAAAACAATCCAGTTTAGTAAAATATTTATTTTTGACTTGAAATAACAAATTTGTTTTAATTTTTTTGGAAGTGGAAATGAAAAAAAAAATTAAACACGGTTTGACGCAATTTATCTTTGAGATTAGTTTATCAAAAGAGATTTTAATTAGAAAATTAGAGACTGACACTAAGTAATAATATTATTATAAGTACAAAAGGAACAATGCTTGTATTGCAAGGAAACTGAAATCATATAATAGGGCGTAAAAATTTCAGCGCAGTCCGAGAGCATGCATATTGAACAAAAAAGTTCCGACAATAATAATTAAAAATATTTAAATTGCGGTCCATTTAAATGCTAAATAAGTCAAAGTTTCCCAGGAAAACCCTAGTTTCTAAAAAAATATTTAAAGGTGTTAAGAGGATTATTTTTTCCAGTAAATTTTATAAAAATTTTCAAAAATAATTAAATTTAACTACAATAATCTGTAGAAACTGACAAGGTAAAATAACCGGAAGAAGTTATTATGTATATGGGACATTTTTGTACGTGAAGCATTAAACGATTTTTCAATAGAACGATATGCAGATTATAAATTAAATAAATATATACGTAGATGTGGTACTGCTGGAAAAATGTTTAATTAACTTTTAACTAAATATGTAATGTTTAAAATTATATGAATTAAAAATAATTCATTTATGGTAATAAAAGATTTAAACATCTCTTTATAATTCGGAAGAACGAATTTGCATGTTGAAAGAACAAGGCCTGCAGGTATTTCCACCCTTTCCCCCTTTACCCCATTAAAATTCAAATGCCTTTTAAACAAATCAGATAATTACAATTTTTAAAATCTGCGAATAAAACTGGGTTTTATTTATATCTTTTAATAAATTATTATATCTGACAGGCAATATTACTGCTTCACATTATATCATCATTTTGCTTCCGAGCTTACCAAAGAAAAAATCTTACCAAATTCTGAAGAATAGCGTTTTTTTTTATTTCAACAAATTCCTTGACAGAAAAGTGCCTTGTTTCTGAGGGCATTCTTGGTCTCATGTTTCTACGTCTGTCAACATTTTTAGAGTGAACCACCATATGATAAAAACTAATCATAAAACGCAATTTTACTATTTCAACGAAATTTTGATGGTTTGTCAAAAGTGGCCAAGATCCCTTATTAATTTTAACCGTCTCCCCATATTTTATATTGAATAAGAAAATGTGACATCACTGGGAATCGAAACAGGTCCAAATAACCATACTTTCCATCTCCAGTTGGATTACATTATTTTATACTTATGTAAGCATTCTTCTAATAATAGGTCGTGACGAAGCTGTACCACACTAATTGGCAGAATATTATAAATTATTATCAATTGCAATTATCTGTTATAATTTAATTATTAAGGTAGTATTAAATTTTTATAATAATCGTTAGAACTAACAGTAATTAATGACTTAGTATTTCAATATAACCCCTTCTATTTTAAATTGATCTTCTATCGGTCTTAACAGGATAATAAATTCTTGAATTTACTTTATAATGGCTATATTTAGCCCTTGGGCCTGTATTAATAATAATATTAACTAACACTAATCTGAGCACATGGCAGTGCACAAGGCCTAAGTGTCGGTAAGCATTCAGTGTGTCTTTACTTAAACCAATTCACCCGATTTTTCTCAATCTCATATCTCTGCTTCCTCTTAAGATGGCCTTTAAATTTGGAGCATAGAAAAGATTAAGCTTAAGTAGCTTAGAAAACTGCAAAAAATTGAGCTCTTAATATTCAGCCTTTTCAAGAGGGGAGAGTTTCAAAGTTTGACATTTTTGTTAGTGACTGACTGATTAACTCACTCATAATCAAAATTATAAGTGACTTCACGAATAGCTAGAAACTTGAAATTTGGTAAATATGCAGCTATAGCCAATAGCCGTGTAAATGAAAGGAAAAAATAAAAAATAAAAAATTTTTCATTTCACCTTTTTTAAGAAAATTGGAATTTTAAAAAACCAGGTACTTGTTTAATTTTTTAACCTTTTTCTTCGTGTTAAAATTTGTTTACATTTTTCTTAACCTAATCTTCAATTATTACCTAAAAATCCATATTACCATAATTTTTTAAAAGATATTTACCATAAACTATTAGTTTCAGAAATTATAATAATTCTTAATAGTAATAAATTGGTGTCTATTTACTTTTTTCTATTGGTAATCCGTGTCTTTTACTAGTGATACACATATCAATATTATACATTAATGTAATTGTATCTTCATTGATACAATATGGTCACTAATAAAACTAGTTTGAGAAGATCAAATAGTTTACAATACAAGTGACAATTTTAACCTGATAGAAATTCCCATTCAGATTGTTAAATAAATTAGACGAAAGTTTCTCTATGTATAAAAATAGGGAGAGGGTCTATTTTCGGAAGGGTCTTATATTGGAGAGGAATTGGGAGCTGGAATCCCTTAGGGCCTTTGCACGGTCATCAGGGGCCATTCTAATGCTGATGACGAGTAAACTACTTCTCACCAATACGTAACTTGTTAATATTAGGCGAGCAGATCCCTAGAGGCGGCTCCCTGAGGGGCCATACGCTAGCCCTTAATGACCCGCCGGCACGCCGTGCCGCCCTGACAACTCATTAAAAGTGACTTCAACAACGATAATTGACCCATTTTCCTCCCGCAACCTCGGATCCAAATTAATTAATACAACAATTAAAACGTGGGCAAACTTTCCCTTAAAACCCTTTAAAAGTTTCCACCTGACGACAATTGCTTCACATTTAATATTTTCTAACTCTTCGAGGAAACACTGCCTCTTTAGAGATCGGATGAGCACTGCACTTAGACAATAACAACGAGTAACTAATTAGTCAGTAATTCGTTAATATTAGATATTAATTACGCCATAAATGCAACAAAAAGTGACCGAAGGTAATCATTTTATTAAAAAATTAACTTATAATGCTATAGACGTTGTGAATTATCAAGAAATAATGTAGAAGTAGCTTAATTCCTTATGTTAGTTAAAGGTCTATTTATTTTAATCCATCTGTTTAATCTCTTTTATTGCTAGCCTAATGTAATGAAATCATTTTGATCATTCGAAAGAACTCATTTTTCTTAATGTCTGCACATTTATAAAATTTCAAGACATTTTTCGACCATTTTTCGTCTCTTGTAGTTCAGTTGGTCTGTCGTTCGACATTTGGTTTGTTTTTCGACAATATTCTTTCCTTGTTCTAAAGGTGTAATGTTGACGGATTTCTAAACATACCCAACTCGTATTCGTACTTACAATTAGTCTTCATTTTAACGAATTATCGAAGAAAATTAAGCTATTGCAATGGCTTCAAAATTTTTGTATTGCGAATTTTTGAAAATTTTCTCTATTGAAATCCGTTTTAGACCATTCTGAATCGATTCCTGAAATTTAACAATTTTTTTATTATGTATGTATATAACTCTTTGAAAATTCGCTCATTAAGTCATGGTGCATGACTGGACTTTTTTCTTTACAAAATAACAGCGATACAAAGGAGGATCTATATGACTACTTTTACACGTAACAAATATATCTACTAATTAGCAAAATATATTTTTTCCAACAGGGTTTTATTCCACTGGGAAAAAATAATTTCTTGGTTCATATTTTCACAGTTTTGACATTTATCTACTCATATTTTAGTACGTATTATGCATGTTTTTATTCCACTCTTTTTACTCTACTAGGTAACCTATGCTTATCGTACCAAACTTCATGGGCAAATTCTCTGACTCTATTGGCACAAAATGCCCTGTATCCTGTATTAGTAAAAAAACTAAGGTTTATAGACAGAGAAGTTGATACGAATTATATAAGTTCTAAGAAATGGGGATTTAAAAATGTTTTTTTTAGAAATCGCTTTGTCTTATGTCAAAGTTGTTTAATCTTTTTATTAGGGGAACCTGTAAAAATACACCTAATTTAACATTGATCTAACTCGAAGATGTGTTTCAAAAAAGAAATTTAATTGAAAATAGCCCGTTCTAATTACGAAAACTATAATGTTCTATCTATCTTAGTTTTTACTTATTAAAAATTTAATGAGAAAAAATTGGCCAACAAGTAAAAATAGTAGTGGCTTGAAACTTTTTCAGGATCAGGCACATGTTGATGTAGCAATTTTGGTTAAGCCACGAAAACAGCCTATATAATGTTTGGCATTAAAAATTTCAGTCACCCTGTATAATATTTTATTTAAGTTAAAGAAGCGCTAGTATCAAAGAATGAAGAAATCAGACTATAATATACTGGCCATTCTTCTCTCTTGAAGGATAAGCTTTGTTTTTAAAACTGCTTAAAGTTCATTCAAAAGACTGGTATTGACGGAGGACGCCTTGTTGGAGGAATTGATTTCCGAGTGAAGGTAAATGAACAAAGGATGATAGAACTAAGAGTGGAGGAAGATCCCTGCCCGGCCTGACAATGGTTAGAGATTAACATCGGCTGTTTGCCAAGCACTCGTTGAACCCCTGGCATCCTCTGTTTAAGCACCAGTATCAAACCAATATCGAACTCCCGTCAATATTTGGTGGTTACAGATCCGCTTACAGCGCGGATTTTTGCTTTTCAACCCCTCCTCCCAGCAAATGATTCCTATGTTGAAATCCATCGTTTACTCTAAAGCTTTAGTGTACTCAAGCTAAAACTTTCTCCCCCTATGCCCTATCTAAATACCCTCTTATCGCCAGATACATGCGATCCCACAAACTACAGGATATTGTAAATAATTTGTCTTTGCTCCTTAAAAAACTGCCCAGTTGCCCTGTAAAGTTTGCCTTCCGGCTTTTGTACATTCAAACAATGCTGCTGTTTTTGCTGACCTCGATCTGTTGGCTCAGTAATAAACATTTATCATATACACAATGATATATATCTTGTTTAAATGAATGCTAATCTATATGGATGTATTCAAACAGAAAAAAATAATCATGTTGAATATAGCAATCCAAGTAAGATCTTGCTCTACATTCAATATGGCAAATATGTGACACATCTGATTAAATATACATATACCTATTAGCAGTGCTTGATTTGTGAAGGTACGCACCGGTACCTCTGACGGATGATTGTTGGTGCACATGGGAGTTTTATTTTTTACCGAGTGTGAATATAAATGTATTCGCACTTTTAAAATGCTTGGAAAAGCGTTAAAATAACGTTTTAAAAAGTCAAAATATCAAAAATTTTGGACCACAAGATCACAGTACCGGAACCAGGACCTCTTATTAACAAATGAAGCTCTACCTATAAGCAAAATTTGCAACTCAATTCTTGCAAAGGAGAGCGGGTACTTATCTGAGGAAACTTATTGGCAAACATAATAAATCAATGATAAGCTTTAATATCCACGTTATGACGATACCTGACTTAAAATTACTTACATTATAATAATAGAGTATATACAGTGGAACATCATGAACATAAACATGTTAAAAATGATCAACCTCAGATGAACCAAATTACTACCTTTTTTCAGTTCTTAAGAATCAAATTGCTACCTTTGGTAGAGTGCGGCTTTGTTAACAAATGCGATTTCTTAGGCTACTTTTGAAATAACCAGGAAAAATTGTATTTGCAGTATATTTATGGTTGATTAGAAATATTTCCGGGAGATCAGTGCTCAAGGACCAACCTAATCTTGGTCAAAGTTAGATCTGTGATTCCAGGTTGCCTAGAGAAGAGAGTTTTGAACTACTTATAAATAGAATTGTTTTGTGGCACTTAGGTTGGCCAACTTAAGTGAGGGAAAAAATGAAGTCTCTAGGCGGTTACCCAAAGAATATCCAGTAATATTTTTGTTTGCCCTACTTTCGATACTTCAAAATCTCGGGCTCTCGTTAGCTCCCCACCCCAATTTTCCATTTTTCTCGAGCTGCTAAAAAAGAAGTCTAGTTGTAGAAATACTATAGTCGTGGTTTTGAGTGTTTTCAGACCGCCAGCTCAGTGTCTCTTACGGTTCGGTCACTGCAAGCTTAGAAAGAAAAGAATTTCCATCTTTGGAATTACTTCCAGAGATGGAACCAGAACCACTCATGCGCAATTCATCTTTACTCCTTGACCAAGAATGAAGCATCATTATTTTTGACAATATCAAAACATATTATTTAGTAATGTGGTGCAGATTTTCCAAAAACGCATAAATATTAAATTCAATTTATTCTCTGAAATATTACATTGTAGTGTATTTAATGAAATATTAACTTTTAGTTTGTTTTATAAAAATAAACAATACGCTAAATCCAACAAATAGTTCATTCTGTTTATAAAAGTTTAAGGGGAACACCAGGATATTAGTGTGGACGAGCTATAGGAAAGAATTATCAAACCTATTGCCAAGATACACCTTCAACATATGTATATTAAAAGTAAATGTATAAATAAATTCAAATTTTGCGCAAATTTTAGGCAATATATTTGAATGAAACGTGTTTTCTAATTAGGTTTAAAAATTTGAATTTTGTATAACTGGTAAAATTGAACAAAAACTTCCATATGTTAGCTTCTTATTTCTTATTTGATTTTTAAGCTATTTTGTTCACTGTAAGAAAATAAGCTGAAAATATTATATTTACAAGATTTATGCAATTCTGAATCTCATTTCTAAATGATGTTTCAATACTGTAAAAAATAAACTATATATTAAGAAAATATTATCATTTTTAGTGGATTAAAAAAAGGCAGGAATTTAATAAAAAAAAAAAAATACTTACATCGAAAACCAACGAATGAAATAAAAAATATAATATGTATATGTATATTCTTATTTTAATACCATGAAAATATTAAGAGTTGACATAAACGTACCTAGAGTAGTGAAGCAAATTATAATATATTCTATTCTCTTATTCAACTTAACATAAACTAGAATGATAAAAAATCAAATATTATGGTTTGCACTTTATCAATGTGATGGTTATTGTCTGAAAAAAATGTAATTAAAAAAAAAAAAAAAATGATCATCGATTGTGTTATATTGGCTGCTTCTCTAGGTTCAATTCCCGGCCCGGGACCCCTACTTGGTGTTTACCCAGCATCATATAAATGGGTAGCTGCTTACGTGAAGTGGCGACTAACTGGTTGTGTATGCCAACTATAAGGTTTATACAGCTGATGGAGTGACTCACTAACCCCGTGCCATCCACTACATACATAGTTGTATAAGCCCTTTGGCAAACCTAACCCATGTGCCAAAGAGTTAGTTAGTTAGTGTTAAACTGAGATGCACTATCTTGTGTTTAAGAACTTCACAGACATTACAAAAGCTATAACTATATTAATCGTTCGAGAAACAAAATTATCACCGCCATAAGAAAATAAAGGGATATTAAATTAAATTACTATCTATGTTAGAATACTTCTCTGTCAACAATTACGACATTTAAGATATTTCATTGCTCTTAACAATATATTTGAATTAAAAGTGTATCACAATTATAACAAGAAGAAGAGGGTGATATTTGAGCTAGCCTTAATCTAGGAGTAAACCGTAAATATATATTTGAACCGCAATAACTGTTCTCTACCCTCCACTAATCAGAGTGGCAGGATCCACCCTATATATAAATTAAACTATATTAAATACATTCTCTGAAGAAGGAGGAGACTTCATCCCCTTCCTGCTATATATCACTACGTGGCATCGTCTTCTCAAGATCCTATGAACACTGTAGTGCAATTGCATTATCTCCAAACCGATCCAATACATAAATACTCAACAGGATCAATACTGCTGATTTTCCATTTCCTCGTAATCACTTTTAACCTACTTGAAGGGTAACAGAAGTAATATTTCAGAACTATGCAACCCTAAATTAATAAATATAATAAATGTGATATGTTTTATATATTGTACACATACATTCTGTCAAAAATAAACAAAAACTATTGTTTTGGAGTAATCTCGCTTAAAAAAAGCTTGATATATTTCTTGAATGTAAAAAAAAAAAAATCTGATTTATGAAAGAATTTAATTGTTGTTTCAGCTGTGAAGCTCTTATCTGCTGGCAGCAGTGGCCTCAATACACATCCCTAAATAATATTTCATTCCAATTGTGGCTTTGCCAAATGTTTTATCAGAGTAAATCACAATTCAATTTTTTCTAGTGGCTCTAAATTTTACCATAGTTCAGAAATGTAAAAATAAATCGTTGAATTTCAATTCACCTTCCAAATTCAGCACACTATTCACATATTACATTCTATTTTAGATACAAAATAAAAAAAAATATATTATATGACTTTACATACACATTTTCGTTTAGTCCAGGATAAATTTAAGGAGCGTTAAACTTAACTATTCATTTTTAATTTTCGTTTTAGTTTGGTCCTTTTTTTAAATAATAAATTATTTCTCTTGCTAGGATTTTATTACAAAACAAAAAAATGTTTTTAAATATTTTTCTTCCACAATAAAAGCCAGAATAAGCCCAAGGTGAGGGGCCGAAATATAGCATCTTAGAGGGAAACATTTTATAAAACATTTTTCTTCTTATAATAAAAACCTTAAAAGGTCAACTAAAAAAACAAAAATAATTAACTAACGAATCATGTATTTTCCTTGATTGAGGGATAAAAGTAGGAATAGCTTAGGGTAAATAACTCTTCTATATAATGTAAAATTAAAGTTTTGTCTGTACATGGGGTTTTCTTTTAAAATAATTATTTTTGAACTAATTTGATTGCTTCACTTCTTTTTCTTCACCTTCTCCGAAGGTATTTCGGAAAATTAGATTTTCACTCAAAAAACTAAAACCGAGATTACAACGGAATTATCCGTTTTGGATGTTTTTAGGAGTATTTAAGTGGTTTTTAACTTGGTGTCCGTCTGCCTGTTTGTTTTATGGGTTTCTGTCTGTCATACATAACTTCCACAGTTTTTAAGCTAGAGAGTTGAAACTTGGTGCAATAAACAGACAGTAAATTTAGCATAGCCGCCAGGAAAATAATAAATTTGTGATGCCATTGAGTAAGCAAAAATTCTTAAAATAACAAAAATTTGTGATGCCATTGAGTAAGCAAACATTCTTAAAATAACAAATAATTTGAGATTGCGCTGAAATTTACACCAATTTTGACAAACATTTTCACTGAATTTTGTTGTTATGTCTGCTGTCATTCTAAAAAATATCGAATTTTGAACTTTGTAACTTCAATGCTAAATAATGTCAGAATTTTTCACCAATGTAACAAATGAGATATCGATAGAAAACTGCTTCACATGAAGAAAAAAACAAAACAAGACCGATCAAAATTAATTCAATAGTTCAAATGTTATGAGTGTTTAAATTTAACAAATGGGTAAATTATGTATCACGAGTTCCCGTTGCAAATCCTGTAACCCCTTGAGACTATGGAATGGAGCTTTCTTTTGTGTCGGATGGTGGAGTGACATTGCGTTGAGGTACCTAATTACATTATAATTAGGTACCTATAACTTAATTATTCTAGGCGCGTCCTAGAGTTCCGTTGCTCTTCTTCGTTACCAGAGGGCTACCCTGGGTGCACCATCTGTTTTCTTCTAGTAATCTCCGGTGAATAGAAGGTATGGGAACTCATGGGAAGAAGAGAAGCAGTACCTTAAGTCAGCCTTGACAAAGATTGGCTTCAAGAAGGGCCATTCTGAAGGGACATTCTTCAAGAAGGGACATTCTGAGAACCATCCGTCGGGAATAGAACACCGAGGACTGCACCCAAGCAGAAAGGTCGGAAGACCAGCGGAAGGCTTTTCTCCCACAAATCGAAAGTACGGCGGATAAGATAAGCAGGGTTCTCCGAAAACACGGCATTGGGACCACATTTAACACTCACATTACTACCAGAAGCCTTCTGAAATCGCTAAAAGACCACCTTCATCTCAAGACTTGGGGTGTATACCAAATCCCTTGCAGTTGTGGCAAAAACTGCATCGGGCAAACTGGAAGATTTATCTCAACCCGCTTACAAGAACACGTAAGAGCAGTGAAAGACAACGATCACAGATTAGCAATAGCTCAGCATTCTGACGAAACCGGCCATCTCATCCAGTTTGAGGACATTCAGGTACTCGCATCTGTCAAGAGGTATCACAGCAGGGTGGTAAGGAAGGCTATTGAGATCGAAAAACAACCGGAGAACTTTAACAAAGAGGATGATTTAACCCTTTCTCAGACCTGGAAACCTCTGGTCAGCACCTGCGCCAAGCAGATAACAAGAGGCAGCGACACAGCAACTTCCCGACTTATTACATCACCCGCCCGACAAAGAAACACCGACGAAGGCAGCACCTAGGTAATTGCATCATCCCGACAAAGGATTACCCCAAGTAAAGGAACTCCCGGGAACTCCAGGAAATCCAGGTTAAATCTATGGTCAAGGAAACCAGTGTAAATACGCCTTTCTTCTCTCCAGTCGTCTGTACACCTTGTGTTTGCTTGGAGTCAACATCATGATGCACCACACCCCTGAAGATGCTTACCAGTAGGGAAGATGTTTCACAGTAGTGGAAGCGAAACGTCGGATTTCAAGCCCTTCGTGAAGCGGATTTCACCGGAAAACCAAGCTGCTTAACTTGCGTTATCACACGGCAAGCGCGCTAGCCTCTGAGCCACCCAGGCCCCCGGGTTAAGTTGTTTAACGAGTTAAATAATAAAAGTTGAAGATTTTGAGGGACCTTGACCAGAAGACGAGTTATATCTTAAATATTTAGCAGATGGCTTACGTATACACCATTTGACAATTTATTAGATTAGATTAACCTAATATTTTAAGGAGAATTTATTACTTCTCCCTAATTATCTCTGAGATTACCTACCTAATCCCAATCATCACATATAACAATCACCTAAAACCTTCCCAATCTGAACCATGGAGAAAGAAATACAGTATTCTCATCTACTTTCCTACCTACATGAGCTCAATCCGATTTAACATAACTTCATTTAAAATCACTCAAAGACGAGTTAAAAATTATAGGGATATAACTATGTAGTTATTTGTTAAAAATTGAGGATCATTTAACCAATTTAGCTGACTTAACAGTTTAGCACGTTGAACAAAAGATCGTGAGTACCCTAAAATATTTTCTATCATTAACTTATGAAAAAGCTCAAAACTTTGTTCCTGGGATCTCGCTAACGCCGAATCAAAACCGAGCAAACGATATGTCCACGTGTAGGGGATGGTGAGAGAAGAAAAATGAGCCCAATATCAAGGGAATTGATAAGGTTTTGGCCTTGTACGGGTACAACTAAAGAAGTACAGATGCAGAAAAAATGTAACCTATAAGGTAAACAAAAACACGGGACGGTATGAAAAAAGCTGAAAACCACAAACATTTTTTGTGCCGAAAGGTTACAATCTATTCTCAATGGTTTCAATTGAACCTCGTAAACAAAGAAGGTTATAACTTGTGAAGAAATGCGTTACTGTATAGTATCTTACAAGTTATGTTATACAAGTATACTGTTCAGTATTTTGCTTCCGAGCTTACCGAAGGTAACGGAAGCATTGTGTTCACTTTTGAGAACGAAAAACTTTTATGCCTCCGATTTTAAAAATTCCAAGACAGAAATCCGTTTCAGACATCAGGGAACATTTTTGGTCTCGTGTCTGTCTGTCTGTCTGTCTGTCTGTCGGTCTGTGTCCGCGAATTATGAAACGTGCGACGATAACTTGAGTAAATGTCGACCGATTTTGATGAAATTTGGTAGACATGTTCATTTTACCAATACCCCGGACGAGTTCGTTGGACAACGATATCCGTCCAAGCGTTCACGAGCAACGCTCGCGTAAACGTGAACTTCAAATTTAAAATTGGAATTTTAGGTCGGGAAAAAAATCTAAGTTCATCTATTCAATAAGACAAACATTTTTTCAAATACAATTTTTTAGTAAACCAACAGCGACACCGTTATGAAGTGTTAAAGATCGCTAAAACTATTAATAGTTTTTACACAATCAACATAATAACAATAATTTTAATGTTAATATAACAATAAAGTACATGATAGGATGCGAGGAAGCTATGTGCCACACTAATTGGCAGTCTATTTTTCTTTATGATAAATTCTTTATAAATTTGATATTCAAGGGCCAAGGTCAACAAATTCGGTTTTTGCGAATATCTCGCCTCGGACACCAATCAAGGTAGTTATAGTTATTAAAGAAAACAAAATTTCCCATAAAAATAAAAACAAAAATTCCCGTATACAATGGACGGTTTATAGAATAAAGAGCGAAGAATATCTATAAATATTTAGTATCCGTCGCCGCACGACTTTTTACATACATATTTTTACAAATATCTCGCTTCCTATAGCTCGGAGGCAAATTATGGCGACGATCAAAAAGAAAGAATAATACATTTCCCATAAAAAAGGTCTGATTCTTTTTTTACGTACAACAAACGGTTTAGCAAAACTCTAGCTTACAATAGCTTGCGTAGTGTTTGTGTTTGCACGACTTTTTACGTATTTTTGCGAATATCTCGCTTCCTCTGGTTCGGAGACCAATTGAGGATCAAATAAAAATTAAAGATTATAAAATTTCACACAGGAAACAATATGTTCATTTTTTTATATGATAATAAATTTTATATGATTATATCATTTATGATAATAAATTGCTCCGAAGTTTCTGCACAAGGCGTAACAACGACCAATAACTTAGGCTTTTCCCTGAGGCAACTCCATAGTGGTAGTGGGATCTGTTATTCTATATCTTCGAGCGACATTTCAAGTTTGTTCGGACGTGGTTTAAAAATATTAGTCTCCCAGTGATTTAATATTTTATAAAGGTAATTGTTTCGGTGACAATCGCAATAGCGAAACATTGTTTTATGTGTAACGAACAGGTCCCACCTTGAATGTGGAACGTGGTATGAAAAATTTGAATGTAACAAGTATCAAAAGAGTATTGAATATCTATTAACACGACTGCAATCTTGTTCCCGATTTTCAATATGTTTTCCAGAACGTCAAATTGAAGCTCCAATTTTTCTTGAAACAGAAGCCATATTTATGACTAAAATAAGTGGACTACAATATATTTATTAAATAGTATTGAGTTTCAAACCTTTTAGCTTTATACTTATTGGATAACCAAGCATATTTAATAATATGCCTAATAATGGAATTGCTTATTCATTTTTCCGACAAATTTAAAAAAATTGCTCTTCCATTCGTGCGCTCGGTCCCCGGTTCTAAGAAATAAAACAGCAAAAAAATCATAAATATATGAAAAAAATAAATATATATATATTGGGTTCAATGTTTAAATTATGTATGCCCCTTTTTTGACAACTCAAAATAATTTCCTTCGAAATTAAATCATTTTATAAATAAATTATATAGATATGAACCTGAAAAAATAGAGGTGTAAAAATAAAGTATGATACTTTTCTATCGTCAGTTTTTATTCTGACAAAGGAATAAAAGGGAAAAATAATAAGCTATTATTTTCTAAATCGATTCAGGTATGGTGCGATTGATCATTTCTCCTCCCGAGGCGGTTCTTTTCACGAGAAAAACTCTGGAACGAGCCGAGGAAAAGACGCTCGTCTAAAGAAAAAGCAGTCAGATAAAGCAGTACAATAGCCCCGGGCCGTCCCTTAGCGCCCCGCTGTCAAAATTGAGATGTACAGATAAAGCTATTTTTTAAAAAGAACTCTCGGAAAATTCAACTTGGGAAATATTGTAACAATCCAATAGAAAGTTTATAAATTCGACATATTACTCCAATAAATACTTTTTTACGTAAATGATTTCTTCTCCAAATCTATCCCTTTAAATATTTTAAGTTTTTTTTCTCTTTGTATGTCTTTAGGGTTATTGATTTAAAAAAAAAAAAAAAAAAAAAAAAAAAAAAAAAACTTTTTAATTATGGCAACATTTTGCCCTAACCAATTAGATTCCGTATGCACAAATACATTCTGTTGTGAGAAGTAAAAACACACACATCTTCATGGAAACATTGTTTATCAGTTACTATAATTTTTTTTTTTTTTTTTTAACTACATTAAAGAAAGATTAAGCACGATATAAAATTGCCTATTTTTTGCATATACCTTATACACTTCTAGATCTATTTTTGATAACACAATGATGTGACAGAGACGGAACTAGACCTGCTGTTAGCCCCCCCCCCCCCCCCATCCTCCAAGGGGACTTAATATTTTATTCCCTCATTCTTTAGGACTCACATAAGTTTGTGAGAAATTGAAACAAAACGCATTATTTTACAATAAAAAACAAATTATTTTTTCTCCTATATCATGTGCGTACAAGGTGTCCACCTACGATGTCTTCGGAACTACTGCAGACAGAAAGACGCGGTCGCATGGTTATGTGCTATGTTAACTTAAAATGCGCCTAATGCTAAGTATTTTGCAAAGCACTTTGAGCACTAAAGTGCAGCAGTACTTAAATTAAGGAAAAGGAGAACAGGAAGACATTTTAAAGATTGAATTATATGGCTTAAAATAAAAACTTTTTAATCCGAGCATCATTTTGACCTCTCTAGAAAGCACTAAAGTTTAAGAATTTTAGTTTTCAACTCAGTTTTACAACTAAAATATGATAATAATTATTATTATTTGAAACACTTGATGTTTAACTTTTATTATGGTAGTATTAGTAATTAGTTTAGGCTAATTAGTAAAAAAAAAAAAAAAACGGTTGTTTTCACAAAGTTTTGAAACTTAGTGAAAACACTCTTGGGGGGTGTAGTAGTAAGAAATTGTAAAGTTCCCCACTCTTGGAGAGGATCGTCCCCCCTTTCCTCTCCTTAAAGATCAAGTTATAATTTGTCTTCAATTTTTTCGCAAAACGGTTTATTTCTTCGGTTTATTTCTTGAAAGATAACTATTAATACCAAAATATTTCAACAAAACTAAAGTGTTGAAATACTAACCCGTCCTGGCAAATTAGTAAAAGAAAAGCAAATGAAAAAATAAGCAAATTAGTAAAAGAAAAGCAAAGTTTTGGAACTTAGTGTAAACACTCTTAGGGAGTGTAGTAGTAAGAAACAGTAAAGTTCCCCTATCCTGGGAGGGCCCCCCTTCAACCTCGACAAATAGTTTTTATAAGATATTGTAGCTAGAAAAGAATAAGATTTTTAAGAACGATATCTCCCGTCTGCGTTCTTTACATTTTGATAAATTGATACTTTAATTCATGGGTAACAGACCAAAATTGATTGACAAACAGACAGACTGGGAACCAAAACTTTTCCATCATGTCTGAAACTGATTTCTGTCTTGGAATTTGTGAAATAGGACACAAAAATATTTTGACGATTACATAGCTCCTGTTACCTTTGGTAACAGAAAAAACTGTGTCACTTCTAATGTCATTGGACCTTCTTTTCCTAGAACTTTAGGAGGTGAGAGAGGTATCCACTTTTGCTGGTTAATTGGGTAAAGGTTTCGGCGTATAGAGTGGAATGGACTGTATGAATATATAATATTGGTTCTTAAATAGATATACAAGATAAAGTGTAAGATAGAAAAGATATAAGTAAGCGGGTAAGAATGTAGGTCTAACCTGATACTGCAGCGGTGTGTCGGGCGTCCGGGAAGAGCTTGAAACTGCCGGTAGTTGGTGTACACATATAATAATAAATTAAAAACGAATAAAGAAATTTATGCGGGTATTAAAAGCGGGTGGTTTAGCGGGTTAACTAGAGTAGCGGTGGTACGGCACACGATCCGACTTTGCCAACGTCTGGAAGCGGAAGGGGTGAAGGTATAGATGCTCAAGTCATATAATATTATTTAATTTAAATAGGTTATAAGAAAAGATAGAATAAAAACAGATATAAGATAAATATTGTCCATACCTGCCCCCTTGCATGTCCTCAGGACATCAACGGAAAAAGAAAGAAACTTCAGAAAAATAAACAAACTTCAGAAGACATGAATGAAGGCAGGAAATGTAGACAGCGGTGATTCACAATTTAAAAATAAATCGAAAAGAAAAAATCTGTAAGTCAGCACCACTTGAGATTTTACAAGTGTATAAGATAAATATTGTCCAGTCATTTTAGGGTTTTGTCGAAGCGTAACTTTCTTTAGTGTAAGTTTTAAATTAATTACAATTTTTTACTAGCAAAATATGCCTATACTGTGTCTCACCAAACACGATCCACTCAATATCCCCGCGGAATCTCTGCAGGAAGGAAGACGCGGTTTGCTAGGTTCTATGTTAACTTACTAGTAGTTCTGTGAACAGTAGACCTCGCTCGTTAAAATAACAAATCGGGTTTTGAGCTTAGGTTCAAAATAGTGTGGAGTAAGGAAGTAAGTACTATTTCTAAAACAGAGGTACTCAACTATGTACCCCAGAGGTACAGTAATAACTTTAAGGTTCATCTTTCGCGCACACTTTACTTCTATAAAGTAGTAAGTACCATATGAGTTTCAGCCCGATCCTATGAAAAGCAAAAACGGTACAGTAAAGCAAATAAAAAATAGAGTATTTTTGCGTATTTCGACAAACCTGTACCAAAAGTACCCTTTTATGTACAGAAATGATTTTTTTCAGTGCCACCGTATTATAAGGCCTCAGTATAGGCCTACTAAATGCCTACATAAAGATACCTTTACAAAACACATTAAATTAAAAATTTAATATGCACAGTACCCAGACTTTAAGTACCTTTTGTAACAAAAGTACTTAAATTAAATGTCCATCTTGGGTTGTACAATATTATACTGAATTAGGTTCTAAAAGGACAATCTTGTCACAGAATAATCTTAGGAGCAAAGTGGTCAACAGTGGACTCACCTCGCACTTTTTGAGAGCCCGAAAAACTATTTATCGTTCAAAAGGGTCTGAAACGTGACTTTTTTCGATAAACATTTGTATTTTTTTAAAGTACGTTTTAACGGCTTTCCAACGATATCAAACACGGCCGGCCAGCTACTATTTTTACCTTTTCTTAAACAGAGGTACACAACTTTGTACCCCTCATGTACCCGGCATGTTAATAAATTTAATGTTTTCCTTTCATGTACACTTTACTACTATAAAGTACTAAATACCATATGAGTTTTAGCCCGATCCTATTAAATTCAAAAAAGGTACAGTACAAAGATTAATAAGTAGCGTTTTTCGACCAAGTTTTCCAAACCGGTACACTTAGTACAAAAATAAGTAGAAATAAAAAATAAATTTCAATAAAATGGGTACAAAGACAATAAAACCCTCACACTTTTGAGTAAAAAGCAGCTATTTTTTTATTTTTTATTTTTACAGCGCGCCCTACCACTAACGTGGTATTAAAAGTACCTCTGTACCCGAACCCGCAAAGGTACAGGTACGAAAAGGGTACAGTGCGTTCAAGTGTTATTTGGCGCAACTTTTGACCCAAGGAAATTTTCGAGCTGATAAATCCTTCGACGCCATTAGCCCAAGAGTGGGGTAACCTACCCCTACACGGCACTCTAAAAGTACGAAAGGGTACTAAAGTACCAACCTAGTACATTTTTTCGAAAATATTTTTGCACACATTTGGTGCATTTTAAATGGCCTTTCCAACGATACCTCTGTCAAATCGGTACAACGTCCCCTTCTGGTTGCGGCTACCCAAGGAGGACGTCCTTCACATAGACGTAGCTCCCGAAGTAAGAATCAGAAATATAATAACAAACCGGATTCTTAAAGAGGACAATATGACCTAAAATCCGGTACCCTTTTGAACCCTGTCCGATTAAAATTGCGAACGGTACAGAAGGTCAAATTCAAAATTTCGGAAAAACACGTTTTTCGTGAGTATTTCGCCGAGGTACTCGACTTCCCCCCCTCAAAGGTACAAAAAAAGGGGATTGCACTTACCCCTTGAAAAAGACATATTTAGAGCATACGAAGCAGAGTAGGAGAGTACTTTTTCTTTCTCTGTACGTACCTCCAAAGTATCATCTTATACCTCTGAATTTAAAGTACCATATCTCAAAAAGTAAAAGTACCATCGAGTTTAAAAGCAAAACGCCAGGAGCAGCATTTCATAGGCTTTTAAGGCTCAAAAGCCCAATAGCGTCGTATAAATGCCCTAGGAGGAGATACGTGAACCATGTAGAAAAAGTTTGAAAAAAATTGGTAAAAAGTGTTTTTTCGCTTTAAAGGGCTTGAAACGTGAAATTTTTTAAAATGTTTTTGCATCACTTTTGTAATCTACTCAAGGGCTTTCCAACGATATACGAAAACCCGCACCAAATATCTCCTGTTTTCTGATCGGCGAAAAACAAATTTCCCGATGTCGCCCCTAAGCGGGGGTGCACGTAAAAAAAAAAAGTTCTCGTTACCGGCTATGGACCTCTGCGGGATCTACAAAAGCCTTGAAAAAAAAATTAAAATTTTCAATTATTTCAAAAGTTATACGAAAAAACGTGTTAATTAACAAAAACGTGTAAATGCCCTTTTTGACCGTAGACGATTTCCTATTGGAAATAAACCCATTTCCCGGCAGATAGAATTTTTCCTTAAAAATGCACTATAACTTTAACAATTTCCAGAAAACTGTATGTCTCTAGGACAAACACACCCATCAGTACAAAAATCAATAAAACACCCCATTTCGCCCTTTAAGGCCGATTTTCACCCTTAAGGAGTGGTTTAAAACTGCCCAGACCCAATGTTTGGTCAAGCGATTTTTAAGGTTCCTAACTGATTTTGACATTACCAACTCAAAAATTTTCCGAAAATCAAGAGTCGGGGTATAATTATTTTTTTGTTTTTACCGTGGCGCCTTAAAATAAAGTAAATGTTTACCCCCCCCCCCCCCCCCCACCATTCGACGGGCAATGAAGTTGCGTCCGCCCACCCCACATCACAGCTCGGTCGGCCTGCGGCCTCTTGAGCGCTTTGAGTGCTGAGCACTTTGAGCGCTAAAATACTGTGCAGCATTATGGCTTAAAATAAGAACTTTTTACTCATTTTTTACCTCCAAGCATTGAAGTTTCAAAATATGAGTTTTCAACTCATGTTTTTCAACTAAAATAATAGATCTAACAAAAAGTTTAAATAATGAAAAGTACTTATTTTGAGCCATGAAATCGAAATCTATTCTTTAAAGTATTAATTGCAAGCACATTGTTTTCTTATTTTCGTGATGTACTGGGTACTTTTTTAACGACATAAGTTGCTTATAAGGTATAATTTTAATAGACGTAGATTTAATGTCTCAAAAAAAAAAAAAAAAAAAAAAATCTTCACATTTTTTCCTAGACCCATTATTTTAGTTGTAAAACTGAGTTGAAAACTAAAATTCTTATACACCCTAAGGTCCATATCGTCCACTAAAATTCTTAAACACCCTAAGGTCCATACCGTGTGAGCCTGCATCTGCAAAATTTTCCTTTTCTCTGATCTAAGGTAAGTACAATCAAAATTTACCATTTCCTGGTAAGAGGCATGAGATGTCCGGATTTTCACAGTGATATATTACTGCTGACACTGATAATAATTGCTGTTAGATCAAAGCTTTGATAAAGTAGTGTAATGAAAGCGAGTGTATATAAGTCTTCCGGTTTATATGTCCCTATGTCATTGTGACAAATGTGCATTTGTCGCAATGGCATTGGGTCTTTAAACTTCAAATACTATAAGATATATACATAAATTCTTTAAGATATATTCATTCTAGTGCCTCCAGCAGACTTCTTGCTTATAGCACCTGACAATGATTGGATGATGGCAATGATTGCATGATGGTAATGTTGTGTTGATTACAATGTTGTGATGATGGCAATGTTGTAAAATTTTGAAGTTGGGTTGCCTGGGGGCAATGTGGGTGATTACCCCTAGTGGGCGATTGCATGTTATAAACTTCTCTTTACATGGATCCCCCAAGTTTCATTAATTTATCTCAAACCGTTCAAACGTTAAGAGGGGGGGGGGGGGGGTGCGAGACTTTAGAAAAAAGATTATTTTTAGCTAACTATTATAGCTCTATACTAACCATAAAATAATAGTTTAAAATTATTCTATACGAATTTTAACGTGTTTGCAGTTTTACTTGTTTAATATGGCGATAATAATTAGTTCGGGTAAGGTTTTAGTTGTAACGATTATATACCCCTCATAGGGATATTGTGTGTCCATTGCTTGTAAATTAATTGACAATCAAAGCCTTAAGGTTTTAAGGGCAATAAAATTAAGGGAAATATTTTCCGATGAAATGCCCTCTTTAAGGGAAGGAGTTTCACTATAGCTAATAAAGCTTATGGCGGATTATTTTTAATATTAAAATCTTTGAAAATCAACACATATAAGTTTATAAAATCGAATTGGAGTTAATTTGTCCTTTGATAAGATTTTTATATTTGTTAATATTTTAAATTTGGAGTTTTTACATTCAATAAAGTACTCATATTGTTCATGGTTTCCCAGTAATTTATTCAACATTATACAATTGTTTTTTTTTGAACGAAGTTCCTTCTGGAGCCCGGGAGTGAATCCGATAAAAACGACCAAAATCACCGTCACAAAACCAAGCGTCACGAAATCATAGTTAAATATGAAGTCATAGTTCAATCTTTGCTCATGACTCATGTATATATTTGTGTGTGAGAGAAATGAATTTTAATTTAATTTACTTTATGGAATTTCCTAATGACGGAATTAAGAGTGGGATATGGAAATATGTATCACTTTTTAATTAACTACCTGACAAATAAATTTAATTCTCGCACAATTGGAAATAAGTATAATGCTTGAAAATGTCCTAAAATAAGGACGAAATATTGCCAAAAAAACGTAGTTGGTTTTTTTACCCCTGAAGACCTAAAATAGAAATCTCTTAAATTGAAAATTAAAGGGGACCGCATCAAAAAATGGAATCTTGCAATCGATTTTTAACTAACTTCCCGAGTAGCTAGATATTTGAAACTTTTAGAATAGCTCAGAACACGATGCCTATGCAATATTTTAATACTTTTAGCCACCTTTTAGCAGAATTTAATTAGTTTTCAGCAAATTTTTCTGTATGGAAAGATATTTTATTTGTTTTGACATGTCCCATATTAAATTTTTATTATCTTCTTTTTTATTTAGAGATTGACATTGAATGACAGCGAAAATTCTTTTTATCTTATAATTATTTTATATATTGTTAACAAATATAATATAAACAAATTTCACACTTGAGTAGAATCATTCAAATATTGAAAGAAAATCGAGAAGAATAGTTTACATATTTTCCGAATCTTGCAATTGAATTAACATGATGACAATAGTGTGAATCTAAAATTTCACACACAAATAGTGTGTAATCTAAAATAATTGAACCACTCGAACTGTCTTTTTCTTCAGCCCAACAATATTTTATCTACTAGCTAACTTGTTGTAATCTATATACTATAAAGCCGCATGGCTAACTGACTCACTCACTCACTCACTAACATTAATGTTTACCCACTTCCAGAAGAGCTAGAGACTTGGCGCAGGTTTGCGCCATTCGACGCGCAATGTCCATATTGTGAACCAAAATAAGTATAAAAAGTTTACTTTTCCCACTCCTTCCTCCCCTAAAAAAATAAAAATGGCCTACTTGATTTTTTAGCTGTTTTGGGGCTTATTGCAGCTAAACGGTGAGTCATATTGGAAAACGGATAGCACCAGTGGTAACTGATTTTAAAAGATCTACAACATTGGTCCTATGACCTTTTTGTCGTAACTTTATCGGTTGTACCCTAAATGGTGATAATTTTGGATTTTTTTTTTTTCTATTTTTGACTTTGAATGGCCGTAGTTTCTATAATTGTTGACCGATTTTATTTCTGATTGAGGCGCTTGAATCTCACACTAATGCTCTTTAAATTGAGTGTATTTTATTTCATTAGTTCATCCTATTTGCTGAGAACATGAGAGTACACTTTTTCTTGTGTGCCGTGTCACGTGACCACTTTTTTGGTTTTTAATATGGTGTCGTATATCATTTGAAAGGCCTTGATTTATACATTAAAGCTATTATATTTATTTATTTTTTAAAAATGTTGTAGGCGTACTTTTGTACCGATTTATAATTTTGTTGTAGGTTAAAGGGTTTAAATAATTATTTGTTATCAGGTTATTTTATTTATTAGTTAAATTAACGCCCTTCTATATTGTTTGCTTTTTAAAAATAGAATTTTGGTACCTTAGGCCTTAGAGTACAGAGGTACATATGTCAAAGTTAATCTTCTATAATATGATGTATATCGTTGAAAAGTTCTTGAATAGTGGATTAATTTTCGTTATGTTCTATTTTGTGGTATTTTTAGTTTTGAGGGGGGTAAAATTGAAAAAACTGTTTATATAGCGGTTTTTACCATTTTTTTTTTTTTTTAAATTAAATTTATTTTATGTGCGTTAACATTTGGCGCATGTTAAAGGCTTTGTTTCTCCGAAAAATCTTGGTTAGTACCAAAGTTATTAAATATTTACTGGAACAGTGCCGCGCCGTAAGAAGAGACATGACGGGAATATGTCCGACTTTCCCATCCCCTCTCTCGTTTTTCCTGTCATCCCATCTTACTCAATCCCCTCTACAACTCCACAGCCTAAGATACTAGCTCACTTTCTTACCTTTGCACTGTTTTATGCAAATTATAACTGTATAATTAACCCACTTGGCTACAATACCTCACAACCTCCTACAACATTACCAGATCTTACAAGTACCATTTACTATACAAGTACCTGGCATATATCTACCTGGCCACTCGACGGGCGAAGGCTGGCCGCAGGCCAGCCAATTATACTATAAAGCCGCATGGCTAACTGACTGACTCACTCACTCACTGCCATAAATGTTTACCCACTTCCAGAAGAGCTAGAGACTTGAGGTTTGCGCCATTCGACGCGCAATGTCCATATTGTGAACCAAAATACTTATAAAAAGTTTACTTTTCCCACTCCTTCCCTCCTAAAAAATAAAAATGGCCGACTTGACTTGGGGCTTGTTGCGGCTAAACGGTAAGTCGTATTGGAAAACAGATAGCACCAGCGGTAACTGATTTTAAAAGATCTACAACTTTGGTTCTATGACCTTTTGTCGTACCTCTATCGGTTGTACCCTAAATGCTGATAACTTTGGATTTTTTTTTGTTTTTATTTTTTCAATTGTTTCACTTGTAATGGCCATATTTTTTTACAATTGTAGATCGATTTTATTTCTGATTGGGGCGCTTAAATCTCACACTAATGCTCTTTAAATTGAGTAATATTTTATTTCATTAGTTCTTCCTAATTGCTGAGAACTTGAGACTAAACTTTTTCCGACTGCTGTGCTACGTGACCACTTTTTTGGTTTTTAATATGGTGTCGTATATCATTTGAAAGGCCATGATTTCTACATTAATCCTATTTTATTTGTTTTTTTTTTTTAAATTTTGTACACGTACTTTTGTACCGATTTATAATCTTGTTGTAGGTGAAAGGGTTTAAATAATTATAAGTTTATAATAATTAATAGTTTATACTATAATATGATGTATATCGTTGTAAAGCTCTTTAATAGTAGATTAATTTCTGTTCTTTCAATTTTGTGTTTGTTTTTCTTTGGGGGGGGGGGTAAATTGAAAAACTGTTTTTATAGCGGTTTTTAAGTGTTGTTTGATGTGTTATTTGTTTATTAAATTATGCCCGACCTTCCCACCCCCTCCCGTCACTCCTGTCATCCCACATTACTCAATTCCCTCTATAACTCCACAGTCAATCGCTTTCTTACTTTGCACTGTTAGTTTACTTAGTCATTTTTAGACTGCGAATAATTATAACTGTATTATTAACCCACCTCCTAAAACATTACCAGATTCTACAAGTACCAACTACTATACAAGTGCCTGGCCGTGATCTTTATACAATTAAGTGTATTATTCACAAAAATCTATTAAATTCTTCAGGTTTTATTCTGATTTAGTGTTAGGTACAATCCTTTGGAGGTTTTATTTACGCAAGATTTGCAAGCAAGTGAGTATAATATTAATCGGATTATAGTTCCCATGCAGTATACGATATTATATGTTCAGAATGATTTTAAAAAGGTTACCAAGTTGTTTGTTTTTTCTACATGTGTATTATATTTATTTCTGCTGCCTGGAAAGTTGATTTTAAAAAGATTGAATTCACATTCAGGAAAGGGAACAAAGTAAACAGAAAGGAGAATTTTGAGTTGAATGGTTTTGGTTTTATTCAGGACGAGGACTTGGAGAGATGAAGGTATTGATGGCAACCTGTCACAGACCCGATTTCATTCAACAGAGCAACTCCCCTCAGTTCTCTCACATCATTTTTTTTTTTTTTTTTCTCTTCCCCCGTCCTTTGTCTTTTTTCACTTCCTCTACGTTTGCGATCGCTGTTTTATTTATTTATTTTCCATTCTTTTATTTTTTCCGTCCGGGGAAGCGGTGAGTGAATTAGAGGGAGGGCCACTATCAATCTCTGAGACTCTGCGAGTCACTAACAAAGGGCCAATTCAATCGGAGGGTGGAGAGGGGCCCGTTGGAAAAACCATGAAAAACAAAGACCTTGGGCATTAATCTTAGCTGTGGAAACACGCTCGGCACACATAGAAACCCGCCCAATCACAGTCCACTTGTTTTTGCCCTCTTTTCATAACACAAGTTACGTACAGATTCCAGTTTCATGCGGCTGAAAATTTGCTTGATCTCACCCCTTCGCCCTTCTGATGAAAATCGATGCCATCAAACCCCTTTTGATTAGCTCGTTCTTTCTACTAATCAAAGGTACCAAATCACTTGATGATTCCCCTCAAATGATTGGTACGGGTTACCTTCTTTCTCTCCATAAAAACATCCTACTAACAAGCTATTCAGGCAACATTGAGTCAATTACAAATTTCCTTGAAAGCCACTCAATCAAGGTAAAGTCCCCAATTATTTTCAATTTTTCAGCGAGATAACAATTCAGCTTATTTCTTCTTTTGGTCTTCCTCTAAGATATTTATTAAAACCCCGTTTTTGTGTGTTGCGCATTCAAGTAAAAATTAAAAAATTGTTAACCATAAACTGCTTTTAAAACAAAATCAGTATGATTTTTTAAGAAAATCTGTATCTATTGCTAAAGGCGACTATGTAACAAATCTAGGCGTATATGTTCTACACTAACAAGCACGTGTAAGAAAGAATATTGCTGCCGAGCTTCCTGGAAGCATTGCAATCGTTCAGGAAAAAGAAAATGTTTAATGTCTCGGAATTAAAAAAAAAAAAACAAGACAGAAATCATTTTTGTTATCGTGTCAAAACTCCTCGTTCCATACAAATTATATTTGGATGGTAGGTTATATTTAGTTAGGGTCATATACGTTTTAACCTCCTGCACTCCTGCGCCCATTTCTTCCGCATGTGCAACAAGTTTTTCTTAATGTGTCTTAAAAGTATAATGACATGATTTTTAGGAAATTTGGATGGTTTGCCGAATATAGCCTACAGATGGTCCCACGCTTTGAATTTTGCTAAATTGATCCTTTTAAGAAATCAAAACAATTTTGTCAGATTTTAAAAAAGGGGAGAAAAATTAAATATGAGACATTAATGGGTTGTTAGAAATAATTAAAGTACGTCATAGGACACGAGGAAGTTGTATGCCACACTAATTAACAGACTATTTTGATTTGAATATTTTTTAACCAATCAATTTCATATTTTTCAGGGTGTGTAGTATAAATAATAAGAAACTAACGTGATACGTAAAATTTGATACAAATAATTTTCTAAGGAGTCCCAGAAAAATAACTTTCGGTCAAGTATTTTCAAAAGTCAAATGTGTAAAATTTTCCCTAATTTATTTTCCCACCGGGATTGATTATTTTTACTTACATTTAAGATAAAATGTATTCTACTAATTATATTTTATCATGAAATTCGGTTCAAGATCTTAGTCGTATTACATTTTGATCTTTCTATTTTTTTCTAAGCTATTTGTTTTTGATTCTTTTGAAACTTTTGAAAGTATAAATAACATAAACTTAATTTATGTTATATATACGTTACATGGTGTATCACATATTAGAAGCTCAGTAAATTACAACTGTACAGCAAACATGAATAACTCTGATAAAAGAAACAGTACATTAGAGAGAGCTATGTGTAAAAGTGAGTAGTTGTAAGATAGAATGTGATTCACAGCGATAGAGTGTGTTACAGGGACATAAAATCAGGCAATGATGTACTGGAAGTCATAAAAAAGACAAAATACTGGGCTCATGGGACTCATCAGATGGCCTTTACTTTACTGTTCTCGTTCTGCTAGCGATATAAACAGCCTCATACTTTTATATAATCTGTAATCTGCTCAACAACACTGCTCTAACTACACGCTTCAGCTACACAACCTCCGACGATTGTTTCATTCATATTCTTGTACTAGACTAGTTTAGAATTATTTTTATTCGTTTTATTATTAAGAAAAGTTGGAAACGTGCCTTTTATGAAACGTGATTTTTTTATTTTTTATTTATATAGTTTGTAATGCTTAAACGACTCTCTTGCTCTCGTTTGCAGCTAAGTTAAGTAGAGTATACACGTACATAAAAGCAAAAAGTCATATTTTAGAATCTGGATAATAACTTTCTGTTTTAAAAAACTTTCTCTTTCATTTATTTCGTTGTTTCTTGTTACATTCGTTTAATGCTTTCTGGCAAACTTTATGATATTGTTTGCAATAATTGAATGTTTAAAAAATCATCTCTGTTTTAGAAATAATATTAGGAAAAGGTTCAATATCATTATTTTCTACAGTCTTCTGTTACAGACATTAAGTTGGAATAAAATTAATTCTGTTGCGTCAAATAGAACAGCAGTTAAATTAGAGAGCACATTTAATTCTGAATTAATAACAACTGTTCCATTCAGAAATAGTACATGCATTGCATATTATATTTTTTACATAAGTAAATTTTGAAAAATAAATATATATAATATAGTACTTACTTCAAACGGAATTGATTTGGGTAATCTATTTCACAGAACCCACCCTTGAACCGACTCCTTTGGGTTGGTTTTATTATTACTAGATTTTTTTCTTTTGGTCAATTAATTTTTTTAATGGTTGCAACTTTGATGATACCTCTTTTTTCCCCTTTACTGGTTTCTTCTTCGCGTTTTTTTTACTAAAATAAAAACTTTTTTAATGCTATCAAACAGTATTAATATACTAATTATATATATACCATAATAAGTAAACAGAAAGAAAAGTATGCCATTTAGTGTGGCACATAGCTTTCTTTTGCATTATTATTGGGCAAATAGTCACATGAGCATAAAATAAAATGAAAAATTAGATAAATTTCAAAATATAGATGTTATAACTGAAAACTTAAAGTGACTCCACTGGGAATTGAATATGTGGTTGTTAAGACCTACTTCGATTTCCGGCAGGGTCACATTAATTGTTGTATAATATTGAATGGGCGCAGAAGGTTAAAATTATAAAATAAAATTTGTGGGCTAATTTTGACGTACCATCCAAATTTCAAGAAAAAACCAGGCAAGGCCGAAAAAGGGCAGACTTTGACAAGACCAAAATGTTCACTGATGTCTAAGGCACATTTCTGTCAAAGAAATTTTTGATTCGGTCTTCAGAATAATCACAATCCTTGTGCTGACTTAGATAAACTCGGATGCAAAATTTCATAATCATATACAGGGTGTTCCACATAAGTATCTACACAGACATATCTAGATCAAATTTCTGACCAAAAAAGGCAAGCAAACTTAGGTCCTAAGGACCTTCGTTTCCGAGATATATCGATATATCGATTTTTTCATTTAGGTCTTGTTTTTAGCCTTAAACTGCCTAATAAATATAAATCTAAATTAGATAGAAAGATCCGGTTTGCAGCATCGAAAAGAGCATTTAATTTTCTTTAAAAATTCATTAATTTTAGTACTTAATATGTATATTAGCACAGTCATAATGCAAGACAAACATTAAAATTGGTAATTATGTCAAATGTTTTTACTACTTTGAGCTTCCATAACTTCTATATTTTTATAGCTAACGTAATTTTTAAAATGCTTAAAAAACTGCGCAATTTTATAAGCTTTAATTCGATATGGTACTGTCCACAGTTTGCGTAAGTGTTTATGGCAAAAGAGTAAAAAAACAATTAGGAAATCAACTTATTAAGTAACAGCTCTATGAATTTTCCTGCAATTTAAAAACTAAATATGATTGTTTTCTTTTCATATGCTGGCGCGGAAGTTGACCTTCTTGAACTACAATGTAAACACAAATTATTTGTACGAGAAAAATATTTATTTGCTTCTACTTACCGAAATATTTTTTTAATTATCGCTTTAATAGTAGTTAAAACCAGTCCTTCGGTGAGGTGATTTTTTAAATTTTTGTTGCTCCTCGCGTTTCATCTAATTTCATTAATAATTTTTTATTAATAAGTGCGTTTTAGTTTTGTTATTTTTCAACTATACATTATGGAATACACTTTTGCTGAATATAGAGACATGCTAATAATTTATGGGCACTGTCTGAAGAATAGTAGGGAGGCTGCTCGTGAGTATGCTAGGCAGTTCTCAGACAACATCCGTCCTATCATATTTTTCAAGTTATCGAAAGAAGATGCCAAACAGCTGGCTCTATTGCGTCTCCTCGTTATCAAGAACGACCTTTGGCTGTTGGAGGTCTCAACGAAGAATTAGAAATCATGTTCATACTGATCATAGGACCATAATAAGAAGGGCTTCGGCTATATTGGGAATTCCAGAGACGCACATTTTCAGAATTTTGAAAAGAAATCAACGGCCTGGTCCAATTTTCCAATTGGATATTACGAAGAAATGGGTCAAATTTAATGTTGTAGACTGACGAGTCCACTTTTACGAGAGCAGGTGCTGTTAATTTTCACATCACTCATACATGGTCTATTGTAAATCCGCATGTACCGAGGCCGCACCATTTTCAGCCCCAGTTCTGTGTAAATGTGTGGGCTGGTATTATTGGTCACCGAATAGTTGGACCTCATATTCTTTATGGGCGCCTTACTGGAGAAAATGTTTTAATTTTTTTAGATTTTATTGGATGAATTTATTGGATTAATTCAAGGCTTATCACTTGATTAAGAAGCAGCATGTACCATCAGTTGGATGGATGTCCCACCTCTATTCGGTCTGGGGGGGGGGGGACACGCGCCCCCTGTGCCCCCCTGGATATGCCACTGAAAATGGTGGATAAGTGTCTAAAACTTGTAAATAAATATTAATGTTGTGAAAAAATAGTTGTTTTATTACAACTTCTCTATGAACACTTACTTAAACTGTTGACAGTACTATACCGAATTAAAGCTTATAAAATTGCGCAGTTTTTTAAGCATTTTAAAAATTACGTTAGCTATAATAATATAGAAGTTATGGAAGCTCAAAGTTGTAAAAACATTTTGATATAATTTCCTATTTTAATGTTTGCCTTGCATTATGACTAAGCTAATAAACATATTAAGCACTAATTAATGATTTATTAAGGAAAATGTAATGCTCTTAACGATGCTGCAAACAGAATCTTTCTATCTTATTTAGATTATTATTTATTAGGTAGTTTATTGCTAGAAACAAGATATTAATGAAAAAATCAATATATCTCGTAAACGAAGGTCCATAAGACCTAAGTTTACTTGACATTTTTGGCCATAAATTCGATGTAGTATCATAGGTTTTTCTGTGTAGGTACTTATATTATTCATACAGGGTGTTCCGCATAAGACTTATGCGGAACACCCTGTATGAATAATAATATTATATTATTAATATTATATATATATATATTTTCATACACTAAATGTGTCATATTTTATATTCACATATTATATTTCATAAGATTTCATAGACAAAACAAACATTTTTTTTTTTTTTTTTTTTTAATGAAAGCATATTTCTATAAGTGAATAGAAATAAATAATATTTAAAAATAGTCTGCAAATTAGTGTGGCACATTGCTTCCTCGAGTCCTATTTCATATACTATTATGATTTTATACTTTTACAACCTATTTTCACAAATTTATTTAACTGTCAATTTTTGTTCTTTGATTTTTTACATGAAATAAGAATCAATTTAGCATAATTTTAAGAGTCTAGGCTATCTGAGGGTTGTTTTCGACAAACCATCTATGTTTTATAATATGATGATTGTTTTTTAAGAAAGGTGTAAATAAATGTATGTTTGTGCGCATGTGGAAGAGAATCAAATGGGCGCAGAACTTATATGGGGCCAACAATGGGCTAATTATGAATTACCAACCAAATTGCATTAGAATTAGAAGTAGTTTTTAAGTTATTTTGGTTCGCAAAAATTGAGCAACAAACAGACACGGAACCAATAATGTTTATAGAGACATAAAAAATTCGTTCTTGAGAACGATCACACAGCTTCCGTTACCTTCGGTAAGCTGTCAATTACAATTTTATTTTAAAATGAAAATGTAATTATTTAATTTTAGTGATTCCACGTAGTTTTTAATTCAGATTTAACATTTTAACAATGTCTTAACATATTTCAGATTACTATAAAAGGGGTTACTATAAAGCCCTTATCTAATTATAGTTGTTTATTATTTGGTATATTTAAGTTTCCTCACTGAGTAATAACTTTATTTATTATAAATCATTTTTGTTTATTCTTTTAAATTACATCGATATCTTTATACATATATTGTTGGTGGTGGTCGCCATTTAATATTTACTCGCCATTTGCGAGTAAATATTTTTCCCATTATAGATAATAATAAGCTTTCGGAGTAGTAATGGTCAAGGTACGGCAAAGGTTGTTTACAATGCAATCTTGTCATCTGAGAATTATTACCGTGGTATTGCTTAAAAGATGGGGTTTCACCGGCTAAGACTTTCTCTTGAATGTTCTTTTGCGTAGAATAGAAAAATAATATAATCGTTAGAATAAGCTCCTTGATATTACGCGTGGGTCTTGTTATTACTCAGCTGTGAAAATAAGGTAAATACATTTGTTTAAGCTTCTGTTCGGAAAATGTTATTTCTTAAAAACAATAAATAAATAAATAAAATTCTTCGTTTCTAATTAAAGTATCAAAAAATGTCGGCAAATATGTACAATATAATTTGTTTAATTGTTTTTATTTAACTATTATGAATCAATGTTACCACTCTAAAACATTCCAAAATTATTCTCATTAGTACAATAACTGAAATATCACGTATTTTAAAAACGTTTTTTTCTTATATTAAAGGACAAATAATAATATATATATTCCTTATAATATATATATATATATTTTTTTTTTCTTTTAGAAGGGAAAAATTTTATTCCGGACACATTAAATATATTATTTTTATTTTTTGTGACTACTACAGAAGCATATTTTTATAACCGAGCAAATATATCTTAGTTTAAGAGTTAATTTGGATGTGTCAATATAACATCCCGTTGTTTCTCATTTGTGTTCATCGCTTTGAAGATATATTTGACAGCTTTTCTATGAATATCCCGTTAATGACGTATCTCTCGACTAATATATAGTAATGTTAGCTCATTAAAATAAGAAATGTCTTTGACTTAAAGAAGGGCGTACGTGGTACGTGGCAATAAATGGAGCGTATTAAGATGGTCCTTAGGTCGCGTTGCAATGTTCCGCATCTCCTCTATGAATCTATACTTAGTTTCTTATTCCTAACATAGATACATCTGTACAAAGTAAAACGGCAAGCATCCGTGTTCCTTTTATACCTTTTCGGAGACCGACAAAGAAGTTATTTGGACGCAGAAATGAGTTTATATTAAGTAATTTAGTTAAATATTGTTGAATGATATTAAAAACTCGACTCAAAAAAATCTTAACACAGTTCAAATGTTATGTTGTATTTTTTAATTGCTATACCTGGTTAGCAATGTAGCCATTCAATTTTTATTGTTAGCAGTGAAATTATCATCTGAATTCGACTAGTCTAAAACTGAGTATAAGAACTTAATAGGTTTTCCCCTTAGAATATACACTAAGCCATTTTTTCGGAGGTGTAAAAACAATACAATACCAACAAAACGACATCTATGCAAATTCCTTACTTATGCATTTCCAGAAATGAAAATAGATGTTAACTTGACTCTAATGGTCCATACATAGAGGGCTAGAGTGCAGAGGGGGGAGACTTGGTGCCCACAACCAAGGGACAGTAATGGATTCAGGCCAAAATAATGGCTTTATTTGCATATTGATAGTGTTTGGAGCTCAAGCCCCTGGAAACTGAGCCCCAGCTCTCTCTCTCTACTCAGTGTAAACACCAGGACCACAATTTAAACAACTTTACACTCAATCACTGTTCTATAAGCCCGCTTTCTTTCTATCTCCAACATCTCCAATCAAACCCCTTCACCAAAATAAATTATATATATACTTTATATTTTGTTCATAAGTTTTTTTCGTTAATGAAAAATATTTTTTTCACACGGAATAATATCTTCCAGGAAAGCAGAAAAATACGTTTCTCTCCCCTATAAAAATAAATAAATAAAAATCCCATCCGATTTTTCTTAAAATTATAATTTTTGTTTTGGTTATTTTGGTTGCATAAATTTTGATTACCTGCATACTTACCAATATTTTCACTAAAAATTGTGTTTTATGAATAATGAGTTTCTTTCCTTTAAGAACATGGGAAAGTATAAGAATAATCCATTATTTATTCATATTATTCCATTTATCTAAACTACTTTAATAATAAGTATTTGAGACTGGCCGCACACACCATGTCGTATTTAAGCGTAGAGTGAATGTACACTTTCATCGACTATGTATATTATTTACTTTCAGGGCAAACTATAAATATGAATCTTGGTTATGAAGCAATCTGCAGAAATTAATAAAAATTTGGATTTATTCCCCCCCCCCCCCCCCCAGCCAGACACAGTAAGTTTGGCTTGGGATTCACTTGATAAGGTCAATGTCAAATAACTTCGTTATTTTAACAACCAACAACCAACTTAAAATGTCAATCTTATAATCTACTTTAATACATTTTTATCGTAATGATTTATCGCTTCCGAGCTTACCAAAGGTAACTGTAGTTATGTGATCGTTCCAAAGAACGAAAATATGTTAGGTCTCTAATTTAATCCATCTCAGCCAACATTTTTAGTTCCGTGTCCATCTGTCAGTCTGTCGCTCAATTTTTGTGAACCAAAAAATCTTAAAAACTGCTCATCTGATTTGATTAAAATTTGGATGGTTGGTCATAATAAGCACATTTGTGGTCCCATATGAGTTTCAACCTTATGCGCCCATTTGTTTCTCTTCCACATGCGCTCAAACATACATTTATTTACATCTATATCTTCAAAAGTACTTTACTGATTTTTATGAAATTTGGATGGTTTTTCGAAAGTAGCCCGCAGACAGTTTCAGATCCACCTGCGCTTTTTAAAATTTGCTAAATTGATACTTTAATTAATGTAAAAAAATCAAAACAATTTTGACAGTTTTAAAAAACTGAGGGAAAAATAAATAAATTTGACAATAATAGGCTTTAATGGTGTAAAATCATTAAAGTATAAAAAATAGAAAGCGAGGAAGCTATGAGCCTCACTAATTGACAGAGTATGTTTTATAGTTGTGGATCGTTATGGAAAAACAATACATCTTTCAAAAGCCTAATTAAAGACCCAATGATCCTTAATCTCTTTATAGTATCTGAGAATGACACTTTTTTTCACAAAAATTATTCTCACATTTATTTTGTTTCTAAAATCTCATGTACAATACAAAATCTTCATGAAGCAAATTAAATTAATTGATAATACTATTTCCCGAAGCTAACTAAATAGCAAACTATTTTTATAATACCGCATGACATGGAAGCGTTGCTGATTTCTCGTCTCAACATTTACTGTCTAATTTATCTTGTAGTTTGTACATTGCGGTTCTAAAAACAGTTGCTGTATGTTCCACTAAAAATCTCTCTCTCCGATTTGATAATTATTAATCTAATAATTTTTATATGACCCCATTTAAAATTAAAAGTCTCTAATAGCTATATTATTTTAACTTTTTTTTTCTAAAAACGTTAAGGGACCCTATAAAAGTTAGATAATGGCATAGTTAAAAGTAAGTCCAGTTTTATGATTATATGTATATGTCTGGAGTGTAATTAAGCGCCTGATGAGTGTCACAAAGGAGAAATATTCTCCTTTTAAAGTTCGTAAAATAACACGACCTCAACTATAAAAAAGGCCCTTATAATGATTTAACACTCTTCTAAACCATAAATGTAGGGGCATATTTTTAATGAAAGGTCTTTATAAAATACCATTCTACTCGAATTGAATTCACCTCTAGCTAACCACAAGAGTACTTTACTATCACTTACTGCCATAAGTAATCTGCCGTTAATTGCTTATAACATTATTTTGGTTTGTTGTGAGTAGAACTATTGATAATGGATTGAAGTTGGGTTTTTTAAATTAAATTACCCATAATTTTTGTTCAACAACTACTCCTGTACTTTTACTTGTGTTGTAAATTAATATCTTTAATAAGGTAAATGGGAGCACTTTCATTTTTAAACTGTATATATTTAACCTGTGTGAGGAAAAGAAATTAGGTCCCAAATATCGACAAATGCAATGTCCACTATAAACACTAGGGCTTGTTCACTATGAATAATTATAATAATTATTATAATAATAATAATATATGACGCAACAGGGGTGGAGGGCGAAGAACTGCCAAAGGGTTTCATTATAAATACGTGCACTAATAATAAGGTCCTTACCATTTATATACCAGTTTTTACTTAAGTATACGTAGTTTAAAATGTCAGTTGCATCTGAATTCCTCTGATGACTAAGTTAGGTGACTTTATTGCAAGAATATTTATTTATATCGTTCTGTGATTCTGAGTATAAAGAGTCAATAATAAATCGAATATTACGCTAAGAATGTTTCATTTTCATAAGACCCCTTAAGGTAGAAGGCGTTTCCTGTTATGATAGCTTGAAGCTGCGTCTCCTACTGTAGTATATAGAGCTAAACTAATATATCTATACTTAAGTATACATATATCGTTCCACCCTCTCCAGATGGTTTTATTCTCATGGGATTCAATTCGGCAATGAGGACATTTTTTTATTTATTTTATAAGCTTTTCCTACAGGATGAGAGTTGCAGCGACGCTCGCCATGACGTGAGGGCCCATAGTGCCTCGGTATTTCTCGAGGCAGGGATATTGAAACGATAATTCTTTCTTCCTTCAAGCTATCTCAATATGTCAAAAGAATGGAAAGCTTAAGAAGGGAGAGGGGTTCAACTTACCGTCTTTATTTTAATACATTTACAATTCTTTTTACTTTCTACAAAAAGTGTATAGAGAGAGAAAGTATTGTGGTGGCGTGAAAATTATAATTTGAGATTTTAATGGATTCGCACATTTTAAGGCCCCTGAGCCCAATAAAGATGTTTTTTAAAAAATGTCTTTCTGACGTTTGTTGTCTGTTATTTATCTTCAGTGCAGACGCGTGGAGCCTTAAATACTGGATTTCGATGATATATGGCATACATTTGCAGAAAAATCATAAATAGTGACTCCTCCTGCGCGGAGGACTACTCTTCTGAATTTGACTCTAGCGATAATTGCTAGAGTCGCTAGCATCGATCGCTGAGCGATTTCAGCCTCCTCTTCCAGGAGCAGTCATAATCACAGGCGCCAGCGATACTTTGTTAATTACACACATGCAGTGCCGGTGAATCGCACACATAGCCCTGTCCCGCTCAAACTCAGAGGTAAATTAACCAATTAATTAAACTAAACCAACAAATTCTTAGTTAAATTACTTGAATAAATTAGAATTAATTCAATTTAATTAATATAATATAATGTTATAAAATTTAAATATAATATATATATATATATATATATATATATATATATATATATATATATATATATATATATTTATTTATCTAAATAAATTATTAAATTGCCTATTATTAAATAATTTTTAATCACGTCAAATAACACAGGGTATTTCTTGTAGCATTGAAAATATATTTAATTTACCTTTGTTCGATATGAATGCTAACCCAGGAGAATTATAAAATCCATGAAAACCATGAGAAATAATCATTTTCGTGCCGTTTAAAGAAATGCTTTGTATTGTAGTTATCATTTCTTTCGCCACCGAGCCGGCTACTCGTAGTGAGAGATATATTTGTAGGGAAAGGATATTAACTCACGCTAAAGAGCTACCGATTTCATAGTTCCCGCTCTTTATTTCCCGCCGGTTTCTTCAAATGGGAGAAATGCCCTCTCTCCAGAAGAGAAGAAGAAGGCGTGTAACAACCCGCGCTAGAAAATCTAAGTTGATTCTTGAAAAACATCATTAATTCATGTAACTGCCGAGCAGTTCACATCTACCTCTAGTTACATGCTAATGTGTTGCAAGGTGACGCCAGGAGGACAGCACCTTTATAATTTTGAGCCAGCAACTATCGATCGCTCAGTGGCTAACGCTCAGAGTCTATCGCTGGATTCGTGTCTAGGAAAACGTACATATACTCCACAAAAACTCTCAAAATATTTCTCGATAAAATTTTTAGTCTATTGAAATACGAATCTAACCTAAGGCTATATTAAGTAAAGCTCGATTGTCTGTAGCTCTATAAATTAAGCTAACCTGTGAAAATAGGCGCACACTAATAATATGGGGGGTTCGGTGTTCCCGGCATGCCTTGTGCAAAAGCAGACATCATTTGAAGTCGTAGCGTACTTAATGTTAATGTTAATGACAATTTAATAGCCCGCCGACTTAAAATACGGCCAATGATTTGTTTTTTGACAGAAAGAAATGGGTCCAACAGTGGTCATTCATCGCCCTTTGCACCTGAATTACTTTTATTACTGTAGGACGAAATACTAAAGAGTTATCAAGCAAAACCAAAAAAAGTGAGACAAAATTGGCCGTGCTATCGCGCACACAGGCCTGCCAAATTATAAAAAAAACTTAATTTTTAATTAGGGCCTATACAACAAATCCAACATCGAAATCTCCATTACTTTCTATGAGATAATATGATGATATATTATAATATAATATATACCCCTCTGGGCTAAATATCTTAAGTATTTCGTTTTTATTTGATAACCCATTTAACGTGATTATTTACATTTAATTTTTGATTTTCAGCTAAATCAGATTTATTTTTAAACTAAAGCCTGTTTATACCTAGACTACAAATATATTATGTTACTTAATATCGTCCGAACCGTTTTTGAGAAACAATTTTTTCCATAGTTTTTAAAGTTTTTTTAAGGGCAGCGCCCCCAATTGCAAAGCTAAAATTCATGTTTTGATTTCGCCTCAGGTTATGTGCTTTTCCGACCATGTGTATCTGTGGATTAGACTCCACGCATTTGGACAGACGACAGAATGATATTTTTAATAATATATAAACTTTTTGGACGCAGTGGTTCTAAAAACGAGTATAACCATAAAATTGTTGTTATGCCATCACCATATTTTTTCTAGAAATGTACTATCGTTTTTGAGAAACTAATAATCGTACAATTAATTCCGCTTTATAAAAAGAATCGCCTCGTGACATACTCATATTCTGATAGCTTAGAAAAGAGAAATTATCTGTCAACATCTTTTTATCTGGGTATCTTTTTTCGGAGAGAAACTAACAGAATAAAGATATTGGAAGGACATTTCAGAGGACTCAGAAGGGATTTTTAGGGTAAGAAAAGGGAATAGACGAAAAGAACGCACTAAAAAAATTGTCCTCATTGCCGAATCCATAAGAAGGGAAGCAGCTGACGAAAGCGGAAAAGGCTTTTGAAATATTAGTAGGGAAAATTGGTTTTCTTTAGCCCCGAGTATACTGTTGGAAATGCATGTGGGAAAAGGAAATGTGTCCTCCCTGCTGGTTATCGTGCCTCTTTGAGCTTTACCTCCTTCAAACTTCCCTCTCCCTCTACACCAAACACTTTGTTTTCTCACCGTTTAACAGTGTCACACACACCCATAACCTCCTTTATAATACTGTCTATCCCTTCTTTTTCAAATATCTTTTATTCTATCCACTGACTGCATAAAATATCAGTCTGAATAATTTACATATGGTAATTGTGCTTAGAACCTCGTTATCTCACTTTAACAGCATTAATTATTTTTTTATTACATTTGAAAGGTAGGTACATATTATTTTATATAAGCCTTTTATAAATAATATATAAATGTATTTACTATACATTCTAACGGTAGTATTGAAATTTCTTATTGATCAGTATTCTTAAGATATAAGGGTTTAAAGATGTTTAAGTATTTCTTGTGAAATTAGGGAAAAACTTATCTCGAAATCAAAGTGTTTGCTGAACAATGCATTTTTACTCCATTTCGGACACCAAATAATTTTGATAATTCATCATTTTGAAACTTAAACCTGAATTCCCCTGTATGATATACGTTACTGGCAAAACCTTAAATCAGAACGACCTTGACTATTTAAATAGGTAGAATATTTTTGTTTTTGAAAGTCAAAACTAGTTCTAACTGAAATGGAGCAGTTAAATGTATTTTGATATATTTAAATGTAAGTATAGACTTGTATTATTTGCTTATTTTTTGTTTTCAATCATGAATGAAGAAAAATGTACATTTATTTTCTTTGTTATCCTGGCGTATTTTCTAAACGTTTTAGTTCCTATTGAATGAGGCCTGACTCAATGATGTCGAAAATTTCTTCTGCAATTACGAAATACTTCCCAGGTTCCCTCGCCGAAACCGATTCCTTTATACCATGAATCTTCATATCATGGAATCATTTCAATATGCCAAAGGGTTTATATCTGTTTTGGGTATCATTTCAAACTAAAGGATTTGTTGCAAGATACATTTTTGAACATCTTTTCAACCATGCAAACGGAAACAATGCAAGTGATAGAAAATATTAGTTTTAAAAACGCTCATATTGTTTCTTAGCCGCGGGTGGGGTAGGGATATAAAAAGAAAAAAAACATATTTGTGTTTATGTAAAAAATTGTTATTTGTAAACCTACATCTCTGATGAGTTTGAACCCTAGAGGAATGAGACATGTTTATCATTGATTATCACATTGAGTAGGTGAGTAAAATGGACAGATATTTACATATATGTGAGTACTTCTTTCTTATTCCACTTTACAAAATTATATTGATATGATACGTTAATTAATTAAATATATAAGAAATATTCAATTTCAATAAATATTAATCTCCAAACACACTACAATCTTTTAAGTATGACCATAGAGTAAACGAATATATAGGTACTTTTGATTTTATTTCTTTGTTCACGGGTCTCTTTAAACTTCCCTTTTTCATTAATACCCTGATAAAGATAATTTCATATTTCATTCACGAAGTAAAAGAAGAGAGTTTTCTGAAATTTAATTCTTTAGTCTCGTCTTAAATAAAGTCTATTATCAACTTTATTTATCTGTTGAGTAAAACATGTGGAAAGTTCTGAGATGCAATTTAAAACTGATATATTACTTGAAAAGGGTTGTTTATCATGGAGATGCGAAATCTAAAATTGGAAACTAGGGAAAGCTAAGACTAGTATACTGAGTTCAACTGAGAGAGAGAAGGTTTAGGATTTGGAGTCTATAGCAGAACTGCTCCTCGTGTGTGGAAAGGGGGAAAGAAGTCTCCTTGGAGCCTCCTCAAGTTTTTAACATTTGTCTGGAGATGTGGGTTGTACTCTTAGTCCCGGGAGGCAATAACGGCTCAGGGGGATACATCTGATAACTTATCATTCCTCTTCGTTTTGTTGGACAACAAAACCAATTATAGCTTTGGGCAAGAGACTCCAGTAAACTGGCAGTGAGGACAAATCGCAATAGCTCATGTCCTTATCAACAAAATTTTTAAACTTGAACCGAATCATCCAGCGTTAAGTATACTGAAACCCCTACTTTCTTTTGAATATGATAAATTATAGAGACACACATATATATGTGTGTGTGTGTGTTTGTGTTTGTGTGTGTGTGTGTGTGTAAGTAGGGGGCATTAATGGTGAGTAATAGGAAAAAGAATTCATCTATGATGAAATTTGGCTCTATATAGGCCTGTGGCACGCCTATGCCTCGGAGAGACGCGAAATACAGCCAAATCTCGTCAAAGATAAAGTAAACCATTATAAGTTTTGACTACTCAGCCTTAATGATTCCTACCAGAACAGTAAATAAAATAAAAGGGGGCAAATAAAAAAACAACGTACATATTTGTACTCTTCTTATACATTTTTGTAATACATATTATGTATATACATGAAATCATCATTAAATAGTTCACTCACTTTACTAGACGCATGGGCTATTATCATTTCATTGAACTCTAAATTGGAATGTTAAAATTAATGGAACTTTTCTTTCGAACCTTTGATTCGCCGACAAAGTCGTTGTTATGGTAGAATCCGCACATCAACTCTCTGATATGTTATCGGAACTAAAGGAAAAGTCATTTCTGATAATCAACGATAAATTCGTAGAAGTAATTTACTATTTATCATAGGGGGTTGTAAGCGTGATATACCTCGGCCTCGGACAGCTGATAACGTTTCAGAATAGATTTCTTAAGGAAATTGACAGAAGTATTGCTTTTGCTAAGAGAAAATGTTGGAGTTTAAAATTCGTTTGTAAAAGTAAAATGATCATAAAATTTAAGCGTCGGGTGTACAAATCTGGCATTTTTCCCTGTCTTCTATACGTTGCAAAAGTTTGGACTCTACCAAAGAAAGCGAAGAATAGACTTTAAGTCACCCAAACAGCAATGGAAAGAGCTACGCTTGGGATCCGGAAATGGCAAAGAAATAAGAATACAGTAATACGGAAAGAAAAGGACGTGGGTGATGCTGTAAGAGAAGTTCTATGCTGACCAAATGGATGTGGAATGAACTCGTTGCCAGGATGAGATAAATAACGTAATGGATACCACGGACCACACGAGAAACCGAAGGATACAGTACAAGATATAGAGAGATGAAATACACCAATTTTGTGGGGGGTTTTGGACTAGATGTGCGCAGGAAAATAATAACTGACATAAACTAAGAGATTCTTTTGCTCTTAGATGGGCCTAGTTTCTACTAAAAAATATGTATACGTTGAAAAAGTTTTATTTATATATTATTTTGTTTGTTTTTCAATTATTTTTAGTAGCAAGAGTACAAAATATGATATCTAAAATTTACTATTTTAATGAGTATAGTATAATATTATTTAATGTATTTTGAAAATTGGTAATAAATGGCTATTCTTATTTTATTGTATTTATCATTTCATTGTAAAATATAAATTTAGTTTATTTTGAATAAATATTATTTTCCTTAAAAATGATTTTAATCTTGGTAGTTGCATTGAATTTCAAAGTAAGATTTTTTAAAGATAAAATGCATTTTTAACATTTTTATCTATCACTTTATTTTTTTCATTCACTGACTAAAAATAGATTTTGATTCTGGATTTTTTTTATTATTTAAATAAAAAAATGTAAAACACTTATATGAAAGAATATAAGTGAATAATGGAGTTGAAGATGAAGGTTTAAAAGGTGGGAGCATATGGCAGTCATGGTACAATGGGAGTCAAGTGACTACTTGAAGGTACCTGAAAGGTCCTCTAGTGGTACACGAGCCCCTTCATCCATTCACAAAATGGTACACCACCCGTGTAACTCGACACTTTACCTGCTAAAACCTTCTACTATTGTTTATTGTAAGCCAGGACCTACCTAAAAAAAACTCAGTAGAAAGTCCTTATTTTTAAACAAACCAATAAAAGAAAAGGAGGTCACCTTAACAATAATGATTTTTTGTACCTGTATAAAAGCAAAAAATACCATCTACTAGGTATATCCTATTAACATTGAGACAATGCCAAACAGATTCAACTTTATCTGTTTATAATAATATAGAGTAATTATTTAGGGTATCGGTGACGTTAAAATTTGATAATTCATTCTCTGGTAGCTCGACGCTCCTTGAAAACTCTAAGTAGTCAATGCAGCCGGCTTTCGACCTTTGGTAACGAACAATAATACTAGCTAAAATATAAATGTATTTATTATAATTCAAAACTACCCTAAATCATAAATTTTAGACATTAATGTGCCAAAACATTGACTTATTCTTATGTTTAGTCGTTTCAATAAAGAATGCTGCCAGTTATTATATTTGTTTTTATAATTTATAGGAAATCACTGTATAAAATATATTAAGTTAAGGGGAAAAGGCGCAAATTATTTGTTTATCGGAGGATTTTATTAAACTTTGGCTTTATGAACTTTGGATATATTAACCAATAAAAAAGCAATATTCTTTCCGAAGGTACCGGAGAGACACTACCGAAGTAACGGAAAGAAAGTACTACCTACCAAAGGTAACGGAAGCATTGTCATCATCGTTCTAAAGAACGAAATTTTTACATGTGTCCTATTTCAAAAATTTGTTTCGAGATCAGGGAAAATTTTTAAACTCCGGTCTGTTAGTCAGTAAGGGGGTAATACCATCTACTATATCCTATTTATATTGAGACAATGCCAATACAAACTTGCATACAGGAAATTTATTTATTTTCTGTATTTATTATTTAAATCTAACAATCGTAGATAAAATACGGTACGCAACTCGTGCGAAAATGGCATTTTGCATTGCTCGTGTGGTTTTACTACCCTCGCTGTCGCTCGGCTGCAAACTCCACACTCGCATGCAAAATGCTACTTTCCGCACTCGACGCGTAATGGACTATTATTTAAAATATCGAATTAGTAGATTTACAAAAAAGTCTGCCAATGAGTGTTGCACTTTAAGCCTCATTGCGTCTTATTTTGTATTGTATGCTTTTACAACCAATTATTGTCAAATTTATTTTATTTTCTCCCCGATTTTTTTTTTAACAATCAAACATTTTTTGATTTTCTACATGTATTTAAGTATCAATTTAGCAATATTTAAAGAGAGCAAACTGTTCAAATGTTGATTTATTCTTCTGTTGATCCATTATTTTTCTACTTTTCTCAAACTTCTAAGCCTTCAAGGTTGAAGTTAAAAAAAACAAACATTACTATTTATTTATAACATTTTTATTGACGGCAAATGTTCGCCCATACATGGGCATCTTCAGGCCTATATCAGTGTAACTTGGTAAATAATTGAGTCTTCAGAGAGTTTTGGATAAAATGGTTTGGGAGTGCGTAACTTACACTAAACACTTTCTCTAGTTACTGTTCAAATTAACTGTTCTGGAGGTACTTGCGGGCTCATAATATTATGTTAAACCACCCAAATTTCATAAAAATCAGATGACTACTTTTGAAGACATAGATGTAAATAATTGTATGTTTATGCGCATGTGGAAGAGAAAAAATGGGCTCAGAAGGTTGAAACTAATAAAATAAAATAAAATTTCAATAATATTGGAAAAGAAGTTTTTAAGATAATATTGGCTCGCAAAAAATTAGCATTAGACCGAAAGACAGGCATGGGACCAAAAATGTTCCATGGTGTCTCAAGCGGATTTCTGTGTTGGAATTTTTGAAATCGGAGACATTTAAAATTTTTCGATCACATAGCTTCCGTAAAAAATGTGACGGTTTGTCGAAAGTAGCCGACAGATAATCCCATATTAATCTTAACCGTCTGTGCATATTGCATATTTCTAAATTGAGACTATTATTCATGTAAAAATAGAAATCAATGTTGACAGGTTTTGAAAAAGGGGGAGAAATTAAATTAGATGGACAAACATGGGTCGTCCAAGCATAAAATCATTGAAGTACGTAACAGACAGTGAGGACGCTATGTGGCACACTAACACTAATTGGCCGACTATATTTCTTCGTCGTTTTCCCATCATAGATAACAGGTTATTAACAATGCAGCAAAGCAAAGTAATTTACGTACATACAAATGTTATATTTTTAACATTAGGCCAATATGTTAATCAAAACAGAGTTAATGACATGTTTAAAACCCGATCCGATAAATTTAAGGATTTTTTTTTAGATTGGATTTAACTTATATTTCAGGTGATAGAGTGCAAAAAAGTGTCTGACTAACATCAAACTTAAATTTTGCTTATAGGTTAATCTTTTTGTGCCTATTAAGAACATGTGGTCGGCTAAATTCGTCGGCGGGATATAGCTTGACACGAGTCATTTGAAACAAAAAAAAACAAAAGACAATTACTGAGAGTGGCCTGGACTATTGAGAAACAAATTTTAATTTGCTGCTGTGTATAATCGATTGAAGATTCTGCTTTTGACCAACAAAAAATACATTATTTTGTGTTTCGTCAAAAAATAATGGTTTTTTTAGAAAGAGAAGCCAAAAACGTAAAGACACGTGGCTCAAAAACGCAACCAACTATACGAGTATTTGTACTCAGGGAATCCTCTATGTTCATTAACATCTCATATGATGCATTTTTGTTAAATCTCAACCTCTTAATCTTGAAACCCAATTTTTTAAGGGATGATTTTTTGATCCTTCCATATACATATATTTTTCCTGTGTTTAGGTTATTACTAATATCTCATAACATCCAAAGTTTCAAATTTTTAGGTGCGTTAACGACTGACTGGCAGAATTATAAGGGTCCTTGGTTTTGCTTAAGAACCCATAAAATAAACCCCTTTAGTGCTGGGCACATGAGATAAGATAGTTGGTTATCCAAAAAGTTGTAGGTTGTTGAGAAAGAGGTTTGTTGCTGAAAAAAAAGAATTATCTGCGAGGGTTGTGAGTTGTGAGAGGATCCGAGTAAGAGTTTGCTCAAGCCGTGTTTCCAAGTTTGATGGAGGCAGGTGTTCCGGTACCCAGAGAAAATTAGGTTGTTTATTGGTTTTTATGTGTTTTTCTTTGTCGTGTTTCTTTCGTGTATGAGTCGATACCCGTGTGTGTACCACTGTATGGAGTCCACATGTTTATGGAGGGCCCCTATTTGCCGTTAAGGGAAGCTCTGTAGTGTTTACCCAAAGAGCCCTCTTACAGGTTATGTCAACCGTTACTAAACTTATACATTTTTATACAGCGTCTTAAACATATCTAATCTATCGAGAAGGAACACAACTCCCGTCCTTTAACATTTTTCACAACCCTAAGAATATATCGGCTAAAATATTTTTCCTCTTACCCGGAAAAGAAAAGATCAACACGGTACTTACATGAAACCTAAATACATAATGCGTAAAATATATTTCGGATACTTCAACCTAAACCGAAACCCTTTAAATAATTTCCTTAACGCTTTGTAATAAAATGAAACGAAGAAAAAACTAACAAATAAAATAAAACTTCAGTACATCATAAAAAATATTTAAGTGGCAGTAAAATAAAAATCGTTCGTCGGCATCGCAAGGCTCTATACACTTACGTGCTTTTTATAAGTTAAAACTCTAAGAGTATAAAAGTTGGTTACATAGAACATCATAATAGGAAAGACTCAAAATAAGAAATTTCATTTAGAATAATATAATCTCTAATAAAAGCGGCAAAGTTCTGATTGACTGACTGACATAGAATCAACGTGCAGCCTAATCTGCTTAACCGAAAGATTTAAAATTTTAGGGATATACTCTGTTCATATCATGTACACACACTAAGAAAGGATTTTGCGAAGTTTTGATTTTAGTACACAGGGGTACGGAGTACAAATGTCAAATGAATACCCTTCAAGATGCATGTCGTTGAAAAGCTCTTTAAGACTACAGTAATTGTTGTTATGTACATTTGATCACATTTTCATTTAGGTCATACATCATATTTACATCTTTATCGTTATTTTAGCCACTTAGGTCTTGATTTGTATACAACTAAATAAATATTTACTTATTACTAAAATAGTTATTTACGTATTATACAAAATAATTAAGTAAAATAGTCTGCCAATTAGTGTGGAAAATTGCTTCCATGAGTCATATTTCGTATACTTTAATGGTTTTATGCTTTTAGAATCTATTATTGTCAAATTATTTTATTTTCCACCGTTTTTTAAATTTTTTGTTTTTTTTATTTTTTGGGTTTTTTTTTATTTTTTACATGAATAATGGTATCAGTATACCAAATTTAAAAAACGCAGACGGTTGAAATTAATCTAGGGCTATCTGCGAGCTACTTTCGACAAACCATCAACATTTTATAAAAATTAGATGAATACTTATGATGATATAGATGTAAATAAATGGATGTTTGTGTGCATGTAGAAGAAAAACCAATAACCGCAGAAGACTTAACACAGAAAACCTGTATGGGACCAACAACAGGCTAATTATGACCTACCATCCAAATTTCATTAGAATCGAACGAGTAGTTTTTAAGATATGAGGTTCGCAAAAATTGACCGACAGACAGACACGGATTAAAAAAAATACGTGTGGTGTCGCGGGACACCCAGTAGGAACGAAGTTCCTTACATTTTTCATTAAATATAAATTATAAAATCACACTGCTAAGTACGTATACGTTGCTAATTACTTATACATGGCGGAGTTGGAAAAGAGACAAAATTAAAAGTAACTATAACAGTTTGTACCTAGCGGAGTTAAAGCAAAATGAAAAGAAAACCATTATTTGTATCATTAAAGCAAGCTTCTTACGTTTTACAATAAATATGTATTGTTTTGTGTCGGTGATTTTGTGACCGTCGTTTTTTCGGATATACTCCCGGGCTCCAGAACGTGCCATAAGGAACTTCGTTCCAACAAGTTCCCTGCTGTCTGAAACGGTTCTTTGTCTTGGAATTTTTGTAATCGGAGGTACAAACATTTTTCTTTCTTCAGAACAATCACTAGCTTCACACACGTAGCTTCTGTTATCCCGTAAGTAAAATCAAACAAGGTTGCTCTAAACTCTAAACAATTACATTTTTCTTTCTTTGATTCTCGAATACTTTGGGTTATAATATGTTGTTCACAGTAAAGGAATTTTTAATTTAGTATTTATTTTTGGTGAGATTTTAATATGTGAGCCTATGCTATTTCTAAAAGGAATAAATCTACCACAGTTTCATCGAAGAAATCAAAATTTACTGTTGCACGTAAACCTACGCAGTAAAGTTTGCAGCAAAATTAACATCTCACTGTATTTAAACGAAAATATTTTGTGTCCAAATTATTTTTTTCTAGACAGAAATGCGTTTCAGACATCAGGGAACATCTTGTCTGTTATTAAAACTAATTGTTCGATTTTAATGAAATTTGGATAATAGAATAAAATTTGCCCACAGAAAGTCTCATATTAATTAGTCCGTTCTGCGGACATTTGATCGAACAACATTGAATTGGACAGCATTGAATACAAAAAAGGTCCAATAACCACACTTTCGATACCTGCAGGGTGACATTATTTGTATAGAGTATAGACTACTTATGATTCAGAAATATCTATATTTTAAAATCTGTCTCTTATACCTTATTTTCTTCTCACGTCACGTGAGAAGAAAATAAGGTAAACTAACACTTTTGTCACAAAAGTGTTAGGTCACGAGGAAGCTATGTGCCACAAAAATTGAAGTTTCTTATTAGGTAACTTTTATTTAAAACAATAAAAATATTACGAAGGCTGCATTTTAAGTTTTTTAAAACATTGGTGCTGGTGCTAACACAGTGGCATGGCTAAGAAACATAAACATCTAGATATTGAACTGTGTTTTAATTGCTTACAACCTATCAGGATGGAAGAGTAATTCAATTCAGGTTCGGCTTTTAACAATTACTACGTTTCCATGAGTTTTCTAAACCGTTTTGAAAAAGGATTTGGTATTCAAACCTCCTTGGAAATGGCGCTCTAAAGCGTTTTGAGTTCAAGGTCATAACAGCAAATGTTTAGTTTTTAAATTTCATAGAAAAAAGTATTCTATTGTCAACAGAATTGAGACATGCGCAGTAGGTATGGTAAGCAAAGATAATATGATAAACTGATTTAACTAGTCTGGGAGTTTATAGTTTTCAAAACGGTTCTGAAAACTTATGGAAACGTAGTAACTGTTCATTTCTAATAGGATGAGTAATGAGTAATCCCCACCTCTAGCAAGTGTCGACTGACGATGTACTGTATACTTTAAATCTTGAAAGGCCTAGTTCAGCCGTGAGGTTACTTGTAATTATTGACAAATCAACTTTAAAAGAGTTCCATGCATCATGCTTGAATCACGGAATTAAACCGCCACCGTTCTTTTAATTAGAATTGCTTCCTTTTAAACGGGTCGCATCGGCAGGTGTAATACAGTAATGGTGAAAAATATCATATTTGTATTCTAAAATTTATTAGTATTTTAACGTCTGATATATGCCTAATTATTTTTATTAATATATTAAATGAAAGCTGTGCACATACTGAGTATACTTGCCAGATGTAATCTGATAACTAAATGACCACGTAGGGTTTAGCTCATTAAATGAAGTATAATTTTTTAAGATATTAAAAGAATCATCAATCTAGGGTGACATATATTAATTTTTAATTGGTATCATTTTAAGTTACACGCTTTTTTGTAATTATAAATTATGTAAATATAGCATGTTAAACGAGTATATTAGGGTTGGTGCTCGCAGGTCTTTCAAGAAGCTACTTCTTGGCTGCCTCAGGCTATTTTCTAATTCTCTTTGATAAATTTTCGGATTTCTAATATATTAGGAACTTTCATATCTATAGATATACGCTAAGGATATTATATCAACTATACCTTATTTTTAAGAAATATTCTAATGTAATTTATGAGTTTGAAATATAAAGATAAAAAAATGATTTTAGGTAATAAACAATAAATATGAAACTCAAAACTATATTTATATATTTTCTTTGTTTAATAAAGAAAAGGTGAAAAAAAAAGTATATAACAAATAATTGTGTATACTCTCGATTAAATTATTTAAGTAATAAATAATCATTTAGAATATGAAAAGAGGTAAATTAAAAGTGTTCTGTATTATTAATAAAAATGATACAAGAATATAATTCAATAGCCAGTAAAAGTGATGAATAATTAATTATAATAATTTATTATCCACTCTTATTTATGTACGAAATATTTAAATATTAAATTCTAGGTGTGCAATGCAAAGGCCAAAGTGTGAACAAGCTCTGCTAAGACAAGTGAGATCAAAACTGGTGGTCTTAGAAATTATAAGCTGTAAAATAATAAAATAATAGGATAAACAAATATTTAAAATAATTAAGATAACCCAACTCCGCATAAAGCTTTACACGATATTTGAGAGTTTTATTTTGTACTTAGAAACAGCTGAATGTTTGCTGCTAGGGTACGGGAATTTTATACCCTAATAACATAGGGCTTATGTTATTTTGTCAGAGGAAAGAGTAATGAGTAGAGAGCGTGCACTCTGCGTTACAAGTAGCTAAGAAGTTACCTTTGTAAACAAAGTGCTTCCTTATATTCCTAAAGCAGCTGTTCCTAGCCAAGCAAACTGTCTTGCTAATGGCAAACCTATATGCTTGTAATAGGCCAGGTAGTTACAAACTGTGCTGCTATTGTGCGGTCCACTACAAAGGCTTTCTTTCGGAGGCGAAGAGAGGCCAGCACCGCCCTAAGAGCCCTGGATTACCGGACAACAATACCTTCCTCTCCCCTTACTTTAATATTAAAATTAAGCCCACCGCTCTTTCAAAGCTTCTCCTTCACAATTCTTTCCACCCTCTCGGCCTCCCCCCTTAAAATATGATGACAACTTTTGTAAAACCTTCCTCCCTACAGTCTTTCCTTCCTGCTTCCTTTTCAAGTCCAAAAGAACGAAACCAAGAAAAGAATAAGAAAATGTTTATAAGCGTTTAAACTCTTTATTGACCACTTTAAAATCGGATAAAATTTAAATTAAACTGGAAAAGTTCAGCCTTTCTAAAGGTTCTTAAAAATTAACCCACATATATATGTATATATATAAATTTCAACATCTGTTTGAATATTTAAAATTTTCATTGACTAGGCCTGTCTATCTTTAAGTTTTAAAGATTAAATATTTTAATACATCTAATCTTACAATAAAAACCAAAAAACGAATTACACAGTTAAAATAAAAAAGTTTATACTGAGCCGAATAACGAGAGGTTTTCTATGAAATATAATAATACTATACTACTTTGAAATTAATTGTTCAACCAAGGGATGATCACATGCATGAAATCATTAATGTAAGAGAGCCTAATCCCAGTTTGGAAATGTTGGCGCTAATAACGCAATGTTGGCGTCATAAGCACAATAGTCATATAATGTCAAATATGATTGCAATCTATTCTCCAGTAGCTTTCACTTAATACCCATCTCGAAAATTAAAATAATTTTGAGCCCTGCACATTTTTGCGCATTTTGCATGCGCATATTAAATGATTAACTTCTCTATATTTTTCCTAAGTATGGGACAAAAAGTTACACCAGTATTTTAAATTTCACATCTTAAGCGTGAACGGTTGGGGGAATATATGAACCAAAGTACGACGGACTGACAGACACAACACCCCCGGCATATGGGTTTCGAGGATGATCTACGAAATCCTAAAAAGGATTTAATAATGTTCAATGGGAATCCCACTTAACCCAAAGAATAGCCACATGGGACTCTGAGAGCCCATTCCTGTTTTAGCCTATTCTCTAGAATTGGGATTGACATACTCAAAATTTTATATCTCAAAAACATTTTATATTATGTATATTGGACGCCGCTTAATGTAATTATGGTTAATATTATCAACCGCTTAGTGTAGCTAAAATAGCTAGGAACGGGCCCTCCTTATGCCAAGGCATTAATAATGTTCCGTTTATTGTTTGCAATATTTCGTTTATTGTGATCAAAGTCGAGGTCGTTGGTTTTTTTAATAATTTTGGGGAAACTACTTAGAGCTGTGGCCCTGGTGTTTCGGTGAACATCCTTTTTTCTCAGAAACCAAATCCCACTTGTTATCACATTACTCAGTGTACGTAATAAACACAGTCCTGTTTATAATTTTGTTTTGTTTTGAGATTTACTTCCTTCTGTGGTACCTTTTGCTTATTATTATCAGTCAGTTAAGGATATCACTTTGACTGTGTTTCAAAGTGATCGTATTAAGCAGCGTATAGTGTATGTATGTATATATATATATATTGAATCTTCTTTTAGAAAAAGTGACTGAGTACCTCTTATCGCAGAACTGTACGCTTCACAAAGATTGTATTCCTAAAAAACTTCTTAATTTTGTTTTAAAATGATTAATTATACTGATGATTACGTGCTAATTTATTAATATGAGTCTCTCAAAAACTTGGAAATCATTCAACTATGCTTGAATGCGACACTTATAATGAAAGAGTAAGGAAGTTAATGTCATGTAATAATTGAAACTATAATTAATAAAAAGGGAACGGTGGTTAGCATTTCGGAATACCGAATGAGTATATGTTTTTTGATTAATTTTACATTTTAGTATTATATATTTCCTTAGTAAAGATTAGGTGACTATAATATTAAATAATGTATAGTGTATAACGTCATATTAAAATAAGTAAACTTGAATGAATGTATATAGAAACTATGTATTATGATAACATATAGAATAAGAAAGAACCGAACAGGAAATGTAGCTCTTAGTTTTTTTTAGTTAAATATTGTCCAAAGTAGAGCCGGAAATACAATAATTTATTTATGAAAATATTAATGTTATTTTTCAAGCAACTGAAAAATATAATTAAATTTGTCTATATTCAAGGAGAGAAGACATTTGAGTAAATATCACTAAAAAAAAAAACAAAGAAATAAAGAGGAAGTGTGTTATTTTAAAACTTAAAGTGTTTATTATAATGATACTTTTATAAGAAACATTACAAAAGGTGAGGAACTGTTTAAAGTCGTCTAGTAAACTGAAAAAGAGTCGTCAAGAGAAAAACTATACACAGCTGTTATAATTTCAGAGCCTAAGTAGAAAGTATAGTACTCTACTTATAAGGGACTGGTGAAATCCATTATCCCAGCTGCTTGTGTCATCTTTTGAGACATTGTGTACACAGAGTATAAGCTCTGAAAACACTGTCGAACAGTTTTTCATCTGCTAATCAGAGAAGGGGCTGAACCCCTTGACCAGGAGCTGACAGCTGACGGAAATTGGCATATATGGGATTCATGTTCTGCTTTATGAATTGATTCATTGATTCTGATCGATAAACTTTGGATGTTCTATTTATATGCGTAAGATTCTTATGGCATTTTTAATTTAAGAACGCAGTGGTGTATTTAAAATCAATTAGTTATGGAATTATAAGATCTAGAACATTTTTGTGTTCGATAGACATAGAAAATCAGTGATGCAAGAATATTAATAGCACATATTGTCGACATGCTATAAGGTGTTGGCTAGTTATTATTTTTAACAACCAGTTTTAAATGATTTAAAAATAGTGAGTGAATTAGTGTGGCACATATAGCCTCCTCGCATCAAATCACGTACTTATTAATGTTATGCTTTTACAACACATTATTGACTAAAGTGACACGTAGTCGACATGATTGAGCTGAGCGAAGCGAAGCTCTTATACTACACTACACTTTGCACTTGGTTGGACACATACTCCTCCTGAACGGCTGAACCGATCCACACAAAATTCGGCAGGGTCATAGTGACCAATCACAGGAAGGTATAAATCTGAAATAGTCCATATTGGTACAAAAGTTAAAATAGATGCTTGTCGTTGGAAAGCTCTTTAAGAGTACAGTTATTGTTGTTATGTTCACTTTTGTCATATTTTCATTTAAGAGGGGGGTAAAATAGAAAAACAGGATAAAAATGCTTTTTAATTAAAAATTAGAAATATTACTCTTTTTGATCCGATTTCAGCTGTTTATAAATAAAAATGTTTATTGTTAACTATCAGCTGTTTAATATAATACTGCATACTGCATTATTTCACTAATAAAAACATTGAATGATATTGTTTTAGTTATATTGAGCCAAATAAAATAATCTATAAAATGCTGAGACTTAAGAAATGCGATGCAGAGTTTCATTTCCCGTCAACAACAGTAGGACAAGTTTTTGATAAATGTGATGCAAACAAATTAATGTAATATGAATTTTAACGCATGAATAAAAGTTAAGATGAAATGCACGCTCAGCTCAATATTGCAAGCAGACAACTGCACTGCACACCTAGTATATATAGGACGTATTTGGGAGTTTTAGGGAGAAACCCCTAAATTTAGAGCTAAAGTAAAGTTCTTCATTTTGCCTTAAAGTATATTTTTTTTTCCTGTACCACAATTGTTTCTCTCAATACAAAGTGTGTTCATGAAAAAGTAATAGAATGTCAGCTTATTGACATTGTTATATAAATAATGTTAAGTTCATTATATATAATAAATATATGTATATATATTTATGTGTGTATGTGCGAATAGATGTTGGATAAAATTTGATGCTCTACAGGATTAATTATTATTATTAAATTGCAGTCCAATTATAATGGTGTAGATTTCGACTATAGGCTTATAATATTACTGTCACCAACAGACCACCTCTCTAACTGCCTCTAATGGTATAATAGAATCCACTAGATCAATGCCGAGGACATATAGAACTGGATAACTGACAGGTACTGACAATCATTCAATATGACTCCGCTTATTGAATCATACATACATCACAAATTAAGTGAATTTCAGGTATATTTATGTCATAAATAACAAGCTTTAATAAATTTGTTAGCTTCCAATTTGTTTCTATCTCATTTAGTAAATGAGCGAAATGAGAGGAAAACTAGTATTATTCATAATGTAACTTAAATGTACCATTAGCTGGCAGATAAACTCAGTAATAATAGCGGAAGATGACTCAGAGTTCAACGTGCAGTAGAGGTAACTTCAACTATTATTTTGATTAGGTCACTTGGAAATTCGGAACGATTTCATTATAAGATAAGTAAGTTTGCTTTTAAACAATAACAAATATGAATCTCTTCCACCACGTGAGCAATTGTTTCCACTGTTGTAGATACGGCAGTTACACCTGGTTCGTAGCTCGGCATCGCAAGGCAAGGACTTTCCCTCGTTTTCTTGTAACTTGGCTACTTTCCGAACCATAACCCCTCACATTGGTTTACACTGCCAATAGATTTCTTCCTCGCTAAGAGAATTTAATAGAATTTTAACTCCATAAAACTTTTGTCATTTATATACTTTAATAACTTTGCATCAATAACTTAAAATATATAAAAATACTCTGCCAATTAGTGTGGCACATAGCTTATCCACGTCCTATTTCGTATACTTAAATGAGTTCATGCTTTTACAACCCATTATTGTAAAATTTATTTATTTTTCCCCCCAAATGTTTTAAAAATGTCATTTTTTTTCATGAATTAATGTATCAATTTAGCACTATTTAATGAACTAACACTGAAATTAATCTGGGGCTATCTGAGGGCTACTTTTGACAAACTATCTAAATTTTATAAAAATCAGATGAGTCCTTTTGGAGATATAGGTCTAAATAAATGTATATAAATATATGTTTGTGCGCATGTGAAAGATAAACATATGAGGGCATAAGACTAAAACTTATATGGGACCAATAATGGGCTAATTATGACCTACCATCAAATTTCATTAAAATCGGACGAGTAGATTTTAAGATATGTTGGTTCACAAAAATTGAGCGACACTGACCGACAAACCGACAGACTACAGACCGACAGACAACAGACCGACATACAGAGCGAAAGACAGACACAGAACCAAATATTATCTGTAGTCAAAACCAAAAAGGAGTTAAGTCCAAGAATGTCGAAATTTTTAATTGACTTTTTGAAATCAACGAAACATTATCTACAGAATGGTATAAAGGAGGTAATTCTAGCCTGTTTTGATGGGTTAAGTTTGTAAGAAGAATGTAGAGCCAAGTATAAAGAGTTTAAGTAAATTTAACGCCTTTGTACATTCTCTGATGAGATATCTGATTTTAGTATAAAAAATCATTGTCAACTTACACGCATGTATGTCATTCAAAACCTTCATGCTACTGTAATATAATCAAACTAGGGTGGTTGCTTATTAAAATATTCTTAATATAGAACTGAAATAACAGTTATTCTAGCTTATTAATGCTGATAATACACTATTAATGAACAACATACAAATTATTATAAACCATCTTAAATTTTACGAATTTTGGTGCAAAGGAGTATAGTCAGTCAACAATGTGGTCCAAAGGGGTAAAGTCAGGGTTTCTTTAGACACTTTTGATAATACGTTGCTGTGTGTTGAAGGAATAATGATCTAAGCTTGTGGATGATACACAGTGTAATTTGATGAGGATGAGGATTGCATTATATAATCTGTAAGTATTCACAATTTTTTTAGAGAAATTGATCAAAGTTTGTTTTTTACAAAATATGACAGGACTATGTTATATATGTTGTCTTTTACTGTCAATATTATTTAACATTTGTTTTCTTTATTTACGTACTATACACGTGTATAGTATGTAGATATAGAACATAGCAATGAAGGGTTAAAGTTAATTAATTACAAAAATTAAAATGATAAATGACTTTTGGGCATCTGTACCTCGAGTGGGAATGAAAATTTTTGGGAGCTGTGTATGTCATTTAACACCATCATGCTATTTATTGTAATATAATCAAACTAGGGTAGGTTGGTTTTCAAAATATACATACTTCATATAAAATTGAATTAACCGTTATTCTAGCTGATTAATGCTGATAATACACTATTAATGAACAACATACAAATTATTATAAACCCTCTTAAATTTTAAGAATTTTGGTCCAAAGAAGTTAAGTCAGTCAACAATGTGGTACAAAGGGTTAAGTCAGGGTTTTTTTCCAAACAGATCCTACACAGTATATTTTGAAGAAGATGAGGATTGAATTAAATAATCTGTAAGTATTCACAATTTGTTTAGGGAATTTTTCAAAGTTTGTTTTTGCTCTCCTGAAAAATTGGTTTTTTGGACGTAATGCCATTTTGGTTTTGACTACAGAAATGTTCCCTGATGTCTGAAACAGATTTCTGCCTTGATTTATTGAAACTGGAGAAATAAAATAAAAAATCGCTCTTCGTAACGATCGAATATATCGTATATTTTAATAACTAACCACCCTAGTTTGATTATATTGCAATAGCATAATGGTGTTGAGTTTATGCAACATAGCTTCCGTTGTCTTCGGTAAGCTCGGAAACTAAAATGAAAAATTATCAAATATATTTTAATTTCGTTGAAGTATCAGCATGATTACCTAAACCATATGCAAAAGTTAACACTCGTTTCTCATAAAATTGCATCTTAAACTGTTAGAAGTGTATAATAATAATAAATTGGTTGTTTAGTGTATACCGTTATATTGAGAAGCTGACTTACAGCAAAGAGAAAATAATCAGTACATCAAATACTCTACCTTAGCTTATCCTTCACACTCCAGACCTGCTTTACCTTAACATTGATAATTTAATTTAGTTTGTACTTAACCACTGACGATGCCAGAAATGCTGAAACCTGTATGGTGTATAGTGTAAAATATTTATGATTTAGACAATAAAGAAGTAGCAACATTGTTTTTTTTTTATTATTTTTTATATATTAGTCCATCAAACTCAAACAAAATTTTCTCATATACATAGTAAGACTAAATATAAATTAATTATATCTAATTTAATAAATTAATTGATAAAACCATTTAAAATTGTTCAAGAGGTGATAGATTAAACTTTTAGTTTTCGATTTTCAGCAAAATCGGATTTATTTCCAGCATTATCTCCGAAACTAGATTTGTCATTGATAATATTAGGACTAAAATTGTCTTCCTTTATTTTTCATCTTAACTTTCAACAGTTCAAAAGTTTATGCAATAAAAATTAATTAAGACAACTAATTTAAAAAAAAAAAACATTGATTAATAAGTACAACTTGACTGGCTTATCTTATTTAAACTAGAAATAAATCTAATGATTTTCCATTAAGAGATATACCGTCTCATCAAAAATTGAAAAAAATCATTCAGAGGAACGGAAAAAGGTAAGAAAACAAAAATAATACAAAATTACAAATATTTAATAATTACTATAAAACAACATAAATAATAATACATTACATGTCAGACTGTTTATTTTATGCCAAAGCAATTAATTTTTACTAACAGTAGCGAATATCAGATATCATAATTATAATAATAATTTGTTTAAATAATCAAGTAGAGTAAAGATTGGACGTTATAATTTAATTTTGCTAATGTCAGAATTGAGTACTTAGTTATAATTTATATTTTAGTAAATTATACTCAGCGTAAATTATTGTTTTTACGGCACTTTGACAATAGCTTCTATTTTTTTATCAATGAGTGTAAACATTTTTACCTTGACTTAATAGTGATGATGATGATCGTAATGCTTTACCGGTACATAAACTGGTACTTTCTTTTCTACGACGAATGGTACTTTGACTGGTACATGGACAGGTACTTTAACATGTACTGGGTATGGTTTTTCTACGGTAACAGGTACTTTCTTCTCGACGTATACAGGGTAGGGTTTGGGCACGTGTACGTGATAAGGTCTTGGTACATCAACCTTCACATGTACAGGATATGGCTTTTCTACTGGGTAGGGTACTTTCTTCACGACTTCGACTGGAACTTTGTAAGGCTTAGGTACTTCGAATGGAACCTTTACTGGTACTGGGATGTGTTTGTATACCGGAACTTTGACTTCTTTGGTGACATAAACAGGATAAGGTTTATCGACTTTGACCGGTACCGGTCTGTCGACATGTACTTTGACAGGCACGGGAATGTGCTTGACAACCGGGTATGGTTTAGGTACGGCTACTTTAACTTCTACAGGATAAGGCTTTTCAACGGTCACGGGGTAGGGTTTGGGCACGTGAACAGGGTAAGGTTTATCTACGGGCACTTTGACTGGGTAAGGAATCTTCTTTTCTACGTAGACCGGGTAGGGCTTAGGAACATGCTTGGTCAGAGTTATAGTCTTGATCTCTTCATGGTGCCCGTATCCACCGAAATGTTCGTCAAATATCCCTCTCTTGTAGATGTTCTTGTTCTCAGTTTCTTTCTTCGAGTCTTCACACCACACCAACTGAACACTGACCAACAATGCTAAGAGCGACGCAGACTTCATTGTGACACTAACTCGCTACACGGTTCACTTTCGGGTTCTGTGTCCATAACGGCGGCCTCAACGCATTTATACTCTAAAGTATTCTTTCCCAATGTCCTCCGTTTTGTAAACTCACTTGGTAGTGTGATAAACATTGTACACAACAGTGCTCCCCTCGACTTGTGTCATAAACGGATATTAAGGGGAGCACCGACGGATATACGACATTCAAAGTCGAGATAAAAACCTTTTAATTGTAGTTTTTTTTTTTACACTTTTATAGACCCAACTGTTTTCTTCATGAAGCAGAGAAATAGGAAATAGAAATACTTAGTAAACGAAACTACCATAACTAAAAACAGTCCTCGTTCTCTATTATCATATATATTCACGTATTAACTTTTTTGTTTTTATTTTACAATTAAGACGACCACTTAAAGAATTATCATTTATAAAGTGCTATGAAATATACTTGTTAGGTTACCTCATAACTTCTTTTTAATATTTACTAGCACGAATACTAACTGATATTGAAGGATTTAATTTTACTGAGCTTGACTTCATAATGAATAATTATAGTTTATGTATAACGTGAATTCACATTACTTTATCTGTGCTACAGTACAATTCCCTCAAATTTAGAAAATATAAAAAATTAATTAATTTTTAAGTTTCAAGAATTAAGTATCATATTTGGGGTACAAAATGGAGTTATAATGTTCAAATAAGAATAGGCCAAAAAAAAAAAATTGTTTTAATAAATGTGAATAGGCACCATTACATGCCATTATTTAATTTTTCCCCAGTTTTTAAAATCTGTCAAAATTGTTTTGATTCTTTACATGTATTAAAAATTAAAGTATAAATTTAGCAAAATCGAAATAGAGTATAGACGGTTAAAATAAATCTGGGGCTATTTGCGGGCTACTTTGAACGAAACATCAAAATTTCATAAAAAATCAGATAAGTTCTTTTGAAGATATAGGTATAAATAAATGTATGTTTCTGCGCATGTCGAAGAAACAAAAATGGTCGCATTGGGTTGAAACTTATAGGAGACCAAAAATAGGCTAATTATGACGTACCATCCAAATTTTAATAAAATCAGACGAGTAGTTTTTAAGATATGGTGGTTGCCAAAAAAAAAAAAAGAGTGACAGACTGACAGACAGTCACAAAACCAAAAATGTTCCCTGATGTCTGAAACGGATTTCTGTCTTTAAATTATTGAAATCGGAGACATACATTTTTACGGTCAAATAGGTTACGTTACCTTCGGTAAGCTCGGAAGCAAATGAAAGGGCATTAATTAAGTAAGTATAACTGACTGGCTTATCATATTCAAACTTAAGAAATAAATCTAAAGATTGTCCATTAAAAGACATAACTTCTTATTAAAAATTTTAAAAATCATTCAGAGGAAAGGAAACAGGAAAGAATACAAAAATAATACAAAATCACAATTATTTAATAAGTACTATAAAACAATATAAAGCATAATACATTCATACGTCAGACTGTTTATTTTATGTCAAAGCAGTTAATTTTGACTAACAGTAGCGAAAATCAGATATCATAATTATAATAATTATTATAATTCGTTTGATTCGATAAATATAGGATAGTCAAATATAGCAAAGATTGGACGTTACAATTTAATTTTCATCACATAGCTTCCTTTACCTTCGGTAAGTTTGGAAGCAAAAATATAAATAATATGTTGTAGTCCATAAAACCGAATTTAACAATATAAGTATTTTTCCCGGGATAAGTATTATTGCCCGAGATATTGAATAAAAAAAATCTGATTTAACTAAAATTCTGAAATGATACTTAAAGAACTATTAAATTATTTTTGTTATGGGATTTAAATTCAGTATTACCGTGTTTTGTAAAGTCAGAATTACAAAAATTTTCTTTGGGTTCGTCGGATCGATTTTTGTGTTAATAATTCTTATAATGAAACCATTTGAAAAGTAAGAATTTTTGAAGAGAAGAACTCAAAATAGTATAGGTCAACTAAATACTTAAATTGCGTTGACCATATTTAAGTCAGTCTTTCGTGTGCTGCATGTCAAGGTATATTTATTAGAAAGTCGAGTTTTTATTTGGTTTCACCTGTGTTTATTTGTTTAAAATCAACAACAATCAGACCTCAAAAGACCAACCCTAACCCAAACCAACCTTAATTAGACCTCTGAATATTTGTATATTGCTAATAGTTGGCTCAAGGAACAAGTTAAACTAAATAAAGATGTAATAAGTGTTTGTTCGATATTTGATGTAACTAACTCATGCAGAATAGAAGTTTATAAAGAATTGTATGATCAGCATATTGCCACAAAAATATTTAAACATCTAATGTATGCTATTATAGAAATTAAAAAATAAATTAAGTAACGCTTATTTAGTTTTTAACTCCTTAATTAAGACTCGTGCCTGTGATGTCTATGAATCAATATAACTTTAAAAGTACCTAGAAATAAATTTTTGCATGACAGTATCCTTATTCCTTTATAAAAGGATTTTCTGAAAACATTCAAAAAACTTTTAAGGATTTCAATTGCAAAGATACAAAGTTTGGTTTAATAAAATTAAGTATAAATATCATAGCAATCTAAAAGATAAAACCGACGTGATTTATAAAATTAAATTTAAAGATTGTGATAGCGTATATACAGGCGAAACGACACAAAACTTAGAGAGTAGAATATAACAGCATTGTTATGACATAGACGAAAAAAAACGGAAAAACAGCCATCGCTATTCACACAACTAGTAAAAACCACAAAAGTGACAAAGAAAACATAGAAATTTTAGACACAGAATGAAATTTCTCATAACGTAAATATTTAGAAGCCACATTCATCGCAATATCCGATAAATCAGATAAATAAATAAAACAGATTCAAAAGACATAAATAACTTCTATTCAGCCATTTTAAAAAAATAATTATAGATTTAAAATATAGCTAGTGTTACAAATTACAAATTAAAATTCTCTTTAATTAAATAACATTCAACTATACAATAAAAAATTCAAATACAACTAAAAACAGTATAAAATGAATTACAATAAAATGGCACAACTAACTATTATTGCTAGAGAAATATATATATAAATAACATTAAAAGTTATGTACCATGCTGCCAATAGTTTTTTTCTTATTTAAAAAGTTTAAAACTTGTTTTAAGGTTGATAGTGTTAAGTTTTTTTGTGTTATGTTTTATAGAGGTATAAATTCAAAAGTTGACCTTTTTTTAAAAAATAATAAATAAAAAAAGAGGTTTTGTGAAGAACTAAATAATGGTGAAATAAATATGTTATAACGATCTCAATCTAAGGTAAGATTTATGATTAAATCTTTGTAAACTACATATGTAAGCAAATCGTAATTTTATGATAACAAGTTGTTAATGTTGCAGTAGGCCTGAGGAAGACCATGTTTAATGGTCGAAATATAGCCGTTGAGATGAGAAAGTATAAGTTTTTACACCCTTAACGACCTATACACATAATAATTCCTTTAATTTTATTAGATTCACCAAGTACCTAGAAAATATGCATTTTTATATGCTTTAATAACAAATTTAATGCAATTTAACCCAAACACTATTATTTTTTATAAAAGAAGAGAGAATCATTTTCTCCAGCCAGTCTACAGAAGCACTTAACATTTGATCCTTCTTATATCTTTTAGTAAAACCTAATATTAACCTTTTAAAATTATTTACTTAATTTTTTTTTTTTTTTATGCTTCTAAAAAAAGTTAAATACTGCTTTGGACAGTAAAAAATTTAAATCATGGCTAAGTTGGAAATCTTATAAATCATAGCTGTTAACACTTTCATTTCTAAGTAATAACAGGATAGTTTGAAAATTATCACGTCGGTTTCGAGATGTTAGTTTTCGTTGACATTCCTGTATTAGAAATTTACAAGATTAATACCATTTCAATTGTTCTGAAACTGAAACGAAATAGTCCCATTTATATATTGGATACAGCTCGACACTTTCTAATATCCGAAGGCAGAATTAAAACAACTCTAGGCGAAATTATTACATTATATATATTTTGCTGAATTACAGATAAGAAAGGTGGATTTGGAAGAGAAATGTAGAGGCGTTATGAGAGCGAAGAATAAGGAAGAGTTGTTCTTTTGACAGCTCGGTGAAGATGGGTTACTGTAACACAATCACGCAACTGATTCCGTAATTACTCTCAGTGCCAGTTCATCCATCCCTTCACCAGGAATCTCGCTGTTCATCATGTCTTACTCATCTCTTTGTGTTTTTCCTAATTAATGAAAACATGTAATATTTACAACAAATCTCAAGAATATATGCTACTATATATAAGAAGAATAAAATAAGGTGAAAAATTAATTAATTTAATAAGATAAAATGAGATTACCTATGGTCGAGATATTAGAACTGTCAAACGTAATGTACAATTACGCTTCCTTATCCATTAGGAATAAAAAAAAAATCATTTCCGTAAAATTTAATAACTGCTATATTGTTTCATGTCGAATATAAACTTCAAACTATCAAAGCAAAACTTAAGAAATTTGACAAATGTGATGGTTTAAAAGTAAGTTATTCTTAAGGAGAACCGATAAAAGTACTACTTAGCACAGGAACCGAGAAATAAAGTGGAAAAAGAGCTATTAGTTGAAATAATTGTGTTTAGTTGATCGTCTTTAAAAGGTAAAAGTCGCTTAGTGAAGTGTGCCTTTAGTTTAAAAATAAGGCTGTATAGTCTTCAAATGTTTATGTGGTCAAATTAAATAAATGTTAAAGTAACCAAGTGATTGCAGATTAGGATGAACTACTGCGTAGTAATGCAATGAGAAATCCCATTTTATTCATTTCACAAGATATTTGTGGAAAATAGGAGTCACTAAGTTTATAGCTAGTGTACAATTTGATATTTTTAATTAGTGACTTTTACCTAAAGGAGAACAGATTATGGGTCCTTATAAAAAAGGGTACTGTTCTAGTCTTTAGTATTAATATAAGGATTATCTGAATTTATAAATATTCAGATACATTCATTATAAAAACATTAATAAATTAATATGTTGAGATAATTAATTTTAAGAAGAGTTATTGAGGCTAATAGATAAAATTTAATTTAATAAACAAATTAAAATTAGGTGTCAAATCGTAGATTATCATTAATCTTAATTTAATTCTTTCTTTATATCAAATTATAATTATCAAATAACTACGGGAGACATACAGAGAGAAAAGATGTCTCCCGTAGTTAATTGATAATTATAATTTGATATAAAGTAAAAATGTAATCTTTCCGTAGTATAAATACTACCAAAAACTTAAAAATTTGAATTATTATTTTCTTAAAAATTGATCGACGTAAGATATTAAAGGAAGAATAGCCTTACTTTTTTTTAATACTAGCTGGGTACCCGTGCTTCGCTACGGAGTGTTATTATAATTAGATAAGTTTATAAAAAACCATAATGAAACATATAAATTATTTTACTATATGCAAGAATATCTATAGATTCTATCTCTCCCACCTATTTCTAAACCCCTCCTCTTTGATAAGCTAATTTTCAAATATCCTAAATTCTCCTTCCCCCCCCCCCCCTAAATTAAAATATGACTAAACTGTACATAAGAACTATTACTCTGCTCTTAAAGAGCTTTTGCATCATGAAGGGTATTCATTACATTGACCCCGTATTCATTACTTGTACCATACCCCTGTGTACCAAATTTAAATATCGAAAATTCATGTAGGCTGTCATGTTCCCCTTGCTTTGAAGGACAAGTAGGCAAATTTTTATCGATATCGAACTAAAACTGTAGATTTGTATAAAGAACATACACACACATATGTCGATTTTTATATATATATATAGCTATAAATTTCCATTTTACCCCCTCCTAAATAAAATTGTACATAACAACAATTACTTTTCTCTTAAAGTGCTTTTCAACTATATGCATGATATGAAGGGAATCCATTACTTTGACATTTTTACACCGTACCCCTTTGTACCAAAATTTAAATTTTGAAAATTCATGTAGACAGTGACCTCCCCCTTGCTTTGAAGGGAAAGTGAGTAAATATTCATCAAATTGGGATAAAACTGTAGATTTGTATAAAAGACATACCCTCATACAGACACTCTTCTTTTTTTTATAAGATATAGCTATATTTTTCCATTTTACCCCCTCCTAAATGAAAATACATATGACAAAACTGTACATAATAACAATTAATGTAATCTTAAAGAGCTTTTCAACGATATGCATCATAATGGGTATTCAGTCGTTTGACCCCGTATTCATTACTTGTACCCTGTTCCCTGTTTACCAAAATTTAAATTTCGAAAATTCATGTAGACACTGATTTTTTCTTCCTTTGACGGTCAAGTGTGAATTTTTTGATCGAGATCTGACTAAAACTATGGATTTGTATAAAGAACATACACACATACGTTGACTTTTATATATATTTTTCCATTTACCCCCCTAAATGCACGTAAAAACAATTACTGTACTCTTAAAGAGCTTTTCAACAGTATGCATTATGAAGGGTTTCCAACTTTGATATTTGTACCCCGTACCCCTGTGTACCAAAAATTTAATTTCGGACATTCATGTAGACAGAGATCTTCCCCTTGTTTAGAAGGTCAAGTGAGCAAATTGTCATCGAGATCGAATTAAAACTGTTGATTTGTATAAAAAACATAAACACATTCACACATACGTTGACTTTTATAGATTTAGATATACATTTCCATTTTACCCCCCTCCTAAATGAAAATATGACAAAAACGTACTTAACAACAATTAATGTACTCTTAAAGAGCTTTTCAACGATATGCATCATGAAGGGTATCCATTACTTTGACATTTGTACCCCGTACCTCTGTGTACCAAAATTTTAATATCGGAAAATTATGTAGGCAGTGACCTTCACCTTGTTTGGAAGAAAAAGAGTGTAAAAATGCATCGAATTGTGATAAAACTGTAGATTTGTATAAAAGACATTCTCTCATATAGATACTCTTCTTTTTATATATAGATATAGTTATATTTTCCATTTTACCCCCCTCCTAAATGAAAATATGACAAAACTACACTTAACAACAATTACAGTACTCTTAAAGAGCTTTTCAACGATATGCATCACGAAAGGTATTCATTACTTTGACCCCGTATTCATTACTTGTACCCCGTACCCCTGTGTACCAAAATTTAAATTTCGATAATTCATGTAGACCTTGATTTTCCCCTTGCTTTGAAGATTAAGTGTGCAAATTTTCATCGAGATCGGACTAAAACTGTAGATTTGTATAAAGAACAAATAAGATATAGCTATATTTTTCCATTTTACCCCCCTCCTAAATGAAAATATGACAAAAGTGTACATAACAACAATTACTGTACTCTTAAAGAGCTTTTCAACGATATGCATCACGAAGGGTATTCATTACTTTGACCCCGTATTCAATACTTGTACCCCGTACCCCTGTGTACCAAAATTTGAATTTCGAAAATTCATGTACCCCTTGATTTTTTCCTTGCTTTGAAGGTCAAGTGTGCAAATTTTCATCAAAATCGGGCTAAAACTGTAGATTTGTATAAAGAACAAACACACACACACACACACACACACACACACACACAATCATACACATACGTTGACTTTTATATATATAGATTATTATGTACATTTAGTTACAGCTGTTTGTGAATAAATTTCATTTCCTGCAAAGGTATTGTTTGGCAATGTTTATTGCTTTGCCACATATATTTATACTTTAAAGACACTAAAATTATAGTAGAACTCTTACTGGAGAACGTGTAAATTTCCTGGTATATATATATAAATATATATATATATATATATATATATATATATATATATATATATATATATATATATATATATATAATTTATATATATATATATATATATATATAAAATTTAAAACAATATTCTATGCATTTAACTTCTGCTAAGAAAAGTATATTTTGTTTTTGACCAAGCCGCTTACCGATAAGTCCAGCAACTATGAGCTGCTAGAGAAAGGTGTTGCAGTCTAATAATAATTCGTAATTAACAATAGTCTGCCAATTAGCACATAGCTTCCTTGTGTCCTATTTCGAATACTTTAATTCCCTTTTTTTATTTTATGCTTTTAAAACTTACTTTTGCCCCGTTTTTAAATCTGTCAAAATTGTTTTGATTTTTTTACATGATTTTAAGTATCAATTTAGCAAGATATAAAAATCGCAGACGGTTGATATTAATCTGGAACTATCTACTGCCAACTTTCGAAAAACCATCAACATTTCATTAAAATCAAATGAGTTCTTTTAAAGATAGGTATAGGTGTTATTAAATGTGTGTTTGTGCATGTGGAAACAAATGGGCACAGAAAGTTGAAGCTTATATGGGACCAATAATGGGCTAATTTTGATCTACCATCTAAATTTCATTATTAAAACTGACGGTAGTTTTTAAATTGGCTCGCAAAAATTGAGCGACAGACCGACAGACAGACACGGAATCAAAAATGTTCCCTGATGTCTGTAATGGGTTTCTGCCTTGGAAGTTTGAAATCGGAGACTTTAAATATTTTCTTTCTTCGGAACGACGACATAGCTTCCGTTACCTTCGGTAAGCTCGGAAGCAATAGATATATGCACTCATAATATTGATCGAGTCTAAATAAGTTCAAGAACGCTACATTTGATATTAATTTTTACATACTATCACATTCTTAATAAATATTTTTTATTTAATATGAAAGCATATATTTATAAAAAAAGTTTTATACTTTTATATTAAAAAAAGTTATACAACTAAATTTAAAAACTTAATCAAATGGATTATAATATTATAGTTACATTATTCTTTGCTAAATAATAAAGGGAGTAATGTTAATTAAATCCTACTGTTTAGCAAATACATACCTACCTAATTAAAGGAGGATGCCTGTTTAATGAAAACCATATTTTGTATATAACATAATAAAAATATCCTTTAATTATGATAAAAACAAGACCACATTGTTATATTATTTAGTTTTGTTTTTGTGTGATTTAATATTATTTTCTTGGCGTTGTTTGGGCTGTGAAAAAGGCTTCATTTGATTAATTTTTCCAGGAGAAACCTTACAAGTGATCAATTTTATTTAAAAGGTTTTATCATTGCTATATTTTGCACGGGATAGGAGAAGCACAACTTTACGTAATTACAACTCTCCCACTTCTACCAAGAAATGAGATTATGTATTTATATTTTTTATATATTATGTCGGAGGTAATAAGGAAACTGTAAGCTTAATATTATTCCTATGTAATATAAAATAAATAAAATTATGATGTCGCGTAATAATTGTTCAAGATTAAATCTATTAGGTTAAACAATTTAGATAATTAAAAAGCTTAATAATATTTAATTTTATCCTTATTAGATTGTAGAATAAGAAGCTAGATATAAATATTGATACTTATTCTACAATATAGAAATGTGTAAGGGTGTCAAACTTATTTGCAAATACTAAGTTCTCGTCCAAATAGCTTACTGATTATTACAAACTCAGAAATTACTTAAGAATGGTCTCCATCTTGAATCAAAATATCCTCTCATAGCAAATCTGTATCTTTAATGAAACCTCAGTAACAAAATTTATAATTAAGATTTAGATTAAGAAGATTTATTAAATAATATGGGATTAGATGAAATGCCTCCTAAAAATGACACACAAATGGCCACCATCTTGAAAATGAGTGACTATAATATGAAAAACGTTTTCTATTTACATTTATAATTATCAATGGTTAAATATCACTTTAGAATCTGTTATAGATGTTATAGATGTTGTAGTTATTGTATATTGCTATCGTCATGGAAGTATAATATACATAATTAAACTATAACTACATTTTTATACTTAAATTTCTTATTGTAATTAAAATTAGTATTTATATATATATTTTTAAGTGGAATCTCTTTTGAATTTTGTTGACCTTTTTTTTTTTACTTTGTATCAAGGCTACATTTATAATGATTGAATACTTGATGATAGGCGTTGCAGAGACTTGAGTTAGGCAATGATTCTCTAGTTAGTTCATTCATGTGTGAAGCTTGCGTGATGTGTCATAAACTTAATGAAATTTTTAGACCATGTCTAATTTTATCCTTTAGAGTTAATAATAAGCAACCGAATCTGGATTTCAATATTTGCGTAGATTAAACTATAAAAGTACAATTAAAAGTGTTCTGAAAGAACAAACATTATGGATAGAGTAAGGAAAGGAAAGGTGTAAAGAAAATTAAAATTGTTTAAGCCCAGATGAGCTCTTGAGACAATGATAGAATGTTTCATGAAGAATTCTTTAAAAATAATAGCAATTTAGTCACATAGGCAATAATAATAATAATTTTAGAGGTACTTTCTATTTATATAAAAGTATGCGCAATAAGTACACAAATGTAGAAGAAAATATATTGCGTAGGCGTAAAAAAAATACATTTTATAAAATAACAGGATAGGATGTACCTGAACAGATGGTAGACTGTCTAAAACGTTGGTCCATTGCTATCAGTTATTTAGACAATTGAATATGTGCAAATAGTAATTATTATTACCTTGTGATAAAACATTTAACTTATATTATCATGCAAGAAATCAAGATCGATATGACGGATGTATAATGTACGGTTTCCTTCTTTAGCCATAGTGCCTGGACGTTGCTAATTCGTTTAGAATGTCGATCTATTGTCTTCATTGTATTACTATGGAACTAAAACCCTGGTGCGACACTATATATGATTGTCGCAATCATATTTTGCAAAGGAGGCGACGTGTGTGTCCCAGAAGACAATTTCATAACATGAAGATTTCCTTCACAAAATCAAGAAATGTTTTTCAAGGATTCGATCCTATCCGTATTACTTAGTACCGTATATGAATTTCCTCTAATAAAATAATTGCACATTTTAAACATTCAAGAAAACAAATAAAATATACCTATATTTTGAATCATGGAACCATACTACCTGAAATCATGAAATCATTCCTACAGGTTTCTCTTACTCTCTACAATATTTATTTTAAGAGTATATCCCAAAGCAGGATTGTCTTAAAGTGATCCGCTTTTTTTAAAAAATAGTGATACCATATCCTACGATGTGGATGTGATGTTTATTTCCTAACATTCTCTTTATTGAATGTGATAGTGGTAAGGGTATTTATACTATATAAATTAATAAGCAGTTAATTTAATTCACACATTTTAACAAGATTTTGCAATTTCATTCGTAAGCAATTTTTATTTGTAATGAAGTGAGGTACAGGGACGTTTCTACTAATAGGCAAGGCTAGGCGGCCGCCTAGGGCGGCAAAATTTTAGGGGCAGCAAAAGAAAGGAGGGAAAATGAATGTTTAAAAAATGAAAATGAACATGATTGTTCATGTTCAAAAAATGAAAAAAATCGAGCAAATTAGGAGAGAAAAAAATCGATCAGACAACTCAGACTTATTTGTATGAACTTTCTCATATACGAGTTCATAATTTCTTGGCCCAGTGTTTTAAATTTATTAGTTGGTACATTTAATTATTATTGAACATTTGATCAAAATATATCATAAAAAAAACTTCTCCTCGGCGGGGAATCGAACCCGGCCTCGAACGGCCTCTCTTCCTCCGCGTTTAAAGCTATTTTTTCAGGAACTAGATTTTCCCCGGGAAAACGGCTTATATCTTCAGATTTGCTTCTAATTGGACTACATTTTAGAATTTTTTAATAAAAATCGTTGAAACCGTTTTTGAGAAATAATTTTTTTTCTCGTTTTTTCAGACTTTATAGGGGGTAGCACCCCCAAATTTGGAGGTAAAATACATTTCTCGATTCCGCCTCGGGGTATGATTTTTCTGAACATGTATGCCAAATTTCTTATCAGCTGGACATTAGAGATCTTATTAAAGACTTTTCCTAAAATAAAGGTAAGGAAAGTACATAACAACCAAAGAATGTTAAAAGGAAGAACCTAAAATACCACTATTTTGATCACTATATCTGAAATGAAATAAAATGTAACAGTCTTTATTTAATTTTTGATGGGATTAATGTTAAATACAAATTCTTTTGTTTCAATTACAATAATTTCTTTTAGCCTGGATGACTAAGGGAAAAGGCGTTGATAGTAAAAGGGAGGGGGGGGGAGGATTTTTAATTCTCGCCTAGGGCGGCAAAATACCTAGAAACGGCCCTGGTGAGGTAAACTTTTAAATAGTAATTAATTTTAAATGTAAATCAAAGCGAAATACAGTTCTAAAAATTCCAATAGAATAAATTAATCATTTTACATTTAACTTCAATGGAAATAAGTTAGTTGTGGAAGCGTCTATGGAGGTCATCTTAAAGGAATAACTCCACATATTATTATTTTTTTTTTTTTTACGTGAAGAGATTTCAATGTAATTAAGGTTTTTTTCAAGAAGGCAAGTTTATGCTAAAGGTTATCTTCTTAGTCATGTTGAACACTTCAAGCTGCCTGCCTGAATAATTGGGATTATTAATAGTAAAAACTTGCCTCATTCTTTTGTGAGAATATGTCATTTATAACAGGAATTAAGAGAGTAATCTATTTAAATGTCTATAAATAATCACATCATGTGATTATTTATATGTGTTATTTAAATGTATTTAGTTGGTTAAACAAAGATTTTGTTTCTTACTATAAAGTAGCTTTAAGTATTTATTAATTGTGGTACTTTTTATTATCATAAAGAATATTTGTGTAATTTTCGTAACTTAGTTTTATAATCGTCAGGTTTTACATAAATTGTGTATTCTGTGTAATTTAATGTCATGAATGGTATCGTGTACGAGACCAATGAGAAGAAAACAGCATCACATCTTGGACTCGTATCTTGGTGTAAAAGACACTGCTCCAAGAAATCTGCATGAAGGGGAGCCAACTGCTCGATTTGTGACATTAACACGTCACAAATAAAAATAAAAGAGCTTTTTATTTATTAATTTAAGTTTTTACGAGAGAAGGTAGCAAGTAAAGTTGTAGCGATATTTAATGCAATATTTTATTATGAACACTTTACAATTCCATATAATACCTAATTTATAGTTCTTTTGATATCGTTTAAGCAACGAATGAGTGAAAAAAAAAAATTATACTTAATAATTAACATTAATATTATAAAGGAGTAATTAGAATTAAATTTGTGGGGGTACGGATTAATAAAAACAATATAGTTTAACCATCTAGTTTCGTAAAATTTATTTACATCGTCAGAGTATAAAGGTTATAAACTATTGTACTAAAATTACTAAGTTTACATAGTGAACTTTGAAATGGTTATGATGTAGGTAATGATATATTTACGAATTTAATTTTAATTTGTTATTTTAACGGTTGCTAATACATAACTCATTATAAAAAAACAAAAGGAGTAAAAACTGTTGCAAATAATGAAAATAAACTTCAGGTGTCCAACAGATGGAAAGCTCTTTTTATGGATAAACATACAAAATGGTTCATTCATGCGAACCTGAATCAAGATAAACTGCTGCTCATTTCCTGAACCCTGCGAGTATAATAACATTGTTATCTGGTCTTTCACCTCGGCGAGGAAGTAAACTCATAATATTTTCGGGAATATCTCGAGAAGTGGACAGGTTTGTTTCGCGGTTTGGTGCCCATTACCTATTTGGTGCAAGGCAGAAGGCCTATGCCCTATAAGATAAATTGAAGATAAAGCGGAACTCATGTAGTCAGACAGATGGCCAGACCGGAGATTGCTCTACTCCGGCCCTGTTCCTACTCTATCACTTATGATTTATCTTCTTCGATCCCTTCAACAATATCGATCCTATCTCCCATTGTTTTTATCCGATTGTTCGTCACTCCTCCAATTCAATGCTACAATTTTATTGTTAGCGATAAATTGAGCTGAAGCTTGCTTGCTTTTGTGTAACAGGTCTTAATGGATATGTAGCTATATACGATACTTTTATTATACTAACATTGTACAGCAAACCTTTCTATTCACTAGTAAATTAAACCTGTAACTCTATTGTTCTCGTGTTTTAAATAAATTTGTAAAATGAAAAATCCCAAATTATATTAATATTATTTTACAATGACAAATATTGCACAATCTTCCTTATGTTTATCTTTATAAGCCATTTGTGTCTCTAATAGCAGTATGAAATTTTGAATTGTTAAAAAAAAAAAAAAAAAAATAAGCATTTGGCATTTTTATTTTTAGCATCACTTGTGAAGGCGTGGTAATGCTATGTTTTCCCTTCTCTTTAGTTCTAACTTACTTAAATGTAACTCTTTTTTTAATTAAAAAAGTGAAGGTTTTATTGAAAACAAATCCGCCAGCTATTAGTTTCTCGGCCATCATCAGTGTCTGTAAAGATTAAGGAATAAGCCCGTCGAGGAGTCACTTATTTAAACATCATTGTATTATATTGATTAGAACATAGTTAGTAATTTAATTTATTTCTTTACGTTTGTTTGTATTACCTAAAAAATAAATAATAATAATTAAAAATCTGCTTATTTCAAGAGAACTTTTTCTTAATCCTTAAATTTTTCTTTGAAGGTTAATTATTTTCAAATTTTTTATAAACAATAATTACAGCTTGAATGTCGTCATCGTGAATGCTTTAAAGGTTGGACCTTTAAATGTTTAGTATATAAAACTAGAGAAATATTTATTTTGGGTGTAGTTTTAGTCTATATTTCTAATTTGAGTATGGGATGGATGTTGCGGGATCGTATTTTCATTCGTGTATTATAAATTTGAGGAGAACACAATAATGCAGTTCTATTTACTAAGTTACGACTAAGACTGCACTTAAGTAAAAATAAACGTTAAAGATGAATATATTTAAATTCAAAATTTTGGCCCAGAATATTTAAGTATGGATTTGTGAAACTTAAAAGGTCTAAAAAGGTCGACATAACAATGGCAAAAAAGAGCAAATGACAAGCTTGATAAACCTTGAACTTGAAGTATCCTATAAGTGGTAGTTAACTCTCAAAAATGGTTATTTATTGAACTATGAATTTGTATAAGTAGAGATCTTTTAGAGTTGGTTCAAATAGTAAACAGCTTAGTTATCCAGTGAAATCCACGTCACGAAGGGATGAAATTTCCGAAATTTCGCTTTCACTACTGTAAGCATCTTCAGGGGCCAGGAGTGTGGTGCATCGTGATGTTTACTCGAAGCAACAACAAGAGGTGTTGCGAAACGTCGAACTTCATTCCCCTCGTGACATGGACTTCACCGGAAAACCAAGATGTATAATACGAGTTTACCCGCGGAAGCCTAAGCTCTTGGTTAAAATAGTTTGTTTTTTCTTTTTTTGTCAGAATAAAATAATAAGAATTATTTATTGTTGGTGAAGTCATTGAAGTGTCAATTTTTTACTGAAGACTAATTGAAGCCGTTAGTTGTCGGCGGTTTAGAAGAGTATATCTATATTAAGAACTATATGAAGGGGTGACACTGCCAATTAGAGAGTTATCAATATTTGTTAGGGAGGGTAGGGCAGGCTGTCGAAGTACACGTGTGATACAGGCCTCAACCATGTGGTGGTCCCTGATCTATCTTCATCACTTGGTGACGTCACGCGTCCCTTCTTTAGCCTCCTCCTCTTCCTCTTGACTTTCCTTCTCATGAGTTATTTGGTATTAAGAAACTGAGGTTTCAACCTCTGTTTTACAACTAGTAATGGAAATAAATTTATTGCCGTTGTTAGAGCGGAGAATCACTTACAACAAAGCCTACAGTGGTCTATTTTCAGAAGTCAAATAATTCAATTAAAAAAAACTAAACACAAAAGCCTCTTTCTTAAGAAAAAAGATGATAAATTTGAAGATATAAAGAGATAAATATGCGACGGTGCCTCCATAATGTCATCGGAAGAAGTAAGAACACTAGTAAAGAGCCGTCTGTAAGTAAGTAGTGGGAATAACAAACATGACAGCAAGCATTCCTTCTTAATCTTGTAATTGACAAAGATAAATTACACCACTCTGCCCAAATCCTGTAAAACTACATGTTTAAAATTTATTTACCTCAAAAGTGTCTTTGCTTTCACCGCTAACGCTCAATCTTGCGTTCACAAAAAAAATTAGGTACGAAGCCATCGTTATTGATCCAGGGCCTGGTAACAAATATTTTATTTTACATTGTTAAACATTTTATATATATAAACATAAACATTGATATATCAATAGACAATATATTCAACAATCAGCCAATATTAGTAAAAATGCCGAAAATACCTTTCCGAATGTGACGCGTCACTTTAATAAAGAGCCTAAGAAAGTGTATTGACACTTTCAACTAGTAAATTTTAAAAATATATTACGTATTTTAAATAAATTTCATAATTATTATATTTTTACTTTCAAATACGAATATCTCTCAAACGGCTTGAGATATCGATATCGACCAAGAGTGTGTTCTTTAGGTTAGTTTGATGTAAAAACATTGCCAGCTGAACAGGGTTAAAAAAATATGCAGGATTTAATTTATCACGTAACGAAGTACGTAGCAAGCGCCCTCTAGGAACTAGGTTTAAACTAGTACCGCATTCGGATTATTCACCTTGGAAAACTCAACTACTTCAATTTTAAATTTGATAGCTTCAACCGTTTTAAAATTATTGTAATTTTTGAAAATTAAATTTCATTTTCAACACGTGACGATTTTAAATGATCTTAACGTATGTTTTAATAAACTAACATTTGCCAACTCATATATTGACTTAATCTTCTTATTTTGATCTCTAGTATCACCTGTTGCTCTATGGCGGATGTTATGGGACCCCCTATACATACGTGTGTTTCTTTATATGTATTGAGTATGCGTGCATTACGATGCACGCGGAAAACAACTGCATGCATAAAATATAATGGCAATGCCTTTCCGTGATGGAATGGCAATTTATCAGAGCGAGAGGTTGTCTTGACGACGCGAGAGAAGTGCCATCTTCCGATACATAGTCAATAAATCATTAACATGGCAGAGTCTGAATCATAATAATGTTAGTATTCTGTAAGTATGCATTGGCTATGCACGTATAGAACCAACGTGATATGCAGATTTATCTAGCTATAAACTTAGGTGATGTTAATGCGTGTAAAACCAGGTCTCTAGGTAACACTGATAATATGTGTATAGCATAACATGTTGCCGTTCTCGGCTAAGCTATTAGATTTAATATCCAGGTCATACATATCAGTTCATCCGTACAAATGTAAACCTCTCCCATCTGCCGTTGATTAGAAGTAGTTTTATCAGGTGCGTTGTAATTCACGGTAGACCGCCATGTGTGATGTTAAATAATAACAGTTGCATCACCTTGAGATACTAATTTACTTTACTTATACGTTAGATTGAAATCATTTGACGAGATCCTGACAGGGAGACCAGGTAATACTCATTTGTACTGGGAAAGGAATTTCGGAGTCTAACTCATATTGTATCTCAGATGCCAGGCTGTTTTATGGTAAATTAATAATATTTATGAATTCTATTATAACGCGGTTTAAGATTTTTATTTTTGTTTACCTAGCCGGTGGATGTTGCCGCTCTACTTCCGATAGCGTCAGATGGGCCGTGATGTAACCTGCTCGGGTCGTTGTGGTTTATTACTGTGCGAGTGAATGAATTAATTATGTACGGGAGTTGGCGAAGGTTTGCTTCCTAGTGGCTTCTCTCTCCACCGCACCTAAAAGTAAAATTATCGGCCTGAAACGGACCCCAATAAGAATAATTTATCACGCTAAGAGATATAAAGAACCAGACCATCCTTGTAGTATTCAGTCCGTTCTAACCCATCCTCATGAAGAGAATTCAGTTGTCTTTTCTCTAGTTACAACTGCTAACTGTAAAATTATCTCGGTATAAAAGTGATCTAACACCTCTTCTCGCAACTATTGCAAACGCTTCAGTGAAACAAAGAGAGTTTTAAGCTTTAAAATTGTAACGTGTTAACTTTTCATAAAGGAAGTTTAGTTTCTATGTCAAGTGCCGGTCTGGAAGTTAAACATCTCAAGTGGATATAATGTGGAAGCTGTTCTTATCAGTCACTTTTTATCAGGTTGGTTAAATATTTCTAGTTAATTTTCAAATTATACCTGTACTTGCTCGTGGGAGCGTCATTTTTATTGAAGGTTGTTTCACGTAGGTCTGTGAAGAAACGAAACTAATTAAAACGTATCCCAAGTTTTTAAATTTACCGCATACAGTTATTTCATTAATTTGAATAGAAAGCGTTGGTTTTATCTCAATAGCCTCTTCACAACAGAGCCATTGCTTCAGAGTCAATGTCTGATTAATTTATTGTTAACAATTTTTAAATACATTTTGAGAGTTAAGAGCAAATTGATGCATTATTTAATGAATATAAGTTCTTAATTTCTAGAATTTGATTCATTGGTTTATAATCTAGTTGTTGATTATTTTATTAAAAAAAAATAAAAAAAATGTATTAATTAATAATTAAACCTAATAATATAAGCTGTCTTGTGCCATTGTCTAGCTTTGCATGACTATCCCCGACTCTATGACCTCTTTTGTTTAATTCTCGTTTTCATTTTTTTCGGCACTGATGATGGTCTTACAGTGGCCAAAAGCTGTTTTGATAATATATACATAATTTTATTTGGAGAGACTTTTCCTTCTACCTTTAATGATGAGTGAGGACCTCCACTAACGCTTCACATCCTATTTAATAATATAAGGTAGCAGTTTCCTTGGGCATCCTTAGTAATAAAATACTTCATATGAGAAACCAGGTACACTGCATCATCCTAACCATAACTGAGTCGCTCTTCGAAATGAGTGAACATCCTAAGTGATATGATGAGAAAGTTAATCTAGTGCAACAGTTAAGCAACCTTTAGAGAGTTAGTTCAATTCATCAGCCTTCTTTACTGAAAATGCCAGAAGAAAAGGAAGACATATCAACAATCACTACAAAAAATAGCCACCCACTGTGATGAAAGGTGTCCATTCATGTTAGGCAATTTTTCTTTTTGAATTCTATCCATTGTTCCTAATTCAAAACCTAATTGCACGGTACCTCTCAGATAAAAGTTTCCATTTTACAACTGAATCAATTGGTAAATAGAGATGCTTCTGAGTTTTTTCATTCTTCCATTTTTAAAACTTCCCTTTCTGTTACCTATTTAGGAAATAAATATGTTAAAATTAGACACTGACTTCGAAAACCCTCTTTTTTTTTATAAAAATACATTGAATTGAAAGTAATTAATTATATTTTACTACATTACTCTCGAATTATTATGGAAGGTGTGTTTCAATAATAATTGAACTTATTTCAGATATGCTGGCTTCCATTGTTAGCGATACTTTCAGCGAATGGCGAGGGAGAGGAGCAATGGAGGATAGAAGGAACAAACTATTGGACAGGCCAAGTTTCACCTGGTCTTCAGACCTTGTTACCAGTGACGACCCTTCAGCAACCAGTTGAAGACTTAGAAACATCGCCCGCCAGGAATACACTCAGGGTAGTACCTGGCCCGGAGTTTCGACATAGAGCTAGTGATCAGAGTGGCGAGGCGACAATGTTCCTTCCAAAAAAGGAAGACGAATATAGGAATTCAAGGAGCCAGGTTGACGACGAGCCAAGCCGAGCCAATACTCAAGTAGTAACCAAATGGGGTCACTCAGATGATTCACATCATACGAAAAACTTTCCCCAGGAACTGGAAGAAGACAACGAAAAATCAAGCAGCGTTAGTATTAAAAATTAAGCTATTCTAATTCTAACTATGTTAATTCTGAACAGTGGATAATTAAAAGTGAAGTAATATAAAATACCCTTAACCTTCGTAGTAAAAATAATTCCAAAGGATTAAATTGTATTGTAGAATATGTTCCCTCGCTTTCTTGGGGGAAAAAAACTATTGTTTCCCTTGATTATGTTATTCAAGTATACTTATAAAGAGATGAAAAGAAAAACATATAATACGTTTATGAAAGAAACTTATTATGTCAGGTGACTTGGACCGATTTATTTTAGTTTCTTTTTGCGTTTCGATTAATTAGACAATTAGCCCACCATTGGTAACATCCTTAATCATTAATCATCAATGAATTGGCAATTAATTCTAAAGAAGGATTTTAAGGCTCAATTGTAGTTAAATCCAATTATTGGAAAAATTTGTAACGTTTTTTTCAATAATCTTAAGTTGTGGTGATTAATTTTATGGTAAAACCAGTCAGAGAGTGATACTAACAATTCTTTCTAGTTAAACTGTTAAGTTTTTAATGTGATTTTTTATATGGCCTACTGTGAAAATAACTTTTATCCCCTCACGGCAGCAAAATTAAGCATTGTTGTACTGTTTTCAATCTGCAAAATGTCATGTTTCTTGATTCTTTTGTAACATGTCAAAAAACAGGCAAAAAAATAATAATGTGTCACCAAAATATCAAAGTGTCAGCAAAAGTTATGTGTCAGCAAAATTACAAACAGGCTGGCTAAGAAAAGGTTACTAGCGATAACCTTCGATTTATGAACTCTCTCACATTGTTCGTTTTTATATATTTAAGCGTAATATTCTGCTAAATATTTATATCATTTAAAAATACCTTTAAACATTATAATAATAAAACAAATATTATTATTTTACGGTGATTATTAAAAAAAATTGAGATAAAAAATAGCTTTTAATAAAAAAAAATGGCAACACTAAATTAGTGTTTCCTTTGTTTTGTTTTAACTTAATAACTCAAACCTTCGTATTTCCACAACTTTCATTTCTTCAGATCTTTTATGTATTAAAAAAGGAATATAATAATTAGTGTAATTTTTCTTCCGTTAGTAGATAAAATATTGTATGTAACTATGCAGCAAAGGAAACATTCCTGACTCGTTTAAAGATTACCTGCTTCGGTTAGCAGGTAATTAACATTTTCCTGTCACGGCTTCACCTCGTCAGTCAAAATTTAATTTTCCTGACTCGGCTTCACCTCGCCAGTAAAATAGTAAATTCCCTGCCTCGGCTTCGCCTCTGCAGTAAATTTGTTTAGCCTATCCTCGCCTTCGGCTCGGAACTAAAACTTAAAAAACTTGTCAGCAGAATTCCATTTTGCTGCCTAGTAACATAAATAACTATATTTAAAAATATTTTTACTTTTTCTTACCTTGAAGAAAAAGTAGATATTGTTTTCACCCAAAAAAATCCGTAACCGATATTTCAACGAAATCTCCATTTAAATATTACGTTTTGGGTGTTTTTAAGACGAATGAGTGGTTTTTAACTGGTTGTCTCTCTGTGCGTGTGGCAGTCTTTGTTCCGCATAACTCATGGTACACAAATCATTCCTTATATTTAGTTGTGCTGCCGCACATTTTTCTGAGTCAGTAAAATTCGGGCAAAATCAAAAAATTTTTCGATTGTGTTGAAATTTGCACCAATTACCTACACCTTTTTCTAAGACAAACATTTACACTGAATTTCGATTTGATATCTGCCACCATTTTAAAAATATGACTATTGAACTTTGAAACTTTAACTTAAATAATTTCTGACTTCTTTCGCCAATAGAGCTGAAATTCGAACCCATGATACCTTTCTATAATAATAATAAATAAGTCCTCCATATTTTTATCTCAATATCTGCCGCCATTTTGAAATTATCGACTTTTGATTTTTATGTAGGAAAATGTTTGTTTAAGTGAAGTGTTTGTTTGTTTATATTTTTAAATACCTCACAATAACGGACCTCACTATAACATACCTCATTATACCGGACAAAAAAAATTATAATTCACATAATAAAATAGACTGCCAATTGGTGTGGCACATAGCTATCACGTATCCATCCTATCACGTATACTTTATTGATTTTATACTTTTAAAAGCCATTATTGTTTAATTGTTTCCCCCGTTTTTTTAATCTGTCAAAATTGTTAGGATTTTCTACATAAATTAAAGTACCAATTTAGCAAAAGTTAACGAGTGCAGACGTAAAGTAAGAAGATTCAAATTAATCTGTGGCTATCTGCGGGCTACTTTCGATGAACTAAAAAGTTTCATATAAATCAGATAAGTTCTTTTGAAGGTGTAAATAAATGTATGTTTGTGCGCATGTGGAAGAAAATAAAATGAGCGCAGAAGGTTGAAACGTATATAGGTCCAACAATGAGCTAATTATGACCTACTATCCTAATTTAATTTAAATCGGACTTGTAGTTTTTAAGATATTTTGGTTGAGACTTGAAAAATTGAGCGACAGGCAGAACGACAAACAGACATGGAACCTAAAATGTTCCGTGATGTCTGAAACGGATTTCTGTCTTGAAATTTTTGAAATCGGCAACCTAAAATTTTTTTGTTCTTTAGAACGATCACGTAGCTTCCGTTACCTTCGGTAAGATCGGAAGCAAAATGTTGTCATTTATAGGTTTATTTCTGGCAAGGAAAAGTTCCGAGGTGCCAAGCGTCCGATTTTTTTACTCTTGGTTTAAAAGTAGGATGGATATTTTATATATGCGATAGAGCATACCAATCTACAAGAGTATTGAGCCTAGTTTATTTTTAGTGTACAGTTACAAAGGTGAACGACTTCTTGTGTGCATTAAGATAATCATATCCATTATGATTTGTTTAACTTATAATGTTTGTTTGTCTTAGGACCCAGTATACTACGCCTATGAGTATAAGGTGCATGATCCTCTTACTGGAGACGTGAAAGGTCACAAAGAATTAAGAGATGGAGACCGAGTGAAAGGATATTACATGCTCCACGATGCAGACGGCTCCATGAGAGAAGTACATTATACTGCGGACGACGAAGTCGGCTTTACTGCAGTAGTTAGCAAGACGGATGATGTAGCTCCACCGCATAAACCTAAACCACATCAAGACGACACATTTAGCCACAAACCAAATTTACCTCCTAAAAGCCTGTCTTTTCCCGGAAGCGGACACCAAACTCACTCAAGTATTAACCACGAGAGTACAAGAGATCGACCATCTCAATCTTTCTTCACGCAGCCTTTTCATAATCTTAGAGATGAACCTCACAAGAATTCTTTCAATACAGAGGAACACGAACAAGATCTGAATAGTCCTGTCAAAACTAGGTATAATTACGAAAACGACGAGGAAGCCAGGCATGTAGAACATTTTCACCCTACGCCATCTTATGAAGATGCCTACAATAATTTTGCTAAAAAGCAGCCCATGCCCGTCCTTCAAGAGGACTGGCTTCCCCATTCGAACCGCGAGTTAAACAACGACGATCCCAGAGACCACGAATCATTTTATGGTGAAGATGAAGAGGACTTCAGACCGTTTAGTCTGAAAACACAAAATGAGGAAAATTATCGACCCCATCTTCAAGTCTCCCAATATCATCCTGTTTCCTTCCAGGCAGGTGGGCATAGAAGCGCTCGAATGCACGCATTTGAAAAGCCAAAAGAATTTAGCTCTTTTCGACCAAAGGGTGCGGGGATAAGCATTAATCATAAAAACAATGCACATTCATTTCAATTTCAAGATAGCCATCCCACCTACGAAACGTATGAGGATGAAAGAGATTATGCAAATGACGAAAGTAGATCTTCCTATGCAATCGCACCTTCTTCAAATGCATTTCACATAAATGAAAATTTCAATGCCTTCTCGATGAATTCAAATATGAGACCTCCCATTAATTCTACTTTACTACTAACATCATTGCTTCCGTCTCCGACTTCGTTTGTTCCCGCTGAAAACAACTATAGCCCTAAGGAAGATTCTTTTAATCCTATAAAAAAGGGACCATTTAAGGGGAGTTTTACTTCTAACTATGGAACCTTAGAAAACAATAACTTTGGTAGATTTGGGGAAAATATAGGTGAGGTAGAAAGTGATATTTCTCACCATTCAAAAAGGAATTTAAACCCTCAAGCTGAAAGAAGTCAACACGATGTAAGAAATGTGAAGTGGTCTTTTGGTAGTGAGAGAAATTTAGAATCAGGATTTAGACCAATAGCCAATCCTTTCCATTCACCTTCCACTGACAACAGCCAATTTGGTTCAAGTTTTTTTAAAAGTTCCCCTCCACATAAAAATAATGCATTCAAACATACCACAAGCTATTCACCTGACAACTCTAGATTCAGAAGCTTCAAAAACAATAGTTACGATGTTACTGGAAATCACCAGTTTGAGAATACTCGTTTTCCTAAAAATAAACTGAAGAAAGGCATTTTTGATGATGGTGATTTCGGAAAATTTCCTCTTAACAGTAAGAATGGAAACCAACGAGGAAGCGATAAATTAAAAGGTGAATATTTCGACGACTTTAACGCTGACAATCCTAAACAAAATTATAATCTGAATAGTGAATTTGATGAAAGTATGCATTCAGTTCCAAAAAGAGAAACTGTTAAATACAGGATGAAACACGGTGGATATCCTCGAAAAGGTGCTGTAAGGCGTGGAAACAAGAAGCCGAGAATAACTTCAATTTACGATGTCATGGCATACGGGGGATCGGACTGGCCGAAAAAAATCCGCCACTCATACAACAACAAAAAGAAGTCTCGTCAAGTGTTCAGGAGATTCAGTAACAGGAGATACAACGAAGGCAAGAAGAAAAGGAGCGTTCTTCCTTACGATGGATACTTCCCTGACAGAGATAATGTGGAGCTCAATTCGAACAAACCTCAACCCCCTTTCCTTGACTACGAATACATAAATACTTTTCCAAAGCTCTCATAAAAAGACTTGATCTACCTCTAAAAGACTTGAATTAGATAATTAATGCTTAAAGTTACCAATGAATATATAAATTGCTCATTTATTTATTTTCTTTATTATTAATTTTTGTAAATATTATTTTTAAACAACTAGTTAGATTATAAGTAATCTACATTATAAGTACTGTAGAATATATAAAAAATAAAAATATTTATTAAAGAAGAGTTATCTGAAAAAGCCATTTCATCTTTCATTAACCGAATCTCGATCCATTATTAAAATGAGCCTTATGGAGACATATGCAGTGACTATTACATATTATGCAGTGTTACATGTAGTTATAAGGTTTAAATACAGTGTTTCTTAATTTTTTATTATTTTTACTTACTGTATTTTTGCTAAACAATGGCAGCATTTAAATATTTCAGAGGCCAAATTACATTAAAATTAATTATTTGGATTTAAGAAATTGATTAAGTTTTTAAACAACTTCTACATTATTGTTAAGTTTTCTTCGATTTTTTTAAAGTTTAAATTTTCCTTTTTCACACTTGATAGGCCTTTTTAAAAGGTATATGAACTTAGCTAGGAACAGTAGAAAAATGTTGATTCAATTCAACCTTTACAATCTCAACATAAAATAAGAGAAATAACGTTGCAGTAATCCTATTATTTGTTTATTTCTTATTGAAAAATACAATTCTTGATTTTACTAGTTATAAAAACATTATTACTTATCTTTCCTATTAATGCGAATAGAAGAGAGCGGTAATAATATCCGTTATTCTCAAACAACAATACTGCTTAATTGACCTTTTTAGTCTCTAAGTTCGAAGTATACTCTTGTTAACAATGTATGTTTCACAAAGTCTTAATCGAAACAGCTAACCTAGGTTTTTATCTTTATGCTGGCTCATATAACGGGGGGAGGCAGGCAGGAGGTCAATGAGAGCGACATTCCTTTTTTTTAATTATAAAATAGCCATACCATAGTTAAGAAGAGATAAACAACGTAGAATTTAGAAGTAACAATACAACGTAAGGCAAACGCTTTACTTATACTTAGCTTCGTGTTACAAGTTCTGAAATAATAAGAAAAAAGATCAGAGGAGGATTAACAATTGGTTGATGGTTATTATATAAATATAGTTATTATTAAATTTTGAAAAAATAAATTATTCGTTTAAATGCCAGAAATATGCATAATTTTCTTTCGTATATTTATCGTTTGATGATATAAAAAATAAAAAAAACTCTCATATAGGCATGTACTTAATGATACTAGGTTTAAATCCATTATAATATCTGAGTTAATTCATTCATTATAAATTATATTTGAAAATAGTCTGCCAATTAGTGTGGCACATAGTTCCTCACGTCCTATTTCGTATACTTCAATGATTTCATGCTTTTACAAACTTATTTAATCCCCCCCTCCCGATTTTTAAATCGGACTATTTTTTTATTTTTTACATAAATTAAAATATCAATTTAGCAAAATTTAAAATTTTTCATTCTTTAGAACGATATAAGCTTCCGTTACCTTCAGTAAGCCCGGAAGCAAATTCAACTGCTGATTGTTTACCTTTTGTTTTCAATTTTAAGCTAAATAAGATCAATATTTCGGAAACTAAATTTTCCAAGGAAAACCACGTATACATGGTTAAATTTTATATTTTAGAAATGATAAAATAAAAAACGTATTGTTTATAAAAATAGGGTAATGTTAACCTTTTCCAGATGTTTTAGGGGTATCGCCCGAATTTAGATTTCTCAACAAGCATGCCAGATTTTATTGTAATGGGCCCATTAGTTTAGATCCAACGCGTCTGCACAAACTACAAACGCCAGACTTTTTTTATAACCAATTTTTTTGTCAGGGGACCTTATAACGTGTAGTACCCTCAAAACCAAATCCCAAATCGCTCCAACAATTTTTTTTTCTTTACGTAATATGTTACGATGGGGAGAAATTAAAAAGCTATTCTTTTGTTTTTGATGTTCCCTTGTTTGTTTACCCCCTTGTTGTTTACAATTGTATTAATAAAGCCAGCTCTTTTACGCGTGCACTTAAACGTATATATATAATATATTACAGTTCCACTTAAGAATCAAGAATTAAACATATGAAATTAATGATGTTGTTGAATGAAATTAATATAAATAGTTTTTGACAAAATGATATCAAAAACTCATAGGGTTCTTATATGTGACATTTAGGTGACTGCATTGGAATACAACCATGAATAAAGGTGTAGAAAAGATAAAATAAATCTTAGGGTAAGAAAAAACCGTCTTGACGGATTACCCACAAAACATTTCATGGGGGGAAAACTTAGAACTCATTGTTATTCCGTACATCCAGGGGACCCCACAGAGACTCTCACTGGAATAGCTATCAAACTAAGTTTAAAAAAAATGGATTCAATTTAATTATCACTAAAAATATATCTGTCCTGTTTATCATTGTTTAAACAGATAAACAAGATAGATTTTAAACCGAATTTAACAAATAGACAAGTTCGTAAAACAACGGAAACTTCAAATGAGCCTTTAGATTTTTAGAAATAATATGGTTTTTCGAATGATAAGATGTTAATCTAAAGTTAAGAGAATTTTAAAAAAATATTTGTACCAAGTGTTATGTGATTTATTATGATCAAAACTTGGAACACAAACATTCACTTTTGTATAAGTCTTTTTTACTATTTTTGTCTGAACTACGTATAGTTACTCTTCACTTCAAGGCAAACAATTGTTCACCTATGATTAGGGTTACCATACATCCGGATTTCGTCCAGACTGTCCGGATTTGAAACATCAGTCCGGTTTTGCGTCCGGATTTGAGAAATGTCCGGATTTTACTAAGATAAACGGAAAAATCCAGAAAAAGCAGGGAAATTTCATTCTATATGAAGGAAATTTGAATTATTCTGTATGAATTAAATTTTCGAATTTCGAATATGATGTTAATAAATAAATATTAACAAATATTGTTTTAATAAATATATAACATCATTATATTTTTTGTAACAAATTTATTTTCTCAATTTCACAAGAAAAAAAAAAAAAGGAATATAAGTATATTTTATTTTTTCTTTCCAGACAACCCCCCCCCCCCCCCCCCCCCCCCCCGGAGTTCCCTTTTTCCGGATCTAGCCGTCATAATTTATGGTAACCCTACCTATGATACTTTTATTTTTCTTCTTATTCTGAGCAAAATTTCTTTTTTGAAAAAATTATAATGTTTATTGCTACGCCTTGTTTAGCTTCATTTGGACCAGTCTTTAAGGATTTCCTTTGTTAATCTAATTTACAAATGTCATTATACCTAGATACGACATTTGACCACCCAATCAAAGTTAAAGCTACATAATTATAAATATTACCAAGAAGACTGATTTAAAACACCTTTACCAAAATGAAATGTAGGAGTGAACCATGAATTAAGCTATACTTGAGTAAAGTTTAAAACGTCATTATTCATCAACGTATCTTAGCTTTATTGATGTAAGCGAATTGTTGATGGGGGGGGGATAACCACCGAAATATGGCACAGTTATGAACACCCTCTTGATATTTTTAATTAAATTATTTGCGCCAACTATATTATCATTCTCCTCCTTTTAGTATTCCAACTCACAAAAAAGTAAGTGTTGAACCTAGATTTAAGACGAATTGTGATTATACTAACCCTCTTGGCTACGCGAATTCCCTCATAGTATTAATGACAGCTTTATATTTATACAGTGCTGGTTTAACATATACACTGGTTTTGCAGGCAACCGCGATCTAACCAGCTCTGTTGATGATAGAAACTATTAATAATAATACTTAATTCTAGAGTTATGAAAAAAGAAAAACAATCACAATTCAATTGGTTATTTTAATATTAAAAATATAAATATTAATTTTTCATTCAACCTTCTCATATAGAAAATAATTTTGATATTTTGATAAATTTACATATTTTAAGGTTCTCCGAGTAAAACTTATGTTTGTTTTTTTTAAATTAGGCAGACATATTCAGCAGGATCTTACCCTGTTGCTACATCAACATATCGTACCAGAATTATAGCTACAATTTTGGGATCAGTTTCGAATAAATGAGTCACGTGGAAGCGTTAAGCACAAAAAAGTGTTCGTGTGTGTTTCGTCATAAATTATCAATGAATAATTCTTATACAACGGCTCTTCTTTTATATACATATATTAATATTATATATATATATATATATATATATATATATATATATATATATATATATATATATATATATATATTGAAGCTGACTTCAATTGCCTTGTTTAATATATCTCAGTAAACTACGCGAATTTAAGAAAATACAAATTCTTTCAGATGTTAATCTATCTATATTTTTATTTAAAGTCAATTCTAAAGTCAGAAATTCTTATTGACCGGTTAGTCAAGTAATTTAAAGTTAACAAGTCAACACATACTAAAAAAATACTAAAAATACTAAAATACTAAAAAAAAAAAAAAATATAACTATGTATATATATAGGAAAAATCTGGTAGTTTAGTAATAGCAATATTTTGTTTAGTAGAGCAGATGGTATAGTTTCACATTAGAAATGTGGTAACGCATTATGTAAAATATTAAATTGAGATATCTTTTTTTTAAATTTCCCTAATTTTTATTCATTTGGGTTATTCTTACCAGTAGTTAAATTATATATTTATGAATGAAGAAAATATAACTAAATCACTTCTTCAGGTAGTAAATTTGGCCATAATTTTAAACTCAGTTTATAATTTAATGATTTTGTCTTGTCCTATTTTGATATATTTCTTCTTTTCTTGCTTTAAATATTTAAAACGAGTGGGTAAATGATGTTACTAGAGTTGGTGGGAAGGTGGGAACGAACAAAGTCAATATTGTAAGCTTCTATATGCTTTTGTACTAACAGTAGTCATAGATGAAATATGGAAGAATCGTGAACCATGTATATTATATTAGAGGTAGGTGTATTAGCTAGTACATAACTACCTACTTCTTTTCAGACTTCCTTTCCAAGCTTTATACTTTCAAATTTATGGATATATATTAGGAAGAAAGGAGCAGTTGTGGAGTTTCTCGTGGGAGAGTCGACACGATGACAATGAACCCCCATTATTTTTTACTCACGGGTTGTGACAAACAGTCGCTTTTACCTCCTGATACTTGAAGTGAAATGTCAAAAAGGCTTTTTAATTTGACATTATTCTAAATAGATTTTTCTATTACTTACTGCAAATTAACTTAGTTGTTTAATGAAAGGTACAAACGTGAGAACAACGTTGTAGTTATTTAAAAACAAAATTGAAAAGAAGTCATTTTACTCTAGGAATGAAACAAAATGTTTTTATTTCACGACTAGCTTGTTCAATGATCAAGGAAGTAGAGTAATGAAGCAAAAGGGGCTTTACTAATAGCAAGGGCGAACCGAAGCGAAAGAGAAAATACTCATAAAAGGAATAGCCGCACATTAGATACGGAGCAGCTGTTTTCAGTTCGAAATTCAGAAAGTCCGTACTTTTATAAACTAATGAAATGAGAAATAGAAAGGTAAAATAATATACTAATTTAACATCAATTTAATTATTTAATTGCCATTTATTTAAAACTAAAAGTATACAACGATTTTATTAAAAGAAATGAAATGTTAAACAATGGCCAAATTTTGCTTTGGGAATAATCAATTTAAAGGTAAAAAGACATTATTAAATTTTGGCCACATAATAGCTATTTGTCGGTGATATCAAATATATATGTATATAGGTATGCGTTACTCGAAGAGGGGGAGGGAGGTAATGGCCCAAATTTAGGTCATTATTACTTATTATATTACATATTAGGTCTTATTTTCCTATATATATACATAGTTATAATTTTTTTTTTTTTTAGTATTTTAGTATTTTTAGTATTTTTTTCCTCTGAATTAAAAGTATTTGAAGGTACCACACTTTTATACCCTGTATATAAAAAGTATCTCCCACAGAGCTTTATTAACTAGTAGGTTTACCTAAGTTTTTGTTTTTAGGGTTCATAATTTCCGACAGTGGCACTTATAATCTCTCCTCTCTGTCCGTCTGTAACACCCTCTATAAAACTTTTAATTTTTTAAAGCCTAGAAATACGAGACTTTCTATGAATTTGGATGTCATGATAATATGTCTAAGTACTAAGAAAACTTATGCTAAGTTGCTTGGTTTTCAATAATAATCTGTATTTCCACTATGAATTAACTGCGTCAGCTCAATTCATCAAAAAGTAGAAGTTTCAAAACATTAAACATTTTACACTTGTCCAGATAAAAGTAAAGAATATGTTTTATATTAGGTGAGTTACTTTGCTGCTATAAGTGAACAAACATTTTAAATAGAATTATACTAAATATGAACGTTTTATAAATTATACTAAATACTATTTATCATCGAGTATTGAGAAATTATAATCTGCCCTACACAACTAGTACCAATGTTTCTTCTATTTTAGTTTTAGTTGTTTCAGGATTTCATGGTTAAATTATTATATTATTTAAAATTTGCTATACTGAAATAGTTTTTGCCCATTTCAATTAAATCTAATTTAATCAATCCTTCGGAACAACTAGATTTGTCACGGTTAAACTACTTATTTGATTAGGATTACATTCATATTTAAATGGTTACATTTTAAAAGTTTTAATTATAATAGTCGTAACCATTTACGAGAAATTTGTTTCACGTTTATTTCAGAGGTACTTTATCTGTTTATGATTGCGTATGCCAAACTTCATCACATTTGGGGACTGTAGTTTAGGCTCAAGAAATGTGTAAACCCATTAAAAGCAAATTTTCTCTATAACAAGGTATAGGTATACTATACTATATATACTACGAAAACGTACGTTTATAATACGTATATATGAGACAGTAAAAAAAGAAATGTAAAACATGAATATAATCCGAATGGTGAGTGTTATTTAACTATGTTTTAAGATGTCAAAGCATCAATCCATAAAATATGAGTGCACTAAGTCAGAGGTTCCGGCAAAGCATTGATGATAGGTTAATAAATGATTAATGGGTCTTGATGGCCCTATTCATAGCTAGTATGAATATTTCCGGTGTGGTAAATAGGCCTATGAATCTAGCCAGCTCTTGTTTAGATATTAATTTATGTGTTTGATAATGGAGTGGGATGCTGGTCGGGCCTCATATTACAGATCATACAAGGAACAATAGATCAAGACATCAGAAATATACATGAATCGCCTCTACATCATTTCTCAATTCAGCATCCACTCGCAGGATGTACAACTGTAATAGTGTCTCAAATTATCTTACCAATCAGAAAGTCGTCAGACTTATATAGAGGCTCTTTAGTCTTTAAGACTCTCTAATACTGTTAATTGGAGTCTTTCTTAAATCTCGCTCCAGGTTTCTCGAGATTTCTTAACTTTTCACAATCTTATATACATTAAATTAAGTCAAGGTAACCATTTTTATACTTTATTCATAATAACTTTTGATTTCTATTACAAAACCAAACTAGCATTTCAGTTTCATTAAATAGATAGTTTCTTAATTAAAATTTTCAAATTAACCTTTCATTATTTTATTTTTAATTAAAATTTACTAACTAGGACTATATATATAATATTTACAATAACTATATATATAAATTCCTTTTGAGCATTACTTCAAGACTTAGAAAAATAGTCTTAGATAAAATAAGTGTTTATCACTAGAGTCTAACCTAGTTATTGTGACAAATTCAGCCACTTATTAATTGACGAGTTCAACTAGTAAAAGTAGTTGTTATATTGTTGCCCTAATGATTATTCTAGATGGTCAAATGCCGTACTTCACATTTCCAAGACTATCGGTAAAGATTTTTATATTATGTATTATAACATAATTACAAGATTGTCAAAAGGGTTCACTTGAATCTATGAATATTTGATTTTTAAGAGTCACTAATCGAAGAATAATATAACTACTAAAATATAAAACTAACCATCATATAATGATAGTTAACAATAAACATTTAATTTCTTCCTGTGGTTGGTCACTATGACCGTGCCGAATTTTGTGCGGATCGGGTCTGCCGTTCAGGAGGAGTATGTGTCCAACCAAATGCAAAGTGTAGTGTAGTATAAGTGCTTCGCTTCGCTCAGCTCAATCATGTCGACTACGAGTCACTTTAACTCTGTTTTTTTTTAGATTTTATAGGAGTCTCTTACAATTGTAACAATCGATTGTTAAACGTTTTTTAGAATAATTAGATGACACGGAATACGTTAAATGTAATATTTAATTAACTTTGGTAAAAACAACAACAATGCCATTCTCTGGCGATAATATCTCAGTTCTTCTAGTAAATCTTTCTTCTCGTTTAAAATCTTATTATAAAGCAATTGAAATGGTTAGATTTCTGTATACAATAGTTTAAATTATCTTTTATATAGTACTGTTGATATTTGTATTCAGCAGTTGTATATCCTTTATCCTAACCATAGTCTCAGGCCTAGAGCCTCTGGGTTCATTGAGTTGATTCTATTGACTCTAAAGGGTCAATTTGCTGGAAACATGAATAATTGACGTTTCCTTCTAAGGCCACGGCTAAACTAGGTTCTAATTGACAGTTATATTAACTTAGGGCTGCAACAATGGCCGTGACTACTACGAGTTATAATTCAATCAGTGGGGCAACAGAGCGTCCGGCGAACCTGCCACTGAACTCCTGGCTCAGGCACGCTTAAACAGTTCGATTGAGTAAAAGCTTGCAGCTATGACATCAAACCTATGTATAATAACAGTGTAATTATTCCCTTTATATATTTCCACCTAAAATTAAAAAAAATGTATTTTATTATTGGCAACTCCGGATGTTACCTCCTATTTATTTCTTTTTCTTTAATAAAATGACAATAAAAACGTATTAAGGTCTTCTTTCAAAACTCTGAACAATTCTTATTATGGCCTTGACTCGATAATTTCTCTTTTTTTTGCACCTCCTGACAAACTATGGATATTCATTTATTCAGTTTTAAATTGAATTCAGATGCAAATTAAGGGTCTCAAAGTTAAAAGCTTTTCATTTTTCATGAAGCCCCAATATCTATACCTAAGGGAATATAAGGTACCAAAATGTATTATTAAAAAAATATATATATATACATCTGAGAGAACGGAGAGAGAAAATCCTAGTAATCGAAAAAGTATAAAACCCTTGGGTCTAGAGACGCCCGGTTAAAAAGAGACCTAGACGCTCTAGAGAGTGACTTGCTTTTAGGATCTCAGAACAAGTAGAAATATAAGACACTGTTTGAACAGCATTTTCAAATGGTTCGTCGCCTGTCATATATGTCAAGAGTTGACTGATGTAGTAGGATTCTGTCTAAAGATAGGAACAAATAACTTCTCCTATCAGGCAAAGAACCAGAGAGAGACTATAAAAGGAAAATATTTTATGATATATAAATAAAACAAAAGGGAAAGAGTAAATAATATTTATTAAGCCAGAATAAACACATATTAACTTTAACTTTCTCATATACATGGAGAGAAAGAATTGTGAGAATTCGATTCCGATAGTTCAAATGATAAAAAAAGGTTCAAAAACAGTTATTTTTCAAACATATGTCTACGTGACAGTAGTGTGACGCGTGAAACTTAAACTACTGGGCCGATTTCGACGAAATTCGGTACATATAGTATATGTTTAAAGAAACCATGCCCGAAGCAAAATCGAGAACAGAATTTCATTCTTTAATTTGGTGAAAAAATATTTTTCAAATAACGATTCCAACGATTTTGATTAAGTCTATACGCACACGGAGCTAATCACAAGAAATTGATCACGGACGCAAATCACTCAGTTTGCTATGTAGTCACTCACTAACCATCAGTGAGTAACGCGTAAGTAATCTGTTTTCGGCTACTCAACCTGTCGACTCGCAAATGATTTGAGCCACATATTTTTTCGTCCAATTGAATGCAATATGTTGATTGTTATTTAATAATTATTTTACATTTTTGTTTACGAAAATGAACAATCAACAAGTAAATATAAAATTAGTTGGAGAAGTTAAAATGTCCCCCATGTTTCTATTTTTCTTATAAAGCACTTGTTAAAAATGTAAGTACATTTGAGATTAAATGGAATAAGTTGATTATAAAAAAATAAATTTTAAAACAAGCTAATATTCGTATTCTTCTCAGCAAAGCCTTACATTTGATACCCATATCATTGGCGTGCATGCAATGATACATGTATGCAAAATTTCAATTCAATCGGTTGAGGATAACTGCTTTAATATTCAGTTGCAAGATTTGACCCGAACATACATACATACGAACATACAAACATTGCAAGTTAATAAAAACTTGTAAAATCTGTGTTTCAACTGATCAAAAAAGATATTTATTTTCTTCTTATTTACACTCAGGTTTTCAAGCTGGAAAAAATGTTAAACACAGCAAAGTTTAAGAATCAATCGCCTCCATGGATCAATATAGAGACGGGAAGGTTGAGTAAGTGTTGTATTTGGTGCTAAGGTAGTCACGGGATTTGTGAAGTAATTTGGTACTGCATGTACACACTGATCCCCTGTTTTTACAAGTTTACTCTCCGTATTTTAATCTTGTTTCACAAGTTTCCAGTGAGCTCGGGGGTAATTAATTAGGGAATTCGTATTCTCCTTTTATATTGGAAGGGAATGACTCCGAGTTCTGGAGGAATAAATTGAAACGAAACGAGCCTAGTAGAGCGGCGCAGATCAGAGTTCCTCGGTCACGGCAAAGCTTACCATCTCTCGTGTCAATCTTCACAGTTACTCTCAGGTAATTCTCAGTCCCCTTCTCTTCATCAATCTTTCCCTACACCCTCTTATCAATCAATCAATCCTTGACTTGTTTTACTCACAATCTTAATCATTCAGCAACGAAAGCAGGAAGTGTGATGAAAAAAATACAAATTCTCTTTACATCTAGATTGATTCAAGGTTCTCTTGACGCCTAGAAATATCAGTTTTACGATTTATCTACCTTTTAATCACTAAAAGCCATTTCCCATTACTTCCTCTTGCTCAATGTTCTACGTATTATTATAATAAATTGTCACATCACCAAGAATAAGGTAATTTTTATTGTATTTTAAAAAAAATATCAATGTTGCGACATAATACAAATATATAGAAGCATTTACCTAGATTGGTTTGGGAAAAGAAACATTATTCAGGTACCCTGTGAAAGACAATTTAATCTTTATTTTTATAGTTCGGATTTTTTGATCGAAGAGAAAATAATTGGGACTCCTAAGAAAATGCATAGTGAAAAACCGGAGAGATCAATTTGGATAGCAAGTTTCGATATACGAATATATGTATATATTGTATATGTGTTTATATATATATATATATATATATATATATATATATATATATATATATATATATATATATATATATATATATATATAATAAATTAAGTAGGATGAACATTGATGTACAGAACCTAACATATTTTCAGTCTATTAATACACCTTTATAATAATAATATATACGAGGTGAACGATACGAGGAAATATTTAAAGGCTGCAAATAAATTAAAAGTTATAACTAGAAATTCTATTATTCTAAAAAAGTAATGAGCGATAGATTAGTTCTTTATAATTGTAAACCCAAACACTGGTATTAAAGGATAAATAATTTTTCTTTTGTTAATAATAGTAGGAAAATAATAATTATATAGTTAAGAAAAATCCTTTATTACTTTTTTCTAGAGAAAAAACTATGTGCTGAGTAGAACAATTACTATTGTACAGGGAGAAATATTATATTTCTTAAGATTTTTACCAAGAAACCGTGAAATGGTGTTGTTTGCTTAATAAATCTTGTAATAATTAATAACAATACACTACAATAGAGTCACCATAACTCAACCGCGACACAATTCAAGGACTTTTTAGCCTTTATTCTTTACTTCACTTTACTTGACGGACTTTACAAAATATTTGCCAAATTATGTTTCTAATTAATTCCATGAGGTGTATTTTAAGTTTATTTTCATACCTTTTTAATAAATTACAATTTATTTTTATTTTTAAATTATTTAGGTAATAAATCTCGTTTAAGGGTCTTTCTCACACGTTAACAAGCAAAGACTTCTTGAGATGATGAAAATTCCTAAATAAGTATAAAATGTGTTTTTAGTTTAGTGAATAGTCCATTGTGGGAATTGTCACCCTTTAAATGACCTGTTTATATTACTAGTATTTATACAATTATTAATATTTTATATTTGAAGCTTATAATATTTTTAATAAAAACTAGGGGTCTCTGCCCTCTACTCGCTTTGCTTGTCGAATAGCGGCCGCTGCCTTGAACCTTCGCACAATTTGACAAATTGACACATTTGGTTGTTTACAAAACTTATTTAATAATATAGATAGATATTTTGCTTTTGAGCTTACCGGAGGTAACGTATGCTATGAGATTCAGAAGCACGCACATTTTATGGCTTCGATTTCAAAAATTCCAAATCAGAAATCTGATTCAAACATTAGAAACATTTTTGGTCTCATGCGTCTGTCAGTCCGTATCTTGGTTGGTCTGTCTGCTAGTAGGCCTATCGTTCAATATTTTTGCGACCCACCCTCTGTCAAGAACTACTCGACCCATTTTAATTAAATAAAATGTTCAATCCTGCATCATCAACAATACAATGTTGCCTACGGACCCTCGCTGTGTGCTGACTAGCACACACTTGACCTGTTTATTATTCCTTAAACTGGTAGTTCTCTAGAACAAAGTTATTTCCAGTTCATTATTCCTCTGTAATCACAAATGAAGGTAAAAATTACAACTAAAATTTCCTAGGATTTGATTAATAAAGAGATTTTCTACATAGAGTTGTTCTATCCCACGTTAATTATTTTGACAATGTTCAAAAGAAAAAGAATGGTTTTAAAAATTAAATAAGGTTTGTTACTTCCTTATGTACGTGACCTGGCAGTTTTCCTTTCCTTTTCTAAATCCTTGCGCGGATCAGTTTCTACCCCCATCTATCCGGCGTTGTCTTACCGTAAATCCTTTTCGTAGGCTTCCTTGTTATAATTCATGATCCGTGCCTAATGATAGTATATCAAACCATAGTCCGACAACTAGATAGCAAAATGAATGTATTGTCAGCTGTCCTTCATTAAAGGATTGCTATAAACACGCCATACTAATCAATCAAGTGACAATAGTTAAATAAATTGAATAAAATAAAATACATTCGTACTGTTAACAAAAAAATAACAATTATTAAAAACAGATATTTAAAACATAGTTAACACTAATATTTAGGGCTCGGATTGACATGCTCGATAAAATCCCCAGATATGCTCGAAAACCATATGTTATATGCTCGATAGATATGCTCGAAAACCCCAATATATGCTCGAAAAAAACCCATTATATACTGTTAAATATGCAGAATATGTATGAAAAACACAGTTCAAAACTATAGAGAAGACAGTGAAACGAAAAATTCTACAACTTATCTTTATATAGAAGCAATATTTAAATTGTATGTATGATACACTGCTATATCCTTAAGTTTCAAGTATATATATGAGAAGTTTTATTTAAAAGTTTATTTACAAAATGTTCATTATTAAGCGAGTTAATGAAGTAGATTGGCATTGGTCTGTAAATCAAGATTCTCTCTATATTTTCACTTTTAAGTGATTTTCTTAAATCGGCCAATAAAATCTTTCAACGTCAATTGACACGAGAGGTAAATACTTAACTGATGCTGCATCTTGTGCAGAGTAGTTAAAAAAAAATGAAAAAATATGCAAATATGCTCAAATTCGAGCCCTACTAATATTATACAATAAAAATAAAATGTATATCCTATTTGCAAGTTAATTAGTAAATATGGTTATTTATAATACCTAGAGAATCTAAATTCATATTATCAGCTAGGAGTTTTAAGAAATTTCGATCGGTGCCTATTTTGTCCAAAAATAGTTTGGTTTTTATTGGTATTGTGCCTCATCTAGCCCCAAACCAAAGTCCGTGAACTTAAAAATTTCTATCTCCGTGGGATTCTCGAAACTTTTCCTTATAGCATTCTATACATTTCTCATAATATATGTTTATTTTCTCCTGATAAACTAATACAGCTTGATCCGGATCGTTACTTTCATATTCCTTACTGTAGGGTCTATGATCATGGCAAAAAAATCTTTTTGTATTTGTTATATAAATATTGATGGTTAAGAATAATATTCTGATAAAAGTTAAATATATAAATATACATCCATTTATTATCAAATCATACATACATATACACTTATAGACATTACAATAATTCCCTTCTAATAAATCGGCTTAAGTTAGTTATAAATAGGCATAAGTAGCCTAAAGTAAGTTCTAATAAATATTTGACAACATTAATACCTGTATTATTGACTGTATCTGGCAAATGCTGTGTTTAATGTCGTATTGTCTTAATGCATCATTAATCATAACAAGGAATTTAGGAGCATGTTTATAAATTCCTTGTTGTATGTAATTAGTTTGAAATATAATATGTTATAATTTATTGTACCTACATGTAAATACCATATTACGAGTATCTTGGTTAATACCATAAATGACGTATTAATAATACTTGATGCAAGTTAGGACACTGATATAGTGTAATATGAATTCACATTGCATACATATTTATATATAATTATATGCTACTGACTTTATTTTTATATAATTATATGCTACTGAGAGGGGGGGAGGTATTATGTTGACAGTGAACCTCCTCTTATTTTGAAGGTCAAGTGTGCAAAATTTCAGCAAAATCGGAATAAGCTGTAGATGTGGGTAAAAAACAAATAAACCCAGAAACACTTTTATTTACATAATATATGTAGATGTTATATAGAACATAATCTATAACTGTGCAATTATTAATTATTAACTGAGTTTTTAATATTTTGCGTTTTAGGAAAAAAAATACAAAATACCTCATTCTTATTCACAGCAGTGATCTGATAGCTGGTGGTAGGAAATGCAGCAAGGAAACTGCTTTTAGCAGATATAGCACAACCTCTATTAGCCAAGTACAAAAGTGATAATTCAAGTAATTTCGAAAGATCGCCTTTCATTTAACTTCTCCATCTCTACGTGCTGCCCTTACATAATCTTACATAAACCAGTATAATTATTTTATTTTATATACCTACAGGAATGTAGCAACAAACAAGTAATAAGAATCCATTGACTTTATATATATATATATATATATATATATATATATATATATATATATATATATATATATATATATATATATATATAATTATATGTGTGTGCCAAACGATAACGATGCTTCGTCAAATGTCTTCTTCTAATGTCCATACCCAGAGCAGATATGATTTAAGAGGTTTCTACGTGATTGTTTTCACCACATACCATCAGTAATTCAACTTTAATGATATTGCATTACTGTGAAGTCACTATATTTAACGACTCATAATTTACACCTGTTCAATTAATCTAATTATGGAACTAATGTATTACCTAATTATTAGTTATAAAAAATATAAGATTATTCATAACTAATACAAGACTTGTCAATATTATGAAATGTTATCTTTTTTTTTTTTGGTTTGTAGTTTTAGTCCAGTTCAACAGCTTTATTAGGTTATCTTTTAAATAAACTGAATTTATTCTCTTTTAAATCTTAAAAAGCTTATATATATATATATATATATATATATATATATATATATATATATATATATATATATATATATATATATATATATATATATATATATATATATATATATATATATATATACAAAAAATTTGTTGTTGAAGAAATAAATCGGTCCGAAACAATCTAACAAAATTATCTCATATACGAGAACACAGTTTTACTTAATTAAAATCCCATATTAATAATGTTAAAAGTCATAGAAAAGATAGAAAAAATGTAGCTTTAGTTGTAAATTTGCCTTAGGCTGAGGTAGCATGTAAGCACGAGCTTGGTATTTTATATAATTTATAAACTTAATGAAATTAACAGAGTAAATAGTATTAGTATTATATAATAGTAATTCTAACAAACATATTAAACGCATTAACTAATATTGTAATTTATTTTCTTTTAAATAGACATTTATTTTTTTTTTTTTAAGAATGTAGAAAAAACATGATAAAATAATATAATATATAAATTTTATATTTAAATACAACACTAACAATTTTACACTTCTAAATATATATATTTATTATATATATATATATATATATATATATATATATATATATATATATATATATATATATATATATATATATATATATATATTTAATAAAATATTAATAATGTTATCTATGTAATAGACTACTTACATAACAATTTAAAATAAATAGGTTTTTTTTTATTATTTTATCAGTAAACACTCTTCTATATACATACTAGTTCTATTCTCATCCATTCTATTCGGTCGATCTATAACACGCCTTGCCCCTCCGCTGCACTTTCTTATCTAGGCGTCCACGTCAGTTTTTGGTCGACTTATTTTTTTCTTTTCAGTACTATAGATGTCCTTATATAAATTGTTTTGTCAATCTAACATCTTCAGTACGTGTTATGTGTTCGACCCATCTCCATTTTCTTTCTATCACCTCTTTTCCTTTGTCATCCAAGTTTGTTTGCAGCCCTACCCATACATTATTGTTCCAATCATTATTAAATATATTTTTAAAATTTTCAGCAGGTGATAAGTATGCATTTCGTTATAAGTTTTCTCCAAAATCTTATTTATTTTCATCAATATCTTGGACACTAGATTTTTTTCCAGGAAACGGCTTTTATTGATTAAATTTTATTTAAAAGGACTACTGAATAGTATGTATAGTCTCTTATGTATAGCAAATGCAATGAAAATACGCTCAGTAGTTTATGCTCCATGCAACTGCACAAAACTGAGACGACCTTTTTAAAGAACACATTCTTTGGACTCTGCACCTTAAAACGTGTAAATCCAAAAATAACGTAAAATCAAGTTTTTATGCCAAACATGCCAAACATGCCAAACATTTTTTTATTTTAGGAAACATAATAGAAAAATATTTTTTTTATACTACATAAAACTGAACAATTAAAATTTTAGTTTATTGTCAAGCTACAATTACCAAATTTATTCTAATTTAGTGTATTTATGGTTCATTCTTCAAAAATGTATCATTTTTTTATCACCATAACTTTTTTACTGTAAATATATAAACATATAATATATGTTTATAGATTTTTTTTTAAAAAAATGTATTTATTATTTATTGATTTCTTTTTAAATAAGAATATGTTTATTTTAATAAGATTAAAACACTTATCAAAGCTTTGGTAAATGGTTTATGTAATATTATAGGTTAAATACCCACTTTTTTAACAATAAGATTTCTACTGCAACACAATTTAGTAATTATTAAAATGGAAAATATATTTTAACTACTCGGCAGAAAGTTAGTATGTTTGATTTGCAGTTAGAGTCAGTCAATTACTAAAGATGATGCAGGATTGAACAGTTTTATTTAATTAATATTCAGTTCCAGTCTAATTGCCGCATGAGTTATAACGAGACCCCAACCTTGACAATACAAAATAATTTTATTAGTTCTTTCTAACCATGCGAATAAAATTACTCACAATACGCTCAGGAAATATAATATAGCAATACTTTTAGTATTGAAAAAACAAAAAATAAATAAGTAAATAATAATAATAATACTTATGTTGAATGATACCATATACGTAAACATGAGAAAGCAAAAATTAACACAATAATATTAATTATTGTACAAGTTGTTAAATATATTTATTTATTTTTTCATATTGTATACTTAGCTGGATTCCCGTGCTTCACTGCGGAGTGTGTAATAGGAATCATTGAAGTTCTTACTTAATAATAAGCGAGAATATCTAGATGTTACAGTTTACTAAATCCCTCCCACTTATTTTTATACCCCCTTCCTCATTGTACATATTGTTGCCATCCTAAAGAGTTGCCATTTCCCAATTATTTACTTCCTAACTTTAGAAGTTCAGTCTAGACTCATTTCGCTTTCTGTGTTTATTTTGTCCATAGTTCCCCTCTTAGGAATAAAATTTCAGAAAATCCCTTCTAGGCCGACATTAATATTATTTTTACCAAATACAATATCTATATTTTAGCGTTTCAAAGTGGTGACAATTATATAGAGAGGACATGGTTTCAAATAAGTATATGGGTGTCACATTGAATCATTCTGGCAAATTGGAAAACCTTTCACACAAGTGTTAATAAGGAAGCTAAATTCCAAATTTAAAGGTTCTAGTGTACATGGATCATGACAAATTCTGCAAATAAAATAAATGGCCAACTTAAGTAAAGATGGTGGGTTGTAAAAAAAAAATCTATAACTACATAATTTTATTGATGACTGAGTCAGTGAGTCCGTCAATGGCATTTTAATTTATATATACACATCATTATCGTTGAATTTGGCTATTCTAACGACAAAAAATGTAATTGCAACAATAATTAAAAACTCAATAAAATAGAAAACAAATAATCGAAAACCATCCTCCTCAGAACGCAATTGCACACTATGAAGGGATTATTCGAAATTCCAACCCTGGAGGGGGCAAGATAGAGGTTATACAAAATGTTGCCTCGAGCTATATACTAATATTTTTTAAAAAATATAAGTTGTTTTCTATTTTTTATTTATTTATTTATTTATTTTTTTTTTTTTCAAAATTTGGCTCGCGTATGAGGGAAAAGAGAAAGGAGAGAGGTTTAGGGGCAATTATCTATTAGAGCTTATGCAAAAAGCCTTATACGCACTAAAGCATCAATTAAGGTAAAGCCTAAACGACACCTAAATTGGTGAAGCAAAGGGTGGCCCCCTTTTTTCGTTAGCAGAAAAAGGGTAACAGGTTGGGGAGCTAAGTTGAAGTAATGCTTTTAAAATTTGAACACTATGAGGGAGGGTTATCAAAAACAGTTCATATGCCTGCCCACTTACTATAAACAAAGAATTTACGAAATTTAGCCTCTAATAGTATTAAATTGGAGGTTGGTGATAACGAAAATGGGTTGCAATCAGTTTAGACAGTCTAAACTATGGTCTAAACTTTAGACCATAGACAAGTTCCCAGGATATTGGTAATATAGGGAAGACTTTTCTTTAGAATGTAAGAACCCACTGGGTATATATTATCAAAAATTCGATCTTATAGAGGGTAAAATAGATTGGAGGTGAAAATGAAAGATTAGCCAACCTAAACGCTTACTCCAAGTAAGTTGATATTTTCTGAGAGGCTTCACCTTAACCTAAGACGCAAAAGAAGTCGATCTACAGTGAAATAAAATAGAGGGTAAGGTGAAAATAAGGGTTATCAAACCAAGCTCATAAAAACCCTTGTAAAGTTAAAATTTGTTTGAAGGCTTCTAATTAATACTTGATGCCCCACTGGGAAGAGAGTTATGAACAATAGCCCTTAAGGAGTGAAATAAAACATCCTATTTTAATTAGTACCAATACATATGTATATTATTGATTTAGTTGTAACCTATGGGAATAACACCTAATTATTAAGAAACTCGTTCAATGGATCATCTCATATTAATTCTTATTAACGTTACAATAAAATTATAATTCCTTATAAAAATACATGTTATTTTTTCTTCATTAAAGGATGGAAGAAAAAAGTGCTTTAAAAACATTAAAAAACGTTAAATTTCTAAAATTGGTTAAGTGACCTATTAGCACAGAATACTTTACTAATTTAGTTGGTTACTGTTTTCTCATACGTACTAATTTAGGTTATTAGAATAATAAGGCTTGAAAGTTTAAAAAAATATAGGATGCGTTGTGAGACGCATTTCACGCCTTTAACACTAAATAATAATTCAGATTAATTTCATGCAAGTCTAATTGGCCGAGAATTTTCTAAGACTAGAAACTTTTTGTATTATATTCTTCCTGTTAACACAGTAAATGCTTCTGAATTTAATTAGCTTTTATACTTAATCAATTCTTAAATCATTTAATGAATAGTAGGTAAAAATAAATTACAAATAAGTAAACTGTACCTGTACACATGTTCCTGAAACTATGAAAGACATACTATGTTATGATATTCTCCTGCATTTTTTTTAAATTGGAAATTTACTGATACTTCTATTATAAAAAAAATTGGTCTGAGACAACTCATGTACAAAAAATTTTCTCATATAGGGGTCCATAATTACTTAGCCCAGTGTTTTCCATTTATTAGTTTTCAAATGTATATTTAATTATTATTGAACATTTCATCAAAATGTATCATAAAAATAACTTCTCTTGGGCGGGGAATCGAACCCTCCGCGTTTTAAGCTATTTTCTAGGGTACTAGATTTTTCTTGGGAAAACGGTTTATATCGTTTTTAAATGGACTATACATTTTAGAATTTTTAATCAAAATCGACGGAACCGTTTTGAAGAAATCATTTTTTTCTGAGTTTTTGGGGGGTAGCGCCCCCAAATTTGGAGCTAAAATTTATTTCTCGATTTCGCCCCGGGATTTGATTTTTCTAAACATGTGTGCCAAATTTCGTCAAAATCGGCCCAATAGTTTAGCACAGACGACAGACAGACGACATACAGACAGCCCTCAAAACGTGTAAATCCATCGAAATCTAAAAATCAAAATCGAATTTTTGCGCCATCACAATACAATCTATATTTATATGAGAGAGTAAAATTGGATCTGTATAGTGGATTCATGTGCACATATTGCCAGTCTTTTAATTTTTCAAATTTGAAATAAGTATTCCTAAACATAACTCTTATTTATTGTAAATCCAATTTTCAATTTAGTTTTTACTTTCTCATATACCTAGTAAATAGAAAGTATTGCGATGGCGCAAAAATTTGAATTGGGCCGATTTAGATTAAATTTGACATTCATTTTCAGAAAGATTACACCCCGAGAAATTGAATTTATCAATCAATTTGTGGAGTTCCCTCTAAAAACTTTGAAAAAACGTGGAATTTTTTTCTCGGTGGTTTTGGATCAAAATGATTAAATGTATTCCGTTTAAATAAATACAAATCTAATTTGATTGATGTTGAGTATTAAGGAATATAATTCACCCACTTTTGCGATATTTGGGCCCTTCCATGGGTCATCCTCAAGCTTGTGTTATCTTATAATTAAGTTACTTATCTTCACGGCTAAAATTCAGCTTGGATACTGAAAACCTTCCAACTATAAATAGTAAGTAGAGTAGTCCTTGTATTGTTTAATTTGATTGATTTCGTGTCTTAAGAAAAACAATTCGCGAACTTCTGCGATATTTCAATTAACAATAATCAACAAAAACATCTATCAAATTAAACAATACAAGAAAGCAACTACTCAACTTACAAATTTAACCTTATGAGTTGTTTTCTGATGAAAATAAAAGTAATAACTTTTTAAATGTATATCTATGTTTAAAAATAAATTAATTAATAGAGATATTATGGGATTTAAATACAGTACCATTATCTATATATGAGAAACTTTTGTTTGATTTTTTGGGCCAATATTTTTTAATTACAAATAAGCATTTTAATTGTATTTATGTGTAGACGTATTAATATCGTCGAGTAGAGCTAACTGAAAGTAAAAAATAGAGAAAGAAAGAAAGAAATATTTGATTGGTTACACAGACGTAAATGTTTACAATAGAATCTGGTTTTTGTCAATATTACATAATGGTTTAACTCATTTATATCCGAGCCGTTAAGCCCTGGCAACGGGCTTAATTTTGAGCATTATTAAGTAAATTAATTTAGATATCTATTTAGATAAGTTATTATATCTATTTGAAGACCAACAAATCAAATCAAACATTTATTTTCATTGGAATTAATGTCGTTGCCTTAGCTTAGCAATAACAAATCATTTCGAGGTGATACGTCACCGTCGGGACACTACTCTCTCTACTATAAATGATTAATTTCTAGATATAATTATAAAACATTTCATTTGATTATGCTATGTTTTTAATCCAATCGTAAGTATAATCAGATAAATAACAATACAAATATTCGCCCTTTTTGTTAGGGTTTTGTAGATACTTCTCAAAACCCTTATACCTCGGGTGATGTGTCCGTCCGTCCGTCGCTCTTTGGTTCATAGGGCCCGAGCCGTTTAAGCGAAAGTACTGAAATTTGAAACACTGGTGCAACTTTTTGACCCAACCACAGGAAAAATATACAGAAGTTCATAATTAGATTTGCGCATGCGCACTTCGAAAAAATATGGTAAACTCAAAAATTTATATTCTTTAAAATTTTTAAGTAGGGTATCAAATGAAAGGTGCTGAAGAGTAGGACACAAATATATATATGATTTTTTAAATGTTGCATTCCTTATTGGTTAAATAAATCAAAATATACCCCAAAAAAATCCCCCCCCCCCAACCACTATAGATTGGCTGGCGCTAAAATTTTGAAATAATTCATGCTAATATCTTATTGTAGGGCGATGAAAATTCCGGGAGTTTATCCTAAATTTTCAAAAATTGTTAATTTTGGGCGCGAAAAAGTGATGTGCGCCCAAAATTTTATTTTTTTAAAATTTTGAGTTGGGTATTAAATGAAAGCTGCTGAAGAGTAGGACACAAATATATATATGATTTTTTTAAATTTGCATTCTTTGTAGGGGGAAAAAATCATAATATACCCCAAAAAAATCCCCCCCCCCCAACCACTATAGATCGGCTGACGCTAAAATTTCGAAATAATTCTTACTAATACCTTATAGTGGGGCGATGATATTTCCGGGAGTTCATTCCCAGGTTTTAAAAATTACCAATTTTGTGCGCGAAAATTCGGAGTGCCCCAAAATTTTATTTTTTAAAAATTTTGAGTTGGGTATCAAATGAAAGCTGCTCTAAGAGTAGGATACAAATATATATTTTCTTTTTTAAATGTTTAATTCTTTATTGGTTTTATAAGTCAAAATATACCCCAAAAAATCCCCCCCCCCCCAAATTTTATATAATGGCTGGTCTTAAAATTTTGAAATGATTCATTGTTACACCATATGGTTGGGCGATGAAAATGTCCTAAAAAATGTAATTTATCTTGTCGTTATTACCTATAAAAAACATTGTGACCTCCCGGGGGATCGAACCCGGGACCCTTAGGATCGAAGAAAAAAAATCATAATTACATAACGGGTATGCTTAATCATCTACAAAACCCTAAAAAGTACTTGGACGCAAGTACTTCCCTGTGATTTTTAGATAATATAATATTATTGATGTTTATAGCTTTTATTGATAACTATATTTACTTAATATGTATTAATTATATAATTATGTAATAACACATTTTATATTAATTTGAGTAATTTATTTTGTTAATTACACTAAGTTAGAATAAAATTTAAGTTTTACTACTTATTCATTGCACTAATTATTTCAGGTTGGTAGACATCAATGAAGAGATAGAGTACTATGGATGGTTCGATTGACGGACAAAGCATTAGAAATCTAGCTACTAAAGATACGCTTTTATTTATAGAATTATTACTTTATTCTGGTCTAGACGTGGTGTGGCCTATTAGCTGTTGCAGCTGTGTTCCATGTAAAATATATGACTCGATTAACAGTTCAATAATTAAATTTTAACGTCAACACTTGCGTTGCAATGTTTCCAACTAAAGTGATTAATGATAACAAGTTTTTATTAAATATATTCTGTATTATTAGATTAAGAAATTATTATTTATTTAAAAGAATATAATGTAAAAGGAGATTTAAAATATAAAATTATACAAAAAGTTGAATGCTATGTTTACGTGTTTGAAAATTAACCATGGTCCCCAAGTAATCTTATATTATTTCTGTGACTAAACTAAGAACTTTAACTTTAAAATATGAATGTGAATGTCTAGGATTAATACATATTTTACAAGGTCTTAAGTCTAAAATTATAGTTATATGTGAATATAGGCTAAATATAAGAAGGAAAGGTTTGTCAACGTGTTATTGAGATAGACCTTGATGACGCTATATACACAGACCCGAATTAACATTAGAGATCGGCTAAGAACATTTTCAAGACAGTAAACCTAGATTCCTGGAATAGAAGGTACAGAAGAAAAAAATTAACATTAATCATAAGCCGTTGTTGACGGACAAGCAATCAAATAAGAAAAGTTTTTCTGATGACGAAACACTGTCGATTTAGTAACTACCGCTTACTCTAGGAGATGTAGGTGAACGTATGTGCCGTGCCGGACAGGTGGGGAACGTACAGGGACGGTCCAATGTAACAGACGGGATGAGTGTCGCAACTTAGAGCCTACCTGTAGGACGTATAAAATGTCTATGTGGATCGGAGGCGGGAGTCAGTCGAGTGCGAAACAATGAAGTGGTTAGTGATAGCTTTAGTTGTGGGTACAGTGTGGGGCGAAGAAGAGGCAGCCAAGGAAGTCAAGGAAGAAACCGACAATAAGCAGAAGAGAGGAATCATAGATGAGGGATACGGATACGGCTTTGGTCATGGACACGGATACGGGAATGGATACGGACATGGATACGGACTTGGATACGGACATGGATACGGACATGGATATGGAGAATACAACCTAGGAGGTCACGAGGGATACAATGGACATCATGAACACGTCAAGACTATCACCCTTGTCAAGGAAGTGCCTCAACCTTACCCAGTACATGTGGAGAAGAAAGTACCGTATGTAGTTAAAGTACCTGTAGACAGGCCTTACCCTGTAGAAGTTCCTAAGCCCTACCCCGTTCACGTTGAGAAACCTTACCCAGTACCCGTCAAAGTCGCGGTACCTCAGCCTTACCCTGTTATAAAGCACATACCCGTACCAGTCAAAGTACCTGTTGATCGTCCGGTTCCAGTCCATATTCCTAAGCCTGTTCCTTACTACATTACCAAAGAAGTCAAAGTTCCGGTGATCAAACACATTCCCGTACCTGTAAAAGTACCGGTCGAAATACCTAGACCTTACCCCGTACACGTTCCGGTTTACAAAAAAGTACCTTACCCTGTCGAAAAGCCTTACCCCGTGGAAGTTAAAGTTCCCGTAGACAAGCCTTACCCAGTATACATACCTAAACCTTATCCCGTGACCGTAGAGAAACCTTATCCAGTCACCGTTGAGAAGCCCTACCCAGTGCATATCAACGTGCCAGTGCACGTACCAGTCAAAGTACCCGTACCTGTTGAGAAGAAAATACCCATTTACGTGCCCATCAAACACGAGGGACATCATAACCTTCACTACGGACATGGTTATGGATATGGATATGGACACGGACACCATTACTGATCAGAACCTCTTCTACGCTGCAATTAATGCAGTTTTCTCTCATTGTGATAATATTTTTGTACTGCTCATTTAAATAAATTAATTTTTTTATATATGTTTAGTAATTTTTTTTGGTACCTATTAATATATATATATATATATATATATATATATATATATATATATATATATATATATATATATATATATATAAAATTTAAATTTAAATTACCCTACAATTACGTAATTTTGTAGGTCATTTATCATAGTCACACAAAATTTTTATGTAATGTTTAAAGTATGTAACATTTAAACAACTAAAGGAATAAAGTAATACTATATTTTTGTTTAGGGTAAAATAGATATAAATTACCAATATTTTAGAATTATTTAATATCCTTTATCCTACTTATATATGTATTTTGTTTTTCAGCATAATATCTAATATTTTGTGCATTTTGTGTCTTCCTTCATATATTTATAAAACATATACTAATCGATAATTTGTATCCATACAAATTAAAGTAGACTTTAATAACTGCTTACAATAACTATTTTAATCATGACGCCATCAGAATCAGATAAAGTAATTTGTCTTTTTTAAAAAAAAAAAAATATCCATTGCAAAACTGCACCCTTATTTCCTTTGCTGTTTTACTCTAGGCAACTCTTTAGGGCAAGTATGTGAGATTATCATTAAAACCCTTTGAAACTTATTATTATTTTAGTATTATTTGTTAAAAATTGTAGCTTGTATCATTATCTACTTATTTTAAAAGGGCATTTCACAGTATCGTTACATGCACACAAATATGTATATATGTATATAAACATTTTTTTTTCTACAATTAACACTTGCATTTAATAATTTATGTATTTATTTAACACATAAAAAATATTAAATAGAAAAATGTGGGGCTTTAACCATTTCTTATGTTATCGTTATCAGTAACATAACAGAATAAAACAATTTAACTTTATGAATATCATTTTAAATTTATTGAAATTTTAAGACGAGTCTACCAGCCATTTAAGCCTAATTTAATTCCTCTGAACGACGCTGTTGCCACATACTAGCACAATGAAGGTACGTATTTTGGTAACCAAATTTTTTTAACTATTTATATATATATATATATATATATATATTTCAGTTTTCTAATATTTAAGTTATTTTATAATAAGTTTACTATTATTCAGTTTATTTAAATAATATTATATTTTCATTCAATTTATTTTGTAATAAGTTTACTGTGTAGAAACCATTCTGTAAATATACATTTATATTTATGATTAAAATCACATAAAGTAATTATAAATAATAGAATAACAAAGTTTTACTTAAATTAATAGCAATCTATGTCTAGAGTCTAGAGAATTCATTTATCAACAACAAAATAAAAGAGGAAGAAAGACAAATTTATAAAAATACTAATTTGATAATAAGGAATTCTCTTTACGTGAATAGTTATTCATTTAATATTTCTTATTTTAAAAATGCGTAAACATGTATTGTGTAATTTTTTAGTACCATTCCTCTGCCGTAGTAGCTCAGGGGGAAGTATATATATATATATATATATATATATATATATATATATATATATATATATATATATATATATATATATATATATATATATATATATATATATATATATATATATATTCATAAGTTTCGATTCCTGGTGACAGGGTTTATTTTTATGTTTCTGTCTATCTTCTTCTTAATTATTGTATTGATAGCTTGCATTTTTTTCATATATGTATATATATTATATATATATATATATCCTCCTCGGTGGAAAATCGAACCCACCCATCTCACCCTTTGCAATTAAAGCTGTTTTCTCGGGAACTTAATTTTTCCAAGTAAAACTGTTTTTTATGGTTAGATTCGTTTTACAAAATATAATTAACATTTTTTCCCAAATTCCGTTAATATCGGCCCAGTAGTTTAGGCTCCACGTGACAGCACAGACGACAGACAGACATTTTTTAAAAATAACACTTTTTTGGTCTCAGGGGACTTCAAAACGTGGAAATATAACAATATCTCAAAACCAAATTTTTGCACTATCACAATACTTTTTCTGTTTATGCACTACATGCATCAGAAAGTAAAAAATGTTGCATATCCTTTTGTAAGAGTATACCAATGAAACAGTATTCCTCAATACAAGACCTATTCTAGGAAAACCTAGATAATTGGACACAAAGATACGGGATAATGAGGGCAATATCTCTATCATAAATGAGAAAGTTTCGAAGAGTGGTCTCTAGTCGAATATGTAATTTTATTGAATGCACATTGCATTTACTTTAATTATTAAATAATGTTTTTATTAGTTATTTGGAATATTGACCTTAGACTTTTTGATTTATCAGTAGAATAATAAAAATATAGTGCTCATACATACAAATTGGAACATTATCAATTAATGCACAGCTTTATTTGCACGATATTAATAATAAAAAAAAGTTAACGGTTGTAACTTAAAACATTCGATAGTAAATTCTTCAGTTGTTAATTAAACAAAATTAAGCAAAAAAAAAAAATAATAATAATAATAATAATCAGAAAATAAACTGCTTTACAATATTATTGACAAATAATCTGTGTTAGCTTATTTTAAACAAATTTGTACTTTTACTATATTTCCTAGGTTGGGTAAATATAATCGATTTTCTCCACATCATGATAATATTAATACTGTAATTTAAAAAAAAAAAATGAAATAGATAAAAAAAAACGGAAAGCATGATTCAAATTTTGCATCATGTGTTTTTTTACTGTTTTTAATTTCTCATATTCAGAAGAACATAATATATAGAAATGGAAAGTATTTATTTACATGTTGTCCTTTGAGTGTTAAGAAGTAGTTGCCAGTCGTCTTCGGATCGCCTGCAGGGACTATGTGTATGTGTTATATATATACTGTCGATTTCGATTTAATTTGCCATGTCCAGAAAAATCAAACCCGAGGTAAAATCAAGAAATTAATTTTAAATCTAAATGTGGGATATACCCTTGAAACTAAAACATCTCAAAACATTATGGTGATTTTAATTTAAAAATATCGATTTAAGTCCATTTAAATACGAATCTAATCATATAGGTCGTTTTCCTGTGAAAAATCTAGTTTCTGAGAAAATAGTTCTAACTGGAAAAGGTGAGAGGTTGGTTTCGAATTCGAGTGGAGGAATTTTTTTTATTGTCATATTTGATCAAATGTTTATAAATAATTTTATACGTAACTACAAAAACCCGAAATAACTAACAAATGGAAAACACGCATGAAGAAATTTTGTATTTGTAATAAAAAGTTTGTTACAAGTCATATCGGAAAGATTTTTGGAAATAATAATCCTTAATTAAAATATAAAATTAAAGATATCTAATATCGTATAATTATAAAATCATTTAATATCAAGTTTGGTTATTATATTATCGTACATTCAAATTGTTTAATCAATAACCAATAGCATAGTTTAAAGGTCTCACCTTTCTTGGTACAAGGGTAATTTCTACGAAGCTGAAAAGAACTAGGTTATTACTTATATTAAAAGAAGTAATACTGCCTTTGACGCTTAGAATGAGCTTCCTCTCTGGCTTTTCTTAAATCTGAATATGATGAAATGTTGAAAGCTTAGCTTATTTTTTTTCAATGACAGGAGTCAACGTCAAATCCATCCTTAATGATCGTTTCCAGAATATATCGATGAAAATGTTCACAAAGTTATCCGAATAAAAAATTATGATTAATCGAAAATTGATTTGCCACTCAAAAATTATTATTTAAAGGGAATATGTATATAGATTAAAGTAATCGATTGCACTGAAGGAAAAATACAATGTTTCTGTATTCATAATGATAAGAGCTTTTATTGAGAAAATTCTTTTCAAATAATTCTTGAGAAAACACCAAATATATAAAAATGACTAAATATTATTAGAATGAATAATCTGACACTTTTTATGGTCAGTAACATATTTATTTAACGTTTTATAACTCGTACTAAGAAGAAAGGTCGCAACATTGTTCGATCTTAAAATCTATATAAAATATTTCATAAACTATTTTAAATTTTTAGCAATATTTCTTCTCTTCACTGTATAAAATTATGTATCATAAGATGAACACTCACTGAAATTTTTTACCTCCATTTAAGGGTCATATTCGCCTGAAGGTCCAGTACTTTTTTTTATTACTTTCACTTTAAAATTTTATCATAAATAAACTATGCATGGGAGAAAGTGCAAATGTAAACATGGGACATCACAGTTTTACCATATTATATATATTTTTGTATTGGAGGACCTTGATCTTGATAAAATAATTATATGCGTGGCCCACATATTATAGAAGTCTCGGTATTGTTTACACATATTTTAATGCAAGAGTAGACATACAAACCTGTGTATATAGTGTAAACTTTTTTTAGGGTAATAGTTTTATCCCCTACGCTTGGTCAAGGAAGCGAGAAGAGAGCCTGTGTGTAGTGCTCGAGAAAGTCATTTATAGTAAGATCGCCGAGAGAGCAAGATGCGAAGAGCACATCTTCTACTCGTCCTTGCCGTTTTCATCTCTTTGGCTTTCGGCGCTGAAAACAATTCGTCACCTGCTACTACTTCAAGCATCGCGACTTCTTCAACTGCAACTTCAGTTCCTGATGTAGACGTCGTTGTCACGGAAAGCAATATCACCATTATCCAAAATGACTCACTCTCCGAGGAATCTAACGGCATTCGAAGAGTCGTGACCATACCACCAGGACGATTTATAGTCAAACCCGCGGATAACAAGATGGTCGTCAAGTTTGGTGACTACTTGCACGTTATGAACCGCACACCGGACTTCGCAGAACGCTTCAAGCAAATCGACAACTTCGAACAAGAAAAATACTTCAGAGGAATAGGAAAATTTAGGGATAGATACCACCAGCATCACTTCAGAAGGAAGAAACATAACCCTCCTTATAATAGTTACAAGAACTTCCTGCAGATGCAGGATGGTCCGCAGCCGGTCCGCTATGACTATCCTAGTCATCCTAGTTATCCGCACTATGGATCAAACTTCGGTAAAGTCTACACTATGATGAAGGAAGTCAAAGTGCCTTATATTGTACCCGTTGAGAAAGAAGTGCAGGTACCTATAAAAGTACTTATCGACAGGCCTTATCCGGTTAGAGTGATTAAACCGTATCCAGTGCCTGTACAGAAAGAAGTGCCTATTCCGTTTAAAGTGCCCTATCCACAACCCGTGGCGATTATAAAGAAGGTACCCATACCAGTAACCGTACCGGTGGAACGCCATGTACCTGTGCCCGTGCCTAAGCCGGTGCCCTACCTCGTCACGAAAAAGGTTAAGTACCCTGTCTTCAGGCACATTCCGGTACAAGTACAAGTTCCGGTGGAAGTACCGAAACCTTATCCGGTCTACGTCAACATAAGAAAGAACATTCCTCTCTCGGTAGAGAAACCCTACTACGTTCCCTTCAAGTTTAACATTAACAGGCCATACCCGGTCTCAGTGCCGAAACCTTATCCTGTGATAATCGAAAAACCAGTGCCTGTTGCCATAGAAAAACCCTATCAACTGCCAGTTCATGTCCCTGTGCCCGTCCCACAACCTATGCCTATACCAGTGGAGAGAAATATACCGATATACGTCCCCATCAATCCAAAACATTACGGTTTCAACTAAAGGACTATGATTCTGGATTTATGTAAAAAGACTGTACATTTTGTGTATATTGTAAGTAACTTTTTTAATATGTAAATACGATTATTAATTAGCGTAATTAAATCTTCTATATAATTTATTTATTTTGATTAAATTTTCTCACCTTTCCTGAGATCAACAGAAATCAAATTGACCGTATTATCTTCTGCCACCTCACTTTTAACTTTCACCCACACTTTATGCCTTAGAAATTAAATTAATTTAATTAATAATCAACAACTATGAATTTGTTATTAACTAGACAAAATGAGTAAATTTATTTCATCTACGATTGATACGAAATATAAACATTATATCTTTGTTTAGATGCGTAGAAAGTGATTATTTACGTACTTGTATTCATGGCGCATGCGCGTCCTCATAGTTCTGAATAATTCCTCTTCTTTACCACGCTAGTGCGGTAAAGAAGAGGAATTCTTCAGCTTTTCGCACGATTAGAGAGTTTGTTTACATTTAACAAAACTAATTTGATGTTCTTTTATTAAAGTAACTGTTTATATCGAGTTTTTAGTGAAAAACAATGAGTGAATCAAGTGACTTTGACGAAAATGTGGAGAATAATACTCCTCCAGAAATTATTAATTCGACAAAAAATACAACTCAAGAATTAATGCCATCTTTATCAAGAGAGAGATACGAACTTACATACAGCAAGTTTATTTTTTCTGTATTTATAATTTAAATCTAACAATCGTAGATAAAGTACGGTACGCAACTCGTGCGAAAACGTGGTTTTACTACCCTCGCTGTCGCTCGGGTGAAAACTCCACACTCGCATGCAAAATGCTACTTTCCGCACTCGACGCGTAATGTACTAATAAAATAACAATTTTATGATTTTCTGTAATAAAATCGGCAGATGTAATCAATTTGTAGGTATAAAAATTATGTAAGCATAATGATAACGTACGCTTTTTTAAAGCAGCCATTAAGTATGGATAATCAAGAATTATTTGTACGGATTAAAAAATTATCACAGGTTTGTTCTTATTTCAAATTTTCTCTATAAAGTTCTAGAAAATAATTTATTTAAATGTCACAATTATTTAAATAATTATTAAACATCATTAATGACTAATCTGATATTTGATACTAGTCTGTCAATAGTTTTTTTTGTTTTTTTTTTGGAGGGGAAAATTCTTACCCCATTTTATCATAATAGATGATTTTATAAAATACTTTATGTATATGTATGTTATAATATATATATAAATATACACAGGGGGATTCAATAACCAACATTTTTTTTTTGTTGGGATGTATCAGTTTTTTGAAGAAAATATTTAAGGTTGACTACAATGGTAACAGATTTTAAAATTAAGGTTAGATACCTAAGTAAATATTTATAAGGGGAATATTAACTTTACTGCATGTTTACAAGCATGTTTTGTTGATAAATTAGCCTAAAAATAAATGTTTCTAATTTTATTAAGCTGTCACTATAATCATATTATATCAAAGCTATAAAGGGGTTCTATAGGTTAAACACCATTCCACTCAATTTTAGCGAATTTTTGAAGAAAATAAAGTTATTGCAATGGCTATAAAATTTTTTAAATGCAAATTTTTGAAAATTTTCTCCATGGAAATCCGTTTTGGACCATTCTTAATCGATTCCTGAAATTTAACACTTTTTTATGTATGTATGTACTGTACATGATATGTATGTAATATGATATGTATATGTATATATGTATGTGTCACTCCAGACGATATCTCACCCTAGGATTAAAACATAAAAAATCCAAACTTTTAAAATGTCAATAATATCAAAAGAATGAATTTGTGGAGTCCATTTAGGGGTCATATTTTGACAATTTAGGGTCAAAAATAGCATAAAAACGTGTTTTTTCCATTTTACCCCCCTCTTATATGAAAATATGACAAAAGTATGCATAATAACAATAATTACTGCACCTCTTATATGAAAATATGATAAAAGTGTACATAACAACAATTACTGTACTCTTAAAGAGCTTTCCAACGACATGCATCTTGAAGGGTATAATATACTGTTTTGTACCCCGTACTCATGAGTACTATTTTTTGTATTAACTTCTACTGTTAAATTTAAATGAAACGGTCCATTTATCGGTTCAACATAAGTTTTCATTTTTAAATCAATATATTTAGTAAAAACATTTTAAAGCACACACTTTTTTAGTAAAAATACACGATTTGTCGGTGGTTTTGATAAACTATGTGTCTAAAAATTAATAGAAAAGCATAAGAATTCTTTTTAGTATTGATATGAGAGGATTAGTATATAGCTCAATTTTTTTTTTTTTTTTTTAGTTTACAAAAAAAATGAGGGAATTTATATCATCATTATCTCGTAAACATAAAATAAAATTCATATTCCTCTATTAAAAGTTTAATTATCTTTCCAACGGTAGGTATAAAACCACTTATAGGGCAGTAGTGTGGCTTTATTATTAAATAGTGTGGTCATCTAAACAATAAAAACCTCATATCTCAAAAAACATAGAGTGTGCTGCCGTATGCCCGAATGATCCTTAAATCTTGAAAACTAAATCGATTTTATTACTGTAGTATGCATTATAAAATTTATAATGTATATTTAATCATATGCAATATATTCGAATGTATATACTTAATTTATTATTCGTATATTATTGAATAGTGATATAAAATTCAGGGATACTATTTTTTTTTTTATTACTAATTAGCAGAGACGGGACGTTTATGACTTTTATTTTTCCATTTCATGACCTTTATTCTATGACTTTTATGACTTTTATTATCCTGTTTTATGACCTTTATTTTAGAAAATCGGTTATTTTATGACGTTTTAGCAAAAAGTATGACGTTTATTTTCACTGTGAAAATGTAGCCTTTTTTAGCGAAAATTTAGCGTTATTTTGGAGGGTAACAGTTCAAAAGAAAGATTTCAATATTTCATAAATACAGAATTATATTTACAATATATAATAAATAATAATAATTAGCAGAATGCTTCAACGTTGTAAAAAATAATCATATGTTGTTCTATTTTATCCAGCGTTAAATTGGCTCTTTTCTCCGTCAGTAGAATTTTAAACTTGGAAAAGACCATTCGACGTCGGCAGATGAGCTGGGAGCAAATTTCATGCATGACACTTAATTTGCTTTTCGCCCTTCAGGCAATTTCCGAACTTCTTTGCCCTTTAGTCGGGCAGCTATGGCCTGGGCGTGTTCCCATCCATGATTCAAATGTTGATGTTTTTTTTTTTAACAAAATGGCATAAAAAAATAAATACTTTCCACACGTGTTATATATTTTTGTAATCTAATCCTTAATACCTTTCATTATATACCTCACTCAAAATTTAAAAAAAAATAAAACAATTCACCCGTGACAGGAATTAGCCGCCATCTTGGATTCCCAGTAATTCATAATCGAATTGCTATTCTTATTTTTCTATGGCCCAGCAGAAAGCACAATTTGCATATTTTTAGAAACAGCGGAAATATAGTTTTAAGGGGGGGGGGGGAATTTTGATGTTTTTTGACAAAATGGCGTTGAAAATTAAACGCTTTCCACAAGTGTTATATAGTTTTGTATCTACTCTTCAATACCTTTCATTTGATACCCCACTCAAAATTAAAAAAAAAATCGCGTGACGTGAGTTATCCGCCATTTTGAATTTGAACTGCTGATTATTTTGAGTTCGCAATGTTTTTCCTGTGTGTGCTCTAAACGATCTTTAATATTGGAATGTTTCATGTTTCTATCTCTTTTGATGCAAAAGTTATTGGAACTACCGACTGACAGATAGACAGACACATGAACGAACTATAAGGGTTTCCTTTTTTGGTTTTACCAACGAAACCCAAGTAAAAAAACAAAAAAAACAAGTAACACGAGTAAGAAATCAAATGAGCAATTAAACATTCTAATCCCTTACCAATATATACAAAATCTTAAGTTCTGGAACAGCTAATCAGGAAACTGCCCAACCCAATGGGTTTACTATTGGCTGATTGGAGAATCTATCTTGACCTTCCTGGATTCTAATTGAAAGATTTGTTCCAAGAAGGAGCCGATCAGGAGCCCTATTTTGGAATTAGGGATGATCCTCGGTGCCTCTCTAGTTGCAGGTATGCATAAGCGCATTAGTTAAGTCCGAAAGTGATCAGGGAATTAAGAGCCCAGGCCTTTCACTAAGCTGGTGTAAGGGTTTTTTGTTTGAACTGCACTTTTACCTGGAACCGGACCGCGAATGTTCAATATAAAAATTTGCTTTAAAAAAAAAAAAAAAAAAAAAAAAAACTTTTTGCTAAACATTTGACAAAAAAGGCCATTCTATGACGTTTATCCCAAGAAAACCCCATTTTATGACGTTTATTCGAAAAATAGCTATTTTATGACAAAATCATATGACTATGACGTTTATGACTTTTTCCCGTCTCTGCTAATTAGTAACTACCTAACTAAATCTGTCGTACAACTATTAAATAATAAATATAATAAATCATATGAAAAATAATAAATCATACAACTGTTTCCATTAAATAGTTTGTGAGATAATATCTATTTAGTTTGGATAACATACCACACATAATTTCTAGAGTATTTTTATTTGAATATATTTTTAAAATAGGAAATTTAGAAGTATTTTAGAGTTCAAAGAATACATGAGTAGTAATGTTATGGTACTAAAGAAAATAAACTTAAATACATTTTTATTTTGTCTTGTTCAATTTTCTTCACTAATATGGCCTTCGTGGCCAAATTAGCTAATTAATTGATAGGTGGTCAATATATCAAGTCTCTCAACTGTTTTTATTTACAATTTAAAAAATCTTAAAACATCTTAATTATCATATACTTCAACTAGTTAAATCAGCTGCTTTACAATCATATCAACTATTTAAAATGTATTCAAAAGAAAAAAATAATATCAAAATGTAAGGTGAAAAAAAAGACAAAAAATGTATGGTGAAAAATGTACAGACTGTTTTAATGACATACATATACATACTGACAATCTTTATTATTGCGTGAAACATTTGAAACGGGCAGCAAAATATATAAAAAGCCGCAGACAAAACATTAGTATATTGTTCCATCAATTTTGTAATTTGTTATTATTATTATTATTATTATATATCGGTTTCGTATTTCAACGTATATATTCAAACGTACGTATATATTCGAACGTTGAAATACGTTCAACCTAAATTTGAATGGGCATAAGCAACAAATAGCTACTAAGTTAGTAATATTTCTATAATAGATTCATTATCTAATATCCCAATAAATTACATTTAATAGTTGAAGTATTCAAGTATGATAAAATGTTTTAATACTCCACAGCTAATACATTTTATTATGTTATATAATAAAACAAATATAGAGATAGAAAGAAAAAAGAAAGGTTTATCTCTAGTTGTGGATGCTAATCTATTGTTCAATATTATTGTTTCTTATTATTATTCGTTTTTCACAGATCATTAGTGCTAAATAATGGGTTATTAAAAATTTGGAGTTTCATTAAAGTTATTCTTTATTATATAAAATCAATAATGTTATTGACAGTCTGCGTTACTATCAACTAAAAAGGCTAAATGTATGAGAACTTTGTTATTATTAATAACTAACATCTTGATTGATATGTTGGTAGTTTAATTTTGTGAAGAAGAAAATAAAAAACAATAGGCTTTTTATATAAAAATAATGTAAAATAAATAAAAATAATAAAACAAAAATAAAAAAATAAAAATAATGCATTATGTGGTAACCATTTGATATAAATGAAAGAAATTATTCTAATTTAACAATAGTTCTTTAATTGGTTGAGAGGTCTGTACTACTTCTCTTTATCTATGTTTGTTTTTGAGAGTTTTAGACGGATTTCTTTCTAATAGATATATTTCTTATATTGCATATTTTAGTCATTTATCAAAGCAAACTAGATTACCAGGACGTATCCTCATTTATCTATGAAAAATTGAACAACAAATTGAACTAGAAAGAATAAAATGCAATAGTCAATAGAGCATCACCGCAAAACTTAACGCACCATGTAGAAAATGATGAGTGCAAATGAAATCGAAAGACTGGCAGCTCGTATATGTGAAAGTAAGATTTTTATAAGCAGATTCTATAAGATAAACAGCAGCTTAATGTTAATGTGGCCTATCCAGTTTCACTCTGCGTCTCTAGTGTGCCGTCTCATTCCTTCACTAATTGGAGATACGTCAGCAGAGGATCCTGAAACGAATTACACGCTAATAGCAACGAGATTTTCATTTGATTTACACCGTGAAAGGACAACAGAGATTAAACAGAAAACATTTGAGATATTATTTTCTAAAAAAAAAAACGACCCAAAAATAAAAAATCAAATGTCTTAATTGAGTGTGACGAATCTCAAAAATGAGATAAAACATTCATATATTACAGTTTACTTACTATTATTTACCGATTACAACAATTATTCCTTTTTATTCTGAAAACTACACCTGCATTTTTGTTCAACTATATTACATAAAATAATGAGGTCATATTGTACAATACACATAATAGTACAAGTTCCAGACTTACACACGACTTACATAAGCAAAAAGAAAAGTATTTTTTATTTTAACATCAATATTAATCACAAAGTTAAGATTCAAATTTAGGGTGAATTTTCTATTTTATTGAAAGAGATACTTTATTTAATAATTCCAATATTTTACTATCAAATTATTTCTATTCTGTCATGCATATGGATTCAAAACTTTCGCGTTTTGATTTTTATTGAAAAATTAAAACTATATTTTAGCTAAATTCTCAACATTTTAAATAAAAAGTTATTAAAAGATTCATTATTGATTAACTTCTGAAGTATAAAGCAATCTTTCAATCCTTATTTAAATTTTAAAATATTGTTTTCTTCAAAATACGTTACTATGTGTCAATTTGTATATAGCCTTTGTTAATCACACAAAAATGTAAAATTGTGTATATTTTAAAATGTCGGATTAATTCAAAAATTGTTTAATTTAATAAACTATAACCAATTTTTAAACATCAGGTTCTAGCCAAACAAATAATACATAAATGTAAAATAATTGTTAGCATGTTAAAACAAGTTGTTAATATAACTAAATTCTAAAATATAGGTGGGATTTGATAAATATCGTTTTAAATTTGTATGTGAATAACATTGTTTTCTCTTTTTTTCTTTTTTTTGTCAGTAAATAATTAATATTTTAATAGAACTTAATCCATCTTTTGAAAAAATATTTGATTTTGAAAAGAAATATAATGAATAAATAAATATCCTCTCAACCCCTCAGGACCTTGAAACGAACCTCTTAAAACTTTTTAGTTATTTGCTTATCTTGTTCTAATCATTAGGAAACAGGGTCTTATAGTGATTGATTTAATCTGATTTGTACAAAGATCTACGAGAGAATTTTCTGCAAATAAAAAGTAAAAAATAATATTTCGCTTACTACTAATTGTCCTTTTTAAGTAAAACATTTTAAGCTGAGACATTTGTCAAGATAAAAAATGACTTAAATACGAAATGTTTTTTAAAGTTAAAAAAAAAAAAAACAATAATTGGACGAATCATTATAACTTTTAAAAAAAGGATGTTCGTAAATTGGAAGAATAACACTGACATAAAATAAAAAAAAAGTATAAACGAGATGTCAGTAATTTAAAAAAATACAAATAACAAAAAAAAACAGAGGGGAATAAAAGAGCTTTGCTGGCAGAGTGCGGGTGAGGAGAGGACACTGTGCAATTCTTTAATTGAGACACTCTGCTGAGCTGAATGTGGGATGGTGGTAATAAGGCACGCTTCACTCCTTGCTTTCCCTAACACTCCAGTCTACTTTATACAAAACAACACAGCATCACTTCCTTTAATAAACCTTTAACTCGAGATTCAATCCTCGCGCCTCTTACCTTAACTCTGTAAATACTACTAACCCTCTCCATCCATTTCTCAAATAATATTTCCTTCAAAATATTGAAATAGCCCATCTTACAAATGAAACACAATCGTTATTAAACTGTTATCATAATTCCTGTTTTTCTATTCTACACTTATTGAGCATAATGTTTTATTTACTCTGTAGATAAATATTTAGTATTACCTTTTTGCCTTTTTATTCACTGTTAAGATTGAGGTTCAAATACACGACTAACTTCTCGGAGTAAATATCGATAATAAAATCACCATTTTCTTATAATACCTAACAAGAATAAGAAAATACGCACGTTAAATCCCCAAAAAAGTAATATGTCGAATGTAACTGACGAGCGTTTCATAATTATCATTAAAAATTAGACTAGCAGAACATCCCATAATAATGTTATTTTATCAAAACATATTAATGTTATTCTGTATAGTGCAAAAATGTATACTGTAAAAAATAAAGTTATAACCAGTACATATTAGGCTATAGTGAATTTGATGGAGCGAGAGTTTACTGTGACTAAAAAAGGGGATAGGTAATTTAAACTTAACTATACTCTGACAGTGTCACCGTGAGAGCGAAATGTATTTTAAACATCTTACATCTCAAGCTAAGATAGTTTGAGACAAAGCTGCTTGTCTGCACGGTGTTATTAGCGGAATTCCCAAGAAGTGAGAAAAACAACAAGCCTAATAAATTAGATCAATCCAGAGTTAGAGCTGTACAAGCTCTTTCCCTCCACTCTCCACTACATCAATTCTACCTCTCTGATTTAGGAAATCTCTTTTATTTATTTACTTAACTAGTTCTTTGGATCAATACCACAAGATAGCTCTATTTCCTATAATTTATTATACAACTATTATTACTTTTCCGTATAATTTTTTCCCATTTGTTTATTGCCTATTTCTTCTTCTCTTGTCGACAAAGATTATTAATCTTTTCTTTCCACATCTGTTAATTATTACTTTTGTTTCTCTACTGTCGACCGATGTTAATATGTACTTGCCAACAAGTAAAGAAACATGTGAAATGACAGGAATGATTTTTAAGAAGGCTTCATCTGAAATTCCAGTTAAAGACGGTCCTAATAAATCCAATTATATATATAATTTATTATTATTTAATGATCTGAATAATTACGTACATCCTCTCGTCATTATTTATATATATTAATTTCAAGATTACTTTTATTTATAATTAGCCGGTCCCATTATTTTTTTTATAGTAGCCAACGTCTACTATATTAGATGATTCTGATAAGAATTCTCTTAAGAATATATTCCAAAAACTATCTCCAACACATGTATTATAGATATCACTGTAATATAGTTACAGTTGCTGTAATATAGTTATAGTTGCAGTTACTGCTTTATAGTTAGCCCTAAGGGGTGGTTTATAAACAGGCCCGTCGAGAGCCGTAGCAGGCCCCACGGCTAGACCTATATGCCCCCCCCCCCCTCTTTTTACTTGTTTTTATTCGTCATTTTGGGACTTTACACTAATAACTTGTGTATTGAATTTTTCAACTCTTATAATAAGTTCTATTTTATATTTATTGTAAGTACTACTAATAAACTTCTATTACTGATAACTGCAGACATACTACTGATAAACCAAAGTAAAACAAACTCATTTTGAAGAATACAACTATTTTACCGCAGTAATGTTAAAAAACCAATTATGACTTAAATTAATATGGGTATATATGAGTCATAATTATGACCTAAAATTAGTCAAAATTGTTTGAAAACATTTATAATTTCTTAGTCCTCAACTAAAACACAATCTGGACTTGAAAAAGTCCTATAACTGTAAAATAATGTTTACGTTCATTTACGTTTTATACAATTTTATTTAATATATTACTAGGGGGCTCTGCCCCCTACTCGCTTCGCTCGACAACCCCCCGAAAAGCGGCCGCTGCCTAGAATAGAGTACTAAATTTAGGATATTTGCAAATTATCTTATCAAAGAAGAGGGGGTATAAAAATCAGTGGAAGGGATAAAATCTAGATATTCTCTCAAAGTAAAATAATTAAAATGTTTCTTGAAGGTAGTTTACAAACTGATCAAATTAAAATAACACTCCGTAGCAAAGAACGGGTATCCAGCTAGTAAAACATAAAATAATGATTTCGAAGAAAAAGTAAAACAAACAAAGAATTAAAGAATGTAACAGAAAATAAGCGAGAAGGAAGATTAAGGGGGTGGGAATGTTACGTAGTCTATAAGATAATTCCCTCCTACATTAAAAAAAATAACAATAATAAATCAAAAATCTTCACTTATTGAATGGCTTTTAATTCTAAGGAAATAACTAAACAAAAAAACAATAGTTTGATTAAGAATTTAAATAAAATGACCATAATCGTTGTGTAATAAGATTGTTTATTATAACTAATCATAAATTATTAAATTTAACTTAATAAGTAAATAGAAAGAATCAATCTACCTTTATAGCTTCGCTTCGTTTTTTCAATCCATCCTATGTATCCATCCTATATCTTCATATTCTATTATATTCTCTAAATGCTGTTATAAATATACGTAGAATTAACTTTGAAAGATATTATCGTCAATATTAAACTGAATAACGAATCGATCTATCTCCAAAGACAAGATTTCAACACGGAACAACGAACAATTAATAAAATATAAACCACATACACGAAAGATGTACTTTTCGAAAGAGAAACGTATAGAAATCAAAAAGAAACATTTGAATTATAACACACATTACAAATATAAAGACCCGCTACCCGATTTAAAATACTTTTCCTCGATTAAGAAGTGAATTTAAAGTAAGATTCGACTAAAATTACTGTTGACCTAATTAGAGAAGTAAAAACAATATGGCCGACGCACTAAAACTATATGGGAAACCGCCAAATCGCAGTGACTCGCCTTTTTCAGGGCTACCACACTACCATCGTATCAAAATCAAATAATCTAAAATGGATTATAAAAAAATATTTAAAATGAAAATATTATAAATAATAATTTATTCTTCATGCGGTAATATTATATTTTAAATATGTTTTTGTTTAACCGAAACAAAATATGTAAGTTATTTTATTTTTTAATAATTTTGTTCGCATTATTGGTTTAACCTCATTGTACTGTGGTAAGTGAAAAAATATTTAGTTTATATAAGTTTAAATTAATAAATGTTTAATAAAAAGACTTTGTTTGTTGAAACAAGTTAACTCAAATGCTATTTTAAGTTGAAAGTACAACTACAGTATATGGAGCCCCTACTATTAGGGTTACCATATATTTCAAATCTAAAAAACCGGGGGAAATTTTGTAGGGGGGTCCTCCACCGGAAATTTTTGAAAAAATGAATGTAAAATGGCGAGAACTGTCGCTATCTGAGATCAAATTTTGTTATTAATTTTAATGAATTTTGTGCACATTTTTTTTAATAAAATGATACATTATTTCTTTTTAAATTGTTATTTTTTCAAAAAATTGTACATTGACCTATATATAGCTGCTGTACACTGTACATAGGTTAAGGTTATATAACATGTAGTTTAAGTAAAACTTAATCTGTAGTATTTTATTTAATAAAATAACAAAATGAAATGGCAAATATGTCTTATTCTTATTCTGTGTATTGTATTTTTACTTTCTCATATGAAGAGAAAATATTGTGATGGCGCAAAAATTTGATTTTGATGGATTTACACGTTTTGAGTTCCTCTGAGTCTAAAAAAGTGGTTTTTAAAAAATGTTTGTCTGTTGTCTGCCGTCTGTACAGACGCCTGGAGCCTAAGCTACTGGGCTGATTTTGCCGAAATTTGGCATACATGTTCAGAAAAAACATTCCCCGAGGTCAATTTTGGGGTGTTTTCAACCGGGGGGAAACACCCGATTAAAAAACGGGTGGTTTCCGGGTAAAACGGGTGATATGGTAACCCTACCTACTATCCATCGCAAATCGCTACAATCGATTGTTATACTGACGCCATATTTCAATATATCCAAATAATGTGTGATTTGTATAATTTTACACGTTTTAACGAAAATGTGTTTGTTTTGGGTTTGAATTTAATTTTGTTAACCTTAATTTTTTTTGCCCTAGAATTTTTAATAGCCACTCCACACCGCTTCGTGGAGCGCTCATTTCTAAGGAAAAACAACCCTCCTGCATATAGACCAGGTAGAGTTCCAAATCGAAATATAATAGTACATTACGCGTCGAGTGCGGAAAGTAGCATTTTGCATGCGAGTGTGGAGTTTGCACCCGAGCGATAGCGAGGATGGTAAAACCACACGAGCAATGCAAAATGCCGTTTTCGCACGAGTTGCCTACCGTACTTTATCTACGATTGTTAGATTTTAATAATAAATACAGAAAAAAAAATAAACTTGCTGTATGTAAGTTCGTATCTCTCTCTTGATAAAGATGGCATTAATTCATTAGTTGTATTTTTTGCCGAATTAATTATTTCTGGAGGAGTATTATTCTCCACATTTTCGTCAAAGTCACTTGATTCGCTCATTGTTTTTCACTAAAAACTCGATATAAACAGTTACCTTAATAAAAGAACAGCAAATTAGTTTTGTTAAATGTAAACAAACTTGCTAATCGTGCGTAAAGCTGAAGAATTCCTCATCTTTACCGCACTAGTGTGGTAAAGAAGAGGAATTATTAATAACTATGAGACGCGCATGCGCAATGAATACAAGTACGTAAAGAATCACTTTCTACGCATATAAACAAAGATATAATGTTTATATTTCAAATCAATCGTAGATAAAAGAGTTTAACAGACAAGATATATCTATATAATAAGTCTTAAAAGAGGTCGATAGTGAGATAATGTGTTATCAGAAAGAGCCCCATATACTGTAGTTCAGCCGTCAAGGTATATGTGTATGTTCTATATACAAATCTACAGTTTTCGACTCATCTACATCTCGATGAAAATATACATATGACCATCAAAGCAAAGGAGAAAATCACTGTCTACATAAAATTTAGAAATTTAAATTTTGGTACACAGGGGTACGGGGTAAACACAAGTGATGAATACGGGGTCAAAGTAATGAATACCCTTCATGATGCATTTCATTGAAAAGATCTTTAAGAGTACAGTAATTGTTGTTATGTACATTTAAGGTGGTAAAATGAAAAAATACATCTAAAAGTCAACGTATGTGTGTATGTTCTTTAATACAAATCTACAGTTGTTATCTGATCTCGATGAAAATTTTCACACTTGACCTTCAAAGCAATGAGAAAATCACTGTCTACATGAATTTTCGAAATTTAAATTTTGGTACACAGGGGTACGGGGTATAACTCAAGTGATGAATATGGGGTCAAAGTAATGAATACCCTTCATGATGCATATCGTTGAAAAGCTCTTTAAGAGTACAGTAATTGTTGTTATGTACAGTTTTGTCATATTGTCATTTAGGAGGGGGGGGTAAATTTGGGATATTTGCAAATTATCTTATCAAAGAGGAGGGGATATAGAAATAAGTGGGAGGGATAGAATCTAGATATTCTCGAATAGTAAAATAGTCTCTTGACGGTAGTTTGTAAACTTATCAAATTAGAATAACACTTCTTAGCGAAGCACGGGTATCCAGCTAGTATTGTAGGAAGTAGGAAACAGTGGCGGCAATAAGGGCCCCGCAGACCCCGCCACGCTGGGGGCCCCTGGAAGGGAATTAGAGGGGCCCCTAAAAGTTTCCAGGGGACTCCAAAACCTACTAGTAGGAAATATGAATTTTTTGACTGAAGAAACCATTGTAGTGTCTTTCTGCGGCTATCATGCATGGTTGAAAATGAATGGTGGTGTATTTAATATTTTTTCAACTTTCGTTGATCATCATTGATTTTGTTGAATCATTGATTTTGTTGACTGCTTGCTATGGATCACTCAAGTTTCCAATCACACTGTCAATTAAAACATAAAAAACTTCAACTTTGAAGCGATTTTCTGGGTTCTCTGTGGATTTTTCTTGAAACCCATCGGGATACGGCTTAGTAATTTTTCGTTTCTCAGTCTCGGTACCGCGAAATTCTCTCTCAAACTTAATCACCACACCTGGCTGACAACTTTAATATTAACTAATATTATTTTTAATTATTATTACGAATATAATTATTTAATATTTCAATCATAAATTTTGGCGTGATTGGGTATTCGAGGGTTGAGAAGCGGGGCCCTTTAGGGGAGGGGCGGGCCCCCCGGCATCAGCCGTACCTTGTGCTCCCTCGCGACGGGCCTGTTTATAAATATCTATATAGCTGTATGTATCAATAAACTATTGGATGCCCTTTTTAAAATTTAAGAGCTCTAGGGGTTTCTTATTTCTTAAATATTCCCCCTTTTTACTTTCTCAAATAAAGAGAAAGTATTGAGATGGCAAGAAAATTCGATTTTGAGATTTTGATGGATTTATACGTTTTAAGGTCTCCTGAATCCAAATAAGTTGTTTTTAGAAAATATCTGTTTATCTCTATCTTCTGTCGTCTGTGCAGACACGTGGAGCCTAAACTACTGGGCCAAGTTTGACGAAATTTGGGATACATGTTCAGAAAAATGATACCCCGAGGCGAAATCGATAAATTAATTTGGGCTCCAAATTTCTACCCCCAATAACTCTGAAGAAACGTAAAAAATTTCAAAAACAGTTCCGACGATTTTGATTAAAACATTCTAAAATGTTGTCTGTATAAATATGAATTTAACGATATAAGCAGTTTTCCCTGGTAAAATCTAGTTCTAGAGAAAATTGCTTCAAATGCGGACGGAGAGACAAAAGGCGGGGTTGGATTCTCCGCCGAGGAGAAATTATTTTTATGATAATTTTGATAAAATGTTCCTAATAATTAAATTTACCTACGAAAACTCGAAAACTAATGCATACATGGAAAACACTGGGTAAGTAACAAGCAATTTTGAACTCGAATATGAGAAAAATTGCCTGAGTTGCCTTGGACGATTTTTTGTTATGTTTGAAAGATGTTATAAATTCGTATTTTCATCATAAAAAATCTAAATATGATTGAGTAGTTCTTATAAACTATCATATTCCTCCGTATCAAGTACATTATCAATATCCTAATGTCAGTGACATTTTCTTTGTTATTATAATTATTGATTTAATTATTTTTGTCTACTCACGGCAGCAAAATTGAGCATTGTTGTAATGTTTTCAATCTGCAAAATGTCATTATTCTTGATTCTTTTGTAACATGTCAAAAAAACACGCAGTAAAATAATAAAGCGTCAGCAAAATATCAAAGTGTCAGCAAAAGTTCAAATTGTCAGCAAAATAACAAACAGGGTGTAACATTTATACTAAATTACTTTTATTTTTGTACCCAGGGGTACAGGGTACAAATGCCAAAGTAATGAATACTTTTAATGATGCATATCTTTGAAAAGCTCTTTAAAAGTACAGTAATTGTTGTTATGTACAGTTTTGTCATATTTTCATTTAGGAGGGGGTAAAATGGAAAAATGTGTATAGCTACATCTTATATAAATGAAGAGTGTCTATGAGTGTACTGCTTACATGATAATATAAAGTTAAAATGTTGGTACACAGGAGTACGGGGTACAAATGTCAAAGTAATTGATAGGTACCCTTTATGATGCATATCGTTGAAAGGCTCTTTAAGAGAAATGTAATTGTAATGTACGTTTTTGTCATTATTTGCATTTAGGAGAGGGGTAAAAAGGAAATGTCAACGTAAGTGTGTGTGCGCGCGAACGCGAACGGGCGCGTGTGTGTGTGTTGTTTATTCAAATCTACCGTATCTAGCAAGGGGAAAAGGGGAAGGTCACTGACTTCATGCATTTTCGAAATTTTGATTTTGGTACACAGGGGTACGGGGTACAAATGTCAAAGTAATGAAAACCCTTCACGATGCATACCGTTGAAAAGCTCTTTAAGAGTGCTGTACAATTATTTTTATGTACATTTAGGGGGGTAAAATGGAAAAATATATCTATATCTATGTATAAAAAACGAATAATTGTTGTGTCTGTACATTTATCCGATAGGGCTAAAATTTTGTATTTATTCATTTATTTATTTTATTTTTTTTTTTTTTATTAGTATTTTTTTTTTTAAATACCTTTATTGAATAAAACATATTAATATATAAATAATATTTTAGTACATCAATTTATCTATTTTATTGATTTTACATTTTAGCTCTACATAAGGTTATCTCTCCACTAGAGAACATGGAGGCCCGAGCTGTGGAGAGAGAATATGGGGTATTTCCACTGAATGAGTAGTCCTGACTACGAATTTAAGTTTAGAAAATTTTATATCTGTCTGTCTGTGCGTCAATCACGTCCAAATGGCTGAATAGATTTTGGAGGTTCTTGGGTACAATGTTAAGCTTAATTTTGCGGGTGATAAAGGATATAAAACGATTTCGTAGCTTTATATGGAGCTGAGAACGGGGCTTCTAAATAGATTTCAAAATTCTTATTTCATTTTTCATAAAACATGTATTTAACCAAAATTGCAGAAGAAACTACTGACCATATTTTATGTTTTGTGGAAATTTCTGTAGGAAGAACTGTTAAAGAAATTACTTTTCAATCAGTGACAAAAAATATTTAGATTTATTTTTAGATATTAAGGCAATAATTAATAAATCACGCCTTACCGGGCCTAAACCTTTACTAACTTAATCATGACCACTTCTTTAAAATTCTAAAATAAAATCAACGAGTGTATACGTAGTATAATAATTTCTAAATTATATTGATATTTGCCAATAGAGATTTTATAAAATTTTATCCCTAAGGGGAACATAAGGACAGAGTAAGAAAAGAAGGGGAATTGAGCCCAGACCGATCTTCAAAAGTTAGGAAGTTAATACTTGAGAAAGAGCTCTTATTTTGGATGTAAGCATGTATATTAATAAAAGATAATTCCAATTTCAACCAAGGGATGTATAATGACACGGGGAGGGGGGGGGGTTACAGAAGGAAAATACCACTGCTTTTCCTTTTTAAAAATTTAGTCGGAATGAATTACTAATTTGGGATATTAGCAAATTATCTTATCAAAGGGGAGGGAAGGAATCTAGATATTCTCGCTTTGTAAAATAATTTAAATGTTTCTTGATGGTAGTTTATAAATCCATTAAATTGAAAATAAAACACCCCGTAGCGAAGCACGGGTATTCAGCTAGTCTTTTATATACCTACTGGGATTGTAATAATTAGTGTAATTTTTCTGCCGTTAGTAGATAAAATATTGTATGTAACTATGCAGCAAAGCAGGGGCGTAGCTATCGGGCCGCAGCGCCAGCGGCCGCGGGCTTGAGGGGGGCGCAAAATTGGAGAAGAAAAAATAGGTAGAATTTGAAATAGAGAGAAAGTAAAAATAAAATAATAATATTAATAAAATAAATATATGTATAATAATAATGACATTAAAGGGTATTAAAAAAATATATATTTCATCAAATATATTGTTTATTTAAGTAAATTAATAAAAATAAAATCGTTCTAAGAAACAACAAGTTTTGGCGAAAATAGTGATTTGTGACAAATCACTCATCTCAACTCTGTCATCTAATTTTGTTTAGCATTTATTTTATTCCTTACTTTACCCCTTACTATACAGCATCGGCTGAACGATCCTTTTCAAAGCTTAAATGATTAAAAACTTCGCTACAAAGCTCAATATCGCAAGAACGTTTGACTTGACTTGACGACATTTTGACGGCACGGACATTGGATTTTAACGATATAATTGATAAATTTACACATATTAAAGCGCGTAAAAACATTCCTTAAACTTTAAAGGTCGTTTATTTTTTATGCAATTAATTTTGTTTTTATGTATACAGGTTGACCCGCGATAAAATGTCATAACAGAACTGAAGGATTCTATTGGTGTCAAATGCAAGAAAAAATGTCGTGTATGCATTTGGTCATTTCAAATTTAAAGAAACATTTTAAAGAACATAAAAAAGCCTTTCAGAATCATTAATTTATTTCCAAATTATAAGCAGCTACGCAACTTTTAAGTCCTGTTACATTTGAAAAATTTCAACAAAAAAGTTCCTATAAACATGGATCCGGAGCTGCTTCGTTTTCGAGATATTCGCAAAAAACATAATTATTGGACGTTTATCTTTCAAATTCTTCTATACTCTGCTTCTGACCATAAAACACTTTAAAGAAAACCTTTACGTGTAGAGAAAATACTTTTTCGTTGACTGATATCAATCCCAGCTCTGTACAACGAACCCCTGATTTCAGCGAAATGTCGAAATTCTACGTCCCTGTCACTTTATTAGTCAATCCATTAAGGTGATCTCCATCAACGCTCAATTTTAAAGGATTTTGATGTAGAGAGCTAAAATTAGTATAATTCGACTCTCTACAAGATTTGCTTCAAGGAATATTGTGGTAAATAGCGTAGGTATTTGAGAATTGTAAGGATAAACGCCCAAAAGTATTGTTTTTTGCGAACATCTCGAAAACGAAGCTGTTCCAGGTCCATGTTTACAGGACCTTTCGTGTTCAGCGTTTTCCTATAATTTCCTATAATAACCCGAAGCCGAAGTGTCGTGGTTTCGTTCGGGGAAACCTTTTTTTGCAATTGTACAAGAATTGGTTGCACATTCAATCCACCACCATTTAAAAACTAGTCAAGAAACAAATTCAAAACCGCAACGTGTCAAATAAATACTTTGCATTACCTCAGACAGTCAAAAATATCACTATTTTTTTCAAAAAAAGAGGTATTTGTAGGATTTTTTGCGATGTCAATTGTACGGCAAAGGGTCTAAAAAGTATTTTTCGTGGATTTAGATAACTGCAAAGAATAGTTTGTTTTTTTACAATTTTAAATAAAATTAACATGTCTTTAAAAATGACCAATGTTTTGATTTTTTTCAAAACTTTAAGCCCTTTGCGCTATTTCAAAAAAAAAAATTATTTTATTTTTCCCGTTATTACCTAGTCTTTTACCCTACTATATAGTCTTTTAATCTTTAGGTCAGTGGGGGCGCATTAAAAATCCACCGCGGGCGCCGTGGCGCCCGCGGGCGCAGGGTTGCCGACCCCTGCCTTAGCAGGTAACTAACATTTTCCTGCATCGGCTTCGCCTCGTCAGTCAACATGTAATTTTCCTAATTCGGCTTCGCCTCGTCGGTAAATTTGTTTAGCCTATCCTCGCCTTCGGCTCGGAACTAAACATTAAAAACTTGTCAGCAAAATTCCATTTTTCTGCCTAGTTACATAAATAACTATTATTCGTAGGTACATATTTTTGTTAAAAATTTTCTAAATTTTAATAACAAATAATGTTAACATATGTATGCAATAACCAAACAAATCATTACAGTTCCACATGTAAGTATGTACCATACTAATTCATAAATAATAAATATTTGGTTTACCTGCGTTTATTTGACATCAATGGCTTTGGGACAAAATTAGGCCAGAAGCGTTAAACATGCAATTCGGAAATAATTCCTTCAAAAGGTTTTTTTTAATACTCTCATTTGTGACCCAATATGACTATCCTGGGTTTTCCCCCTCGGCAGAGCTGTGGAGGGGTAAAAATGTACCCCCCCCCCCCTTCCCCTGGGGGGTTTAGAGTGGTTTTTCGCTTTTATCTTCTAAAATAATCAAAAAAAGAAAAAATGCTTTGTATGCTATGTAGAGCATTAAATTCTGCATCGAATGAAATCATGAGCAATTTTTATGGACCATCCGTTACCAAACTACCAGCTCAATAATATCAGGTCAAAGTTGGATCAATTTTCAACATCAATGAAAAAAGTTGTTTTCAACTTCAGGTTTTAGAAAATATCTTCAAAAATTATAAATGGACCAATTGCTAACATCAATTAAAATGGATGATTCAACATCAGGTATATGTAGAAGTGGGCGAGAACAAGTTAATAATAATATTGTGCAATACAATTCTCGTATTATGGTGTGGCTAAAGCAGTGAGTATGACCAATAAATCCGTATCCTCGCCGACTACAGAAACCGTCTCATAACACTGGGTGACTTCGATGGCTGTAACTACGATCATACGATCTATATCAGCATCCTCGCGAGCTTGCTTGACTGAAATGCCTTCACTTTCCAACCTCTTGGTAAGCAAGCAGACATGTCGCTCCTTGTTCCTGTCATTTGAATGGAATTGCTCCTGAGTCATCAAACCTATGTTGGCAATTGGTCTAATTGGTTCATTTATCTTTTTTTTTTAAATATATCTTCTAAAACCTGAAGTTGAAACCAACTTTTTTCATTGATGTGGAAAATTGGTCCAACTTTGACCTACTGTAGTTTGGTAGCGGATGATCCATAGAATACGCTCTTGGTCACATTAAACGCAGATGTAATCCTCTGCAACTTATATTTATAGCTTTTTTTAATTATTATTTTGGGCAATATAAGCGACAAACCACTCACACTTTTGGTTTTTTTACCCTTCCCTCCTTTTCCACAGATCCGCCGAGGGGGAAAACCTAGGACAGTCATATTGGGACATAAATGAGGCCATTAAAACAAAAAAGCCTTTTGTAGGAATTATTTCCGAATTAGGTGATTTTTGTGTCTAACGCTACTGGCCTAAATATCATAGTTTAATTGTTCGTTTTTTTCTTTTTCTTGCAAAATGGAGAAACCTTTAATAACTCCAATTTAATCATATTAGTGTTTAGTGCATCTTAGCCGTGTGTAAAATGTTGATTGAATACCTACTAGTTGAAAAGAGGATGTTTGATGTATTGTAGGTATCAAGTTATGTAACTAGAAAATTTGGTGTAAAGCTGCGAATAAGTTATGCATGTACATATCTCACCTCTTACTTCTCCGCACTAAGCTCATATATTATTGCTCGAGCCTGAGAGAGATTTTAGTCCGAGTGTGGAGTGCACAGGGTAGGGGAATCTAAATCCTGGTAAGTCCTGATTGGTAGCTATGTTAATATTGGATGATAATGAGTCTTGCTTCACCCTCGCCTCACCCTCTTCTTCAGATGTTACTCTTGTGAATTGTTCCCATGCGGATTTTATACCTTCCATCAACTTGCGTCGCGAGGATTACCACCTCCCTATCTTGTTCCATGTATTTCTCTACTGTCACAATTACTTTATTATAATAATAGTGGCCTACCATAGTTTCTTCTTATCTGATTTTATCGTTTGATTAAGACAGTTTTAAGCTGTTAAATAATTTTGAAAGAGAAATTACAAATGTTCTCTACATCCGCTTGAGCGCTGCTCCTCACAAAAGTTATCTTAATCTTAATATGGTAACAAACTTTCACTCTAGAACTAATTGTTAAATACTCATCATTAATTACTTTCAGTTTGTATTACAAGGTTTTTCAATGTCAAAGCTAAACATTTATTTTTCTATTGTCATATTACATTTTCTTTGTAATAACTCTTTATATCATTAAACTGAAAAAAAAAATTAAAACAAATTTTACGGAAATGTGGAAATGAAAGTTTTAGAAATATATTTAATTATTACTATGGTGGATGGATGATAAGGTGTAAAAAAGAACGAATTAATCCATTTTTTTCTCGAGTTGTTTCAACCCTTCTTAAGGTCATACTCACTATTTATTGATATATCGTAGAGTTGTGGTTGTGCTGTATCATAGTTAAAAAAATTGTAAAAACAATTTAAAATTCTGCCTCCATAAGAGAGCATCAATACTGATCTAAATAGATTTACTATTATAATTATAGTAAATATTTTCGATCAGTATTGACGCTTATGGAAACAGAATTTGAAATTGATTTTAAGAATTTTATAACTATGATTATGTACAACACTACGCTATATAAATAAAGCCTGAGGATGACCTTAAGAAGGGTCGAAACGTCTCGCGAAATATGAATTAATTCGTTCTTTTTTACGCCATCATCCATCCACCAAAGTTAAGATGCAACTTAAAAAGGTGTTTTAAACGTGTTTTATATTTATAGATGTATTTAAATAAAAGTATTATCTAAGGGAGCCTGAGCTTCACCGCTGGGCGTGGAAATCTCTTAACAAATGCCCGTTTATTGCCAACGAAGCATCTAAAATATGGAATCAAGCCCAGTAAACTACCCTCTACATTTAGCTAATAAACTAAGTTTGTCAACTGACCTTTACCACTTCTACTTTTCCACTTTCTGTAAGCTGGCTACGCATTTCTTACATCACAATCATGATTTAATGCTGTTACCGCTAGTTTAATATTTAAGAAAAACAGTCTACCAAACTTATGCTTATGTTTAAGTTTATGGAAAATAAAATTTGCTTAGAAATAATATGGAACTGAAATTAATATGGAACTACCTGTGAGCTACTTTCGACAAACTATCCAAATTTCTTCAAAATAGGATAAGCACTTGTTAAAGTAGTCTTATAATTAAGCTGGTGTAAAAAATAGTGTGTGCGCACGCAAAAAAGAGAAGACGCAGAAAGTTTTGACGCAGCCGATTATGACCTACCATCAAAATCTTATCAAAATTGAAAGTAGTTTTTAAGATTCTGGTTCACAAAAATCTTTAATGCTAGATCGACCGACTGACGGACTGTTGTTCTCTGATGTCTAAAACAGATTTATGTCTTGGAATTAATTAGTTAATTAATAATAATTAATTAATTAATTAGTTCTTCAGAATGATCACAGTGCTTCCGTTAATTCCTTCGTTAAGCTTGGAAGCAAAACTCAAATCATTCTGAAGAACGGAATTCTTTTGTTTCCGAATTAAAAAATCCAAAATACATCAAGGAACATTTTTTTGTCATCTGTCGTTGAACATTTTTGCGAACCACTATATCTTAAAAACTATCATCCATTTTTAATTAAATTTTTTAAAATTTTCATTTGTAGGATAGGTAATTAGTCCACTGTAATAATGTGGATAATTAGCCCACTTTTGTCACACATAAATTCCAACTATATGTGTAAATTTTATATTGTATATAAATAAATTTGACCCCACTGGGAATCGAAACAGATCCAAATTTTATGAGCTTCCAATTCGTCCAATATTAGGACTCAAGAAAGTTTCATGTTGGAAGCTACCACACAAATTGGCAGAATACTTGTTATGAGTAAATAAAGATCTACTGCATTATAAAAAGCGACCTCGAAAGAAATCTTATATGTTAATAAATTACTCTATTCTATACACTTTGATCAAACAGTAAACTAATCTCTTATATAAGGCATTTATTTTAATTTATTTATTTTCATTAGTGAAAAAAAAAATATATATTAAGGTATATACATATTTTATAGTGTTAACATTAAAGCAAAAACAAATTACAATATAACACTTGGTCTAGAATCCAAAATACATTTGCTACTCTTTTAGAGAGTTAGAACTAGTACGCAGAAGCATAGAAGCTCTTACTTAAATTTAATCTTCCCTTACTCTAAAGTTTGGAGTTTATAAAATGTTTTCCAGCTTACTATATTAAGTAAAAGGATTTTATCTATCCCAGACCTATGATGGGTCTATGAATAATAATACCCTTTTCTTTAATCAGTAAATTGGAATTCGGGGTAATTCACTATTTGAAGTAAAATACAGTTTTAATTTTAAACTGGATTGTCTCCAAGCAGCTAAAAGCTACAGGTTAAATAAGGTTATTGAAAACAGGACTGGGGATTAAAGTGTTGAGTAAAGGAGCCTGAAGCTCTAAGTTAGCAGCATAATAAGTTAGGTAATTAGGGAATTTTACTTTTAATTGAGTTGATATGTGACGTTATGGGTAACTGGAGCTGAAACAGCTTGGAGGAAGTTGGTCTCCGCTTAACCTGCTCCTCTAACTTAGAAGTATTTATCCATCTTATAAACCTGTTTGTTATATTGTTATTACACATAAGTCAGATGTCAGTTTGAAGTTTAGCTCTTTAATTTAAATTTGCGATAAGTTGACCTCCTTAGGTAGTTTAATTGAAGAACTCAAAATTTCTCAAATATAATTTATTATAAGGTAAAAAAAAAAGTTTATAAACTTAATAATAAATAAAATTATTCTTCTTTTTATAAAAAACCAAAAATTTCGAACATTATGGCTTCCGAGCTTACCGAAGGTAATGGAAGCTATGTGATCGTTCTGAGCATGAAATTTTTTTATGTCTCCGATTTTAAAAATTCCGAGGCACAAATCAGTTTCAGACATCAGGGACCATTTTTGGTTCCGTGTCTATTTGTCGGTCTGTCGCTCAATTATTGCGAACAAGTGTGTGCTAGTATCATATAGCGAGGGTCCGTAGGTAACACAGTATTGTTTTAGTAGTATACCACCACCATCCTTCCTATGGGTCAGATATTCTCAAATCACAAAAATAAACTTTAAATCAAATTATAATTATTATTAACTACGGGAAACAGACAGAGAAAAATAGACTCCAGCGCCGGGATTTGAACCTCGGGCCTCTATATTTCTCTGTCTGTTCCCGTAGTTAATAATAATTATAATTTGATTTAAATTAAAATTTAATCTTTCCGTAGTAGGTATGAATACTACCAAAATCGTAAAATAGATAGATAGATAGATAGAAAAATGAATTTATTTGATGAAATTAATTGTACAATAAACAATAGACTTATACATATTAAGTCCTAGCCTTATATAGCTGTTGGACTTGAGTGGCTACTATAATTTAGCATGCATTATAAAAAATATTTTAAAAATATACAAGCAAAATGTGTTATCATAGACAATGATATAAGCATTCCAAATAAGTTATTTTCTATTGATATTACATACATATTTCAATTTACAATCATGAGCAAAGCAGGGATTTAAATAAAAATATATATAAATAATAAATAATTAAATAGAGGAATAATTACATAAATTTTATGAATAATAAACAAAATTAAACAAGGTAATAAATAAACTTTAGTAAAACTCATAGCAATTATATTTGAACAATTAATTTTAAGCTTAAATAATTCAGTTTTTTTCTGTTATGAAATTTAATTTATATATAAAAATATACACAACAATACACTGGTAAACATATAACAAGCACACACACATATACACATACATGCATTATCAATTATCACATACACACACATGCATAAAATATTTAATAATAAATAAATGAAGAGCTAATAATATAAATAACTAAATAATTTCATGTGAGGGTGAACTTTACGGTTGCTCATAATTCCACTGGCTAACTAACTCAGCCCTATATTTCCATGCAGAGGAAGTGTAATGTGCCAGTGCCTTCCAGTTACTACCTTGTAGAACTCTAATGACTTCCTCATGAGTCAACCTAGATTTACCCATATGAAGGTCCCGTAGCTCACTAAGTACAGGGCAGTCAGCTAAAAAGTGAATGACATCCTCAACAACATTCCAATTACACAGGGAACATAATTGCATTTTTCCCTTCCTCCACGGTTGAAAATTTAAACCTAGCAGACTTCCACGTGCTTTTGCGACCCAAGACATCTCGTACACTGACAGTTCACTGTTTAACCAACCCTTGTTGGATTTATCAATTGGAATTAATTCCCGGTAGAGACAGTGGTACTGTGAGCATCCTGCTGCTTTTTGCTAATCATTCGCTTCATCTTTTTGGATTCCTGTTACCAGATCTTTCAAATTATTTTTAAGTGCTGACATATCATTAATGTTTAGATTTAAATTAAATTTGCTGGCTAGCTTGGTCCACTCTCGATACCAGAAAGTATTTCTCTTGATTACCTCCAATGCAAGGATCTTAGTGTACCTACCATCATGATGCTCATTCAATACTTTCCAAACATACCTGGTGTGTAATTTAAGAGTGTAAGCAAACATTGAATTAAGATGAGTCTCTAGGTGGAGAAAATATTTGGGTGTATTAGAAGGTAATTTAAGAGCTTTTCTTATAAAGTAATTTAATAATTTTTCAGCACAATCATATTTCCTAAAACCCCAGATTTGTGCACTGTAACACATCACTCTAAAAATCGTAAAATAAATAAACTTCTGATAAAGTATTTTTTGCCAGTGAACCAGATTATAATCATATAAATACATCGAAAAGAGCATAAATAAAAAAAAAAAAAAAAAAAAAAAAAAAATTTTGTCAATTAAAAAAAAAAATTATAATAATAATAATTTCGAAATTACCAAAAAGTGGCACCTTAACCACTTAACATCAGCTTATACGTCAGTCAAGGGGATTTTAAATACAAAAGAAGCAAAGCTTCCAGAAATTAGATTTGAAACATTTTCTTGGTTTTTGATCGAATAATGTTCATGTTCATGCAGATGTTTTGCACTTTACATAAGCGAGATAGAGGGGGCTATTTTTTTTCTCTTCCTCATGCGCACAAACATACATTTATTTACACTTAAATCTTCAAATACACTCATCTGACTTTTATGAAAAATAGATGATTTGTGGAAAGTAGCCCAAGATTAATTTCAACCGCCTACGATTTCTAATTTTTTGTAAATTGACACTTTAAGTTATGTAAGAAATAAAAACAATTTTGAAAGATTTAAAAAACAGGGGGGGGGGATTAAATAAATTTGACAATAATAGGTTATAATAGCATAAAAATTATTAAAGAATACGAAATAGGACGCGAGGAAGCTATGTGTCAATACACTCACTGGAAGGCTATCTTTTGAATAAACTTGGTGGAATTGAATGATGTATTATTTTAATTTAACTGTCTTTAAAGCGTAAGGCTAACTTTTCACAAACCGGGTGAAAGGGTATATAATCTTATGTATTATATACCATCTTACAGTCAATTAATTTGACTGTTATTATATAATTTTTTATATTACTTCTAAAGTTAATCGAATTCGATATCTAAAACTATAATTACCATTTTAGTGGTCAAAAAATTTAGTGTTCGAAAGGATTGCAAAATCAGTTTGTGTTTGCTAGGAGAAATACATCAGTCAAGGGGATTGTAAATACAAAAGAAGCAAAGCTTCCAGAAATTAGATTTGAAACATTTTCTTGTTGATGAGAGAAAATGTCGTTGATTATAATATTCCTGCGTTGTATTATTAACCGGATGGGCTTCATTAAGATGGCATTACAGTATAGCCAAAGTCCGGTCTTTTAGTACAATGTATTCATTTCATACTACTAATATTAATGGTGCGTATCTCCTCTACCACCAAATTTTATGAATGGAAGACACATTTAGGATAGAATATTAGATGCAGGGAAAGTACGTGGAAGTATTTTCAGAGGCTTTATAATCGACAGGTGCCTGAAGATATACCGGCTGGGTGTTTATTAATCTAACTTTGCGCTCGATTTAGCTCATATCAAGTGTATCGATCCCACGGAACCGCTATTCGAAGAGGAGAAAGAGGGTCGGGGTTCCGAATTATCTTTCTAGTTCCCATAAAGTACGTGCAGGGCCGAGCCCACCCAATGCAAATCGTATAGAACCCGTAGTGAAGTACTCTGCAGAACCACGCCACGGTAGAAACACCCTTGCAGACAAGCCTCGACTTACCCTTTACTCCCATTACCTACTGCTTCTCTTCTATTGTTTCATTCAAAAACCCACCCATTGCAACACTAACAACTGTGAAAATTTAATTATTGTACCGTCTATTTGTTTTTTCTCTGTATTTAGACATTGGTCACACCTAAACAAACTGCATTATTTTTTAACTTACATTTAAAATTAAGGGTGAAGGAGAAAAAAATTAATAAATTATCTGTAAGACAAATAAATTGTATTAAATCAGGACCCTGAAGGAAGAATAACAACATGTTAAAAATTTACAAGAAACAATATGTTTTGGGTTGACATGGAAAAACGTTGGCCTTCGTCATATTATTTATTTACAGATGAATCTAAAATATCAAAAAAAAACCATTTGGTTGTGTGTTTTTTAATTTATAAACAAAGGTAGATCCTCTTAAGGGAAGATTAATTTTAACTTTCTTTCGTTAGCGACTTTTCGACCTATCCGATCATTTTCAAGCTTTTTTTTTTTTTTTTTTTTCCGGGGGGCTTTTACACCCGAAGACTCAGGCCACTTAGGTGGGCCCAACGAACAAACCCGGGTTAAGGACCGAAATCTTCACACTTTTTGTGAAGATGGGGTACCGAACCATGACCAACAAACCATGTTAACATGTTAACCATGTTACCGAACCATGACTCCCCTCCTGGTTGTAATACAACAAGAAGTGTCATCATCATGGTTTCCAGGCCGAAACCCGGTGGCGCCACTCTTTGGAGGAGCTTCCCATTTATTTAAACAATGCTGGGTTGACATTGAGCGGGGGGCCCGGTGCGGGAATCGAACCCAGAGCTGTGGTCAGAAGTGTTTACCCATCCATCTACTGATCATGCTCGAGGATGCTTAACTTGCGTTATCACACGGCAAGCGCGCTAACCTCTGAGATTTGATTTCTTATTTTAAGTATTACATGGAAAATACAAAATTGCACTAGTAAATGTAAGGTAATAATGTGTGGAAGACGAAAAAATTATTATTTAAAATATACGGTTCTGATTAATATTTAAATTATGTTACTGCTGGTGGAACATTTGAATTTGATCTAGAATGGTAGATTCCACTATAATATGTATTTCTTTAGGGATCTAGAGTAGGTTTCTATGTTTACAGTGTTTCAATTTTAGGTCTATATTTTGAGATTTCATAATTTTTACTACGTTTTTATTAGCTTGCTTTCTTGTTTGTTTGTTTGTTTGTCCGGTACAAATCTGGCAATCGGTTTCTAACTAACTTCCCTAATAGCTAGACATTTGAAACTATTAGCATAGCTCAGAACACGATGACAATGCATTATTTTAATACTTTTAGCCATATTTCAGCAGAATTTAATTGGTTTTCAGCAAATTTTGCTGCACGGAAAGTTAGTTTGGAAAAAATCCGCAATTATGTTTATTTGTTTTGCCATGTCCCATATTTACGCAATCTTCATTTTGACGGGTTTCAAATTTGTGATAGATAAACATTGAATGACAGCAAAACAGGAAATATCGATTATATTATTTATCGATTATATTATTTATATTATTTCAAATATATATCGATTCAAATATATACACGCTTTAGATTTGGTGTTAGGGAGATCCGTTGTACAAAGATTTGTCCTTTTATAGATTTATGATCAGCTCTCTAGATGGTTGTCATTTATGTGAAGTAAATATCGGAACTATTTTTTTTTTTTTTTTCACTAACATTATATATTATATAAAAATAACAATTATATTATCAACATTACACACGATTCAACAGAAAATTTAAAAACGTAGTATATAAAAAGTTCTTTTTATCTTGAAATTATTCTTATGTTATTTCTATTTTCTCCCGTTAATATTTTAGTATTGTCAAAGGTAAATAAATGTTTTGTAGCAAATGTATGACCGGCTAAACCCAAAGCTGTATTGGAATTTCCATTTCGTTTTCTTTATCATTTGCCGCTTTTACCTATATAACTATCCTTAAGGGGGATCCACTTAATTTATCAATTAGAAACTGCAAGGGTACTACCCACCGACTATCAGTGTATTTTAATTTTTCTAATTTTGGTTGAAAGATTGATACTCTTTTCTCGAGTTGTACAGCTGAATTGCTAGCTATTATGGCAGCTCTTAAATAATTATTGACTTCTAATCACAACAAATCTTTATCTCTACAGATAGCTTAAGCAGGATTAAAGCGATGAAAAAAAAACCGACTCTTTACTCCAATTATTTGTTATCGATTATTATAAAAATTCTACATGATATAAAAAAGATAAATATGCAGGTTCCTATTGTATGGCTTAGAGGTCACCTCGGTATAGAACCTAATGAAATCGTAGATATATGGCTAAAGAATGTGGAACTAACGAAGAACTAACTTATAAATGGCAGGGAATATATAAGGTTAGTGATCTTTCTGCAGTGATTAACAAAGCAGAAACAGAGGTACGATTCAACCTCCACAGCAAGTTTGTACAAATTTTCAATCTTTTTTGGGTCAACACCATGGTATAGAGACACAGCAGTGACTGGATCCTAAAAAATACGAAAAGCAATAAAAAGAAGAAATTATTAAATAGAAAATATTACAAAGTATAAGTACGAAAAGATTTTAGCATAGTACATTTTTAACTTCATAACTAACAAAATATTTACCTATAGCTTATACTATTTAAAAAAAAAAAAAAAAAAAAAAATGTTTACCGGATTTAACTGTAAGTTAACCTAGTATTTATTTAAATTAGCGTATAGACAATATCACTATATCCTACCATTTCGTTACATATAACCTATTCATTTTTCAATATTTGTTAATACAAAATGAATACTATAATATCATCATGGGAACCTGGAAAGGATAAGTGTGTTAAAAAAATAATCGACAAAATGAGCAAGGGGATAAAAAGTAGTGACCCTTTTCCGATGGGACCCTTTTAGCTTCCCAAGATTAAACCCTCAATCACCAACATCACCAGTTTTAATCTGCGTAGCATCATTCAATGTATAGAATAAACCCGCAGTAGGGTATTTGGAAAAGGGAGAAATTATGGAAACCTAAAACTTTCCATTATTTATAACTAATGTTGGTAAATGGAAAAAAAAAAAAAAAAAAAAAAAAATGCCAGACTATATAAATTATTATTAATGATTAGAGTTTAAGTGACTGAGCGGAAGAATTATAAATATGAAGGGTTCTGTTGATAATATCTTTTCTTAAGCGGGACGATTGTTTCCCTTTTTACTTTTTATACATGCTATATAATACATGGAGAAATTATTATTTCCCCATCCCGCCCTATAGGAAAGTAAAAAAAATATAAACAAATTTAAATAGATTCCCCGAAAGAGAAAATAGTGAAGAGTAAAAAGAAGAAAGTAGATGTACCTGGTTCAATTCCTCGGGGGGTCACAATGTATTTTATCGGTAATAACAAAACGTTAAATTAATTAATTTCAGGTACTTTTCATCACTTTATCATAAGGTTTAGCATGAATTATTTCATTATTTAGTACTACCCTTTTATAAGTGAAATTTTGGCGCTAAAAACGCAATATTGACGGTACGAAGCACAGTAGTCATAAAAAGTCATATATATTTGTGATCTGCTCTTCAGTAGCATTCATTTGATACCCATCTCAAAATTAAAAAAAAGATATAAAAATTTGAGTTTTGCACATTTTTGCTCATTATGCATGCGCATATGTTCTATGTTCGATGGATGATAAGGTGTAAAGAAATAAAAAGAATTACTCCATTTTTACTTGAGACGTTTCGACCCTTCCTAAGGTCATCCTCAGTCTTTATTTATTTAGTGTAGAGCAGTGATTCTTAACCGGGGGGCCGCGGCCACCCACTTTCGAGGCCCCGAAAGGTATTTAGGTAATATATATATTATATTTGAAGATGTTAAGGGGGCCGTGGTTACAAAAAGGTTAAGAACCACTGGTGTAGAGTTAAGAATTTAGAAGTTGACAATTATTTTTTAAAAGAACCAATTTTAAAATCTGTCTCCAAGAGAGCGTCACTATTTGTCAAATTTAATTTAAATGATTTGTACAACATCAAGAAAAACAATTATTTACAAAACTAAAACTCTTACACATTGACATAATGATATGAATAAATATAACAAGCATACATTTTTTTAAATATATAAGAATATAAAACTTGGCTGGCAGGTTTTAAAATTGGTTCTTGTAAAAAATAATTAACAACTTCTTAATTCTAAACTCTACACTATATAAATAAAGACTGAGGATGACCTTAGGAAGGGTCGAAACGTCTCAAGTAAAAATGGAGTAATTCTTTTTATTTCTTTACACCTTATCATCCATCGAACATAGCACCAAAAACTATTCCATAATTTGCGTATAATTAATGTTTTCGTAAATGACAGTAACAAGTAATAAAATATTTGTTACATGGAAGGAATTAGGATAAATATTCAAGTTTAATTATAATGTGACAGTTAAATTCCAGGATGGAATAGGCCAGGGTGATGGAGAGGCAGCTAAAGGGGAGGGTGAATAATAGCTGCAAGGAATTTGATATCAGCCCGTCTCTAACGTCTAATTAATATCTAACTCGGCCGATACAATTCTTCCCTTGATTATAGTTTGAGGGGCTTCAAATAAAGAGTTGGTAACAAGAGGTTAACATTCATCGCATTTCACACAACCCCTATCCTGCATTATAAATATATTAGTTTTAGGTAGGGAACTAAATATCGAGGGCCAGTATTTTAGTGACTTACTAATTGAGATATAACGCTACCACTATATCCGTAGTTAAATTTTATGGTGTATTCAAAATAACACGTCATTTCAATGCCTAATTTTAATAGTTAATAATATAATAGTTAAATTTTTCAATCAGTTTTAATTCATCTCCTACAAAAATAGTTTGAATTCAGGGAGCAAGTCGTAAATTTCCACAAAATATCCGTCTAGAATATTTTATGATAAATGGTTGCATTGGTAATAGTGACACTGAAATAGTGAGTAACGAAGAGCTACCAAAACCTAATATAAACATCTTAAATAAGTTTTAATTTAAAATGAAATTGGCTTTTTTAATAAGGACTACATTAAATTGTGAAGGATTATTCTTTTAACAATATAATAAATATTTTTTTACTAATTGTTTCTGACTGGAGTTCATAATAAAAATTTGTAAATCATAAAAACATGAATAAATGATTATAATATATAAATTTATGTTAAAAACTGTATAATAAGTTTTGAAAATAAAATGTTGGTAAGTACTTGATATTGTTGATATAGTCTGTTGGCAAAAAGGCGGCGCCATACTGTCAGCTAATTCTGTGAAAGTTCTTTACGTCTGTGTACTGCTGGTTAAACCTGATGTAAAGGGGTAAAAGAATCACTCACTCGCAGTTCATTAGATTTACATAGGAAACTGTAAACTAACTCTGACTATGTAATTGTAAATGCTTAAATTAATTACGGACCGTATAAGAGATTTTGTTAATAAATCAAGAACCTAATTTTGTGTTATCTTGAAGTCATAAGTATCATTTAAGTTGGATTGGTAAATTAAATAAAAATAATCTTTAAGATCATTTATTAATTTTTTTTTATTTCCTTAAATTTAAGTATTACAGTATTAATCTTCTCTTTTTCAGAGATATTTTTGATATACATTTGATAGAGAGTAGTGGTCTTTTGTATTTAGTTTGATAAATTAAAATTAAGTAATTGAACGAGCGCAGTGCAGAGACGGAACTAGACCTGCTGAGGCCCGTGTGCAAGATTTTTTTGAGGCCCCCTCGCCCCCTCCAAGGTCACCTTATTTATCAGGATGCACATAAGATTTGTAATAAATTGCAATGAAAAACATTATTTTATGATAAAAAAAACAAAATAAATTAAATTCGTATTTAAATGGACTATATTTTAGAATATTTTAATCAAAATCGTCGGAACCGTTTTCGAGAAATACTTTTTTCACGTTTTTTCATAGTTTTTAAGGAGTAGCGCCCCAAAATTTGAAGGTAAAATTAATTTCTCCTCGGGGTACGATTTTTCTGAACATGTATGCTGAATTTTGTCAAAATCGGTAGTAGTTAAGGCTCCAGGTGTCTGCACAGACAGATGACAGACATTTTTTTTAAACTACTTTTTTGGACTCAGGGGACCTCAAAACGTGTAAAGCCATCAAAATTGAATTTTTGTGCCATTACAATACTTTCTCTTTATATGGAAAGCAAAAAGAGCAAAAAAGTTGCCTGTGATGGTTATTTTTTACTTTAGCATCCCCCTATATCCCTTTGTGTAAATAATTATTTCGGCAAAGGAACATTGTACAGAGTAGCATATTATATTCCTTAGTCTAAATTACTGTTAAGAGGAAGGGATATTTATTCTATTGTATCTTGGAACAAAGGAATATCACACTTGTGTCTATAATTGTGATTATATCCCTTAGTCTAATCAACTATTACTGTTATAATAGTCTAATCAACTATTACTGTTATAATAGTCTAATCAACTATTACTGTAATAATAGTCTAATCAACTATTACTGTTATAATAGTCTAATCAACTATTATAGTCTTGGGGAGACAAACACACAAACCTTTTTGACTTTTGTAGGGCAGACTATTGGTTAGAACCTAGGGGGGTGCTTAAGTAAAAAATCAGTCCAAGACAACTCGACAAACGTTTTTGAATGTACATTTAATTATTACTGAACATTCCATCAAAATTTACCATAAAAATAACTTCTCCTTGGCGGGGAACCGAAGCCAGGCTCTCCCTGTCCGCGTTTAAAGCTAATTTCTCAGGAACTAGATTTGTCTCGGGAAAACGGCTTATATCGTTGGATTCGTATTCAAATGGACTATATTTTAGAATTTTTTAATCAAAATCGTCGGAACCGTTTTCGAGAAATATTTTTTTTCACGTTTTTTCAGAGTTTTTGGGGGTAGTGCCCCCAAATTTAGAGCAAAAATTTATTTCTAGTTTCTGCCTCGGGGTATGATTTTTTTGAACATGTATGCCAAATTTCGTCAAAATTGGCTCCGAAGTTTAGGCTCCAGGCGTCTGTACAGACGACAGATAGACATATTTTAAAAACCATTTTTTTTGGACTCAGGGGACCTCAAAACGTGTAAATCCATCGAAACCTTTTCGCGCCACCACAATACTTTCTCTTTATATGAGAAAGTAAAAAGAGGCCTTGTAAAATACAAAAGAATGGATTTCGAGTTTATGTCTCAAAATAAGAACACTTTATTTTAATTTTTTTTATTAGATCCATTATTTTAGCTGATAGACTTGAGTTGAATACTCATATTTTGAAACTTTAATTCTTGGAAAAAAAAAAAATGCCAAGAGTAAAAAGTTCTTATTTCAAGCCATAGAATCTAATTTTAGCCTTAAAAATAATATGTCTTTTAACATTTTGATATTTTAAGTACTGCTGCAGAGCATTTTAGCGCTCAAAAGTGCGCTTAGCATTTCTTCTGTAAGCGCATATGTTAATATAGAACCCAGCAAACCGCGTCTTTCTTTCTGCAGTAGATTCCGGAGATATTGAGTGGATCGTGTTAGGTGGCCCCTGTGTAGGCATATTTTACAAGTTAAAAATTTATAATTAATTTAAAAACTTACTAAAGATGGTTACATTTTGATGAAACATATACAGGATAATACAAAACATTAACAGTCTAAAATACCCAAATGTATAAAAATCACGTCATGTTGTAAGTCAATTTTTTATATTAATAATATTGTCAATAAGCATTTAACATCAATTGTCTCAAAAAATAATTATTATGTGGAAAAGAATATTGATGCCTACCACATAAAAATAATATTAATAATAACTATGGTAATAAATAAAATATAAACTAACTTCACCTTTTTAGTAAAATTATTCTTTATGTTTTATTCATTTATTTTTATTTTATTATTATTTTTATTTTTTTATAACTGGCCGAGCGGAAGTGAGGCCCCCCTTACCCCGAGGCCCGTGTGCGGCTGACCGTGCACACGGCTAGTTCCGGCACTGGCGCAGTGAGTTCTTCATTACAGAGACTTGGGATTTGAAAAGTTTGTGTGTTTGTTTGTTTGTGTGTTTGTTTGTTTGTCTAACGATAACTGGAGTAAAAATAGATAAATTTCAACGAAATTTGGCACATATATGCATCTCAGCATTTGTGAGAAGTGTATAGTTTTTGGAAATTCCTCACTCAATATTTTCAAGATGGCGCCCAATATGGCGGACGACAAAAAAAGAAAGTTTTAGTCAGCATAATGTGTTATACATCGTTTTAAAGATCTTTAAGAGAAGGAAAAGAATATGTAACTAATAAATTTTCACATTTAATATTTTCAAGATGGCGGCCAATATGGCGGACGACTATAAAAAAAAGTTTTAGCCAGCATAATGTGTTATACATAGTTTTAAAGGTCTTTAAGAGATGAAAAAGAATATGTAACTAATAAAATTTCTCAGTTCATATTTTCAAGATGGCGGCCAATATGGTGGACGACTAAAATAAAAAGTTATATCCAGCATAATGTGTTATACATCGTATAAAAGGCCTTTAAGAGGAGGACAAGAATATGTAACTAATAAAATTTTACACTTAATATTTTCAAGATGGCGGTCAATATGGCGGACGACTAAACAAACAGTTTTTAGTCAGTATGACATGTTATACATCAATTTAAAGCTCTTGAAGTCTAGAAAAGGAATATCCAACTATTCAAATTTCATACATAATATTTTTAAAATGGCGGCCAATATAAAGAAAACAAAAAAAAGTTTTACATATCTGCATAACATGTTATAAATCATTTAAAGGAATTTTAAAGGCTACAGATTATGTACTAATACTGTATAAAAAGGCGAGCGCCGCGAGCCTGCAATAATATTATTAAATAAAGATTATGCAGAAATGCTTTTATAACAGGCGAGCGTAGCGAGCCTGCATTAATATTATTAAATAAAGATTATGCAGAAATGCTTTTATAACAGGCGAGCGTAGTGAGCCTGCATTAATATTATTAAATAAAGATTATGCAGAAATGCTTTTATAACAGGCGAGCGTAGCGAGCCTGCAATAATATTATTAAATAAAGATTATGCAGAAATGCTTTTATAACAGGCGAGCGCAGCGAGCCTGCAATAATATTATTAAATAAAGATTATGCAGAAATGCTTTTATAACAGGCGAGCGTAGCGAGCCTGCATTAATATCATTAAATAAAGATTATGCAGAAATGCTTTTATAACAGGCTAGCGTAGCGAGCCTGCATTAATATTATTAAATAAAGATTATGCAGAAATGCTTTTATAACAGGCGAGCGCAGCGAGCCTGCAATAATATTATTAAATAAAGATTATGTAGAAATACTGTATAAACAGGCGAGCGTAGTGAGCCTGCATTAATATTACTTTTTTAACAGGCGAGCGCAGCGAGCCTGCAATAATATTATTAAATAAAGATTATGTAGAAATACTGTATAAACAGGAGAGCGTAGCGAGCCCGCATTAATATTACTTTTATAACAGGCGAGCGTAGTAAGCCTGCAATAATATTATTAAATAAAGATTATGTAGAAATGCTGTATAAACAGGCGAGCGCAGCGAGCCTGCAATAATATTACTTTCATAACATGCGAGCGCAGCGAGCCTGCAATAATATTATTAAATAAAGATCATGTAGAAATACTGTATAAACAGGCGAGCGTAGCGAGCCTGCAATAATATTACTAAATAAAGACTATGCAGAAATGCTTTTATAACAGGCGAGCGTAGCGAGCCTGCATTAATATTACTTTCATAACAGGCGAGCGTAGTGAGCCTGCAATCATTTTATTAAATAAAATATTTACTACAAATGCATGTTATATAAGCAGGCGAGCGAAGCTCGCCTGCATTAACGTTATTAAATTAAGATTATGTGAAATGTTGTATAAACCGGCGAGCGTAGCGAGCCTGCATTTATATTATTAAAAAAATATTACGTACAAATGTTTTATAACCAGGCGAGCGCAGCGAGCCTGCAATAATTTTTATTAAATAAAGATAATGTAAAAATGCTATATAAACAGGCGAGCGCAGCGAACCCGCAATATTTTTATTAAATAAATATTATATAGAAATGCGGTATAAATTGGCGAGCGTAGCGAGCATGTATTACTATTATTAAATAAATATTAGTTACAAACGCTATATAACCAGGCGAGCGTAGCGAGCCTGCATTAATATTATTAAATAAAGATTATATATTTAACAACTGGTGAGCGTGGTGAGCCTGCAATGACTTTATTAAATATGGAATATGTACGGATGAATGGAAAACATTTTAGCTCCTGAGAACTTGCATCTCGGTCCTACAATATGACGATTAAAGAGGAAGATTGTAGTCAGAATGATATACCATACATTGTTTTAAAAGGCTTTATGAGTAGCAAAGTTTTCAAAAAATGTGACCGAGATGAGGGTATTAAAAAGTAAGCTTATTCTTATTGCTGATTTTCGTAAAATGTTTTTAAACCTGTTTTCAGGTTGAATAAGAATATGTTAGGTTTTCACCGAAATATTATCCTGGTAGCAATATTGAGAACATAGTAAGGGTGATGTACTCGTAAGACCTCAATCTATGCTAGTTCTTTATGCACCGCATCACTAGTTAGTCTTAAAATAATAATAACATTTACCTCAAATGATAAATGTTAATTATATAAGTTTGATATTTTAAAGAAGTAAAAACAATTTTCTTGTTTTAAACTGATCAGATAATGTTACCCTATATATTATAAACGGCGATAAAAAGGAAATGAGGTCGGAAAAGGTTTATTTTAAAATATTATACTATTGTGGTTTGACTAAACTAATACATTTTTTAGCTTTGGCAGTAGACATTAAATGTATGTAGTGAGTTCAGTCAATCTTTGGTAGAATAAAATTAAACATTTTTGTTTCGTTCAATATGTTGATATTTTATATATGATTTCAACATGGTTTTATGTAACTATATTCATTTACACAAGAAAAAAAAAATCTTCATCAAAGAGAAGGTATTAATTCTATGGCACGTGGCTTAGAGATTAATAACCGCTTAAACCTTAGCAATTGTGATAATATTATGTCTCAGTTATTTTTCCAACTTTTGTATTTGTTATTTTATATATATATATCTATACACCTCTCTTATAACAATACAATTTAGAAACATTTTATACTATGCACATAGTATATGTATATACACATATTTTGTAAATAAACAAAGGTTATAGGTTTAGGGATCTACCCTTTACATGATTAAAATCAATAAAGATTCTAGTGTAGCTGAATTTGATTCGGTAAACGATTCGGAGAATAGGAATTTATTGTCAGTTTACTATAAACAGCAGATGGTAGAGAGGGAGTTTGAATTGAATTTGAAGCGTTTACTATGTCGCCGGCTAATTACTAAGCCGGCTAGTGTAGTTAACCCTGGTCATAAATCACTGGAAATCAGGTCCCGCTAACTGTCCACACACAATTCACTCCGCCTACAATATTTGCCCTATTAGAGAGCCAACAGTCCGGTGATTTATCGTGAAGGCAATCAGGACCGCCTTGTACTTTCAGAATAAAATGTAAATGCAATCGTTTCATTGTTTTTAACCTTGCATTAGAATTTAAATTAAATCATTTGTTAAATGTTGAATTTCAAAAAGCGAAACGTTTCCAACTCGGCCCGAAATGTAGAATTAGTATTCTGCCGGTGTCTCTGTGAAAAAGCGAGTAAAATGAAGTCATCTAGAATATCTTGAACAGGCAGATATTTTCTTATTTATATTAAATAGTGAAGCGAGAGTGCCAACTTACTTGATTCTCCAAGTTTATCTCCATGTCCTTGTGACTCTGAACTTTGACAATCGAAGCACGTCCTCTTCTGCTGGCCCCTAAGTCTTGGTTTTCCGGCTGACCGCTCTCCCCCTGAAACAAAAAAGTTAAAATTTCATTAAACAATTTAATCTCATTTATTTCCTTAAATATATATTAGACAGAACCTACAGCTCCGTGCGCTTTACTTTTTAACTATTGCAATAACGCAAATAATAAGGCTTAGTAAAATGATCAATTTACTGATAATTTTAACTGCTTACTGATCATTAACTGCCAATTCTTAATCTCAGAGGTTTCTTTAATTAAGATTAATTACTAAAATTCTCTTTCGAAAGACTTGCTTAAGGCAAACGTTATAGATTTAAAAAATAGTCAATCCAATTAAAACATTTATTTTCTATTTAGCAAATATGTTTACTCAACATCACAACATGACATTTATGGCGTGAACGTTTAAGCATTTCGTAAGTAAATTGGATCAAATCAATTTTACATTTTTAATCAAACCCGCATTGCCGCTTTAATTAATGCGTATAATTTCTCAGGTCTTGAATGATACGATTTTATATTATTTCGTTTACACGAGAGTATTGTGATGTTTAGTATCCTTTTAGTTTTACTATTATTTTTTCTGATAGAATCTATTTTTAAGAAAATTTGTTGCATAGTCTATATCTGTACTTTTATGCCCTAACATACTTGTTCAATTAATACCCAGCCAGTTTAAACAACACAACAGATTTCTATTAACCGTCTCAAATTGTTTTCACGATTATGATGGAGTAAATATCTTTTAATTGATCCATCACTGCACCATATCCCCTATGTTAGTCGATCAATTTTAATACCAATGTTGAGTGACTTATTCAACCAGACGTTATTTTAATCTGCGAATAATCCTATGGCTATTTGATTGAGTCCATTAAACATAATTGGTCCAATTAAAGCTTCTAATTCTAATTTGTTTTTAGACTGGGATTAAATTGTTAAACTTGGACTATAAAAATACGCTGCAATATCTTAGTAAAGCGGTCCGCTTATGACCAATAGTATTGACAATACTATTGACAGTGTGGGGTCGACATTAACGTTTGCATTGAAGACGAAATGTAATATTAATAAGCTATATTAATAATAAATTAAATTGATTAATTATTGATAATATTAATCACAAATCCTGGGGTATGGGTATTTACCGTCGTATATATACACTTGATTTAATATTTAGTTCACCTGAAGATTTCTTCGTGGTAGCAATTTGGCCGCTTGTATAAATAACCATCCTTAAGTTTCTCTTAAATTTTTGACATATCGTCTTAAATCAGGTTCTAGAATTTCTTTGAGGTTATGGAGTCGGAAATAATTGCAATAATCGTTTGTATCTCTCAGGGAAATTTCTCTAAACCGTTAACAAGTTCTCTTTGACAGTAGTGCTCTCTTTTTGTAATCCATTCTTTATCCCAGTGGTTGAACGAACGATTTAATCCACAAAATATGCATGCGCTTCCTCTGTTGAATAGAAAATCATAGTAACCACTGACTCTATGGAATATCCCGCATGATGTCTCGTGGCTTATAAAGTACTATTTTGTGGATCCAAAAGTTCGATCAACAGTAAATTGTGAGTTGAATCCCAACAAAAACACTTGTGAAAATGTAAAAAAAAATAAATAAGCCGTCTAGTGTAAAAAGTTGTGAGATCATAGGTTTGGCCATCTCCACCTGTCCAAGAAAGTTCTACTAGGTTTAATTTTTCCAGTACAAGTAAATAATATTGTTTGCCTGTCCCCCTCTCTATTCTCTTTCCCTCACAAACTCAAACTTTTCTTTCCCAAATCACTTTACAGGGTTAAATTTAAAAACGTTTCAGACTTGGCAATTACGTAGCACGAGGATATAGAGTTGTACTATATAACATTCTATTTAAAAAAAAAAAAAATAAATAAATAAAAAAACTTAAAATAAACCACAAGGAAAATATAAACTAAATAACAGGAAACTGTTAAATCTCTTTGTGCTGCGTAATTGTCAAGTCAGAAAATGTTTGTAAATCTAAGTGTAAAGTGATTTGTAAAGAAATGGTTTGAGCTGGTGAGGGACAGTGAATAGAGAGAAGGGACAGACAAACAACTGCATTTATTTGTACTTGATAAATTAGACAGGGGAGACTTGGCGACACCTATGATCTCACAACTTTTTACGCGAGACTTGGCTTATCTTTTACTTGTGTTTTTGTTGGGAGATCACTTCCTTTTGTAAGTGTAAGTATTTTGCTTCCGAGCTTACCGAAGGTAACGAAAGCTATTTGATTGTTCTGCTATACATACCGAGTGCCAGACACAGAACAAAAAATGTTTCCTGATGTGTGAAACGAATTTTTTGAAATCGGAGACATAAAACATTTTCGTTCTTCAGAACTATCACATAGCTTCTGTTACCTACGGTAAGCTCGGAAACAAAATCAAAAAAAATTTAAAATATTTAAATAAAGGGGGGAAAATAATATATTTTAAATGCATAGATTTAAACTCAGTATAGTGTACGAAATAGGACGCGAGGAAGCTATGTGCCACACTAATTGCAGCCTATTTCATTTCTGAGCCTCTTATTTATTGTGAATATATAATATGAACCTACTTATTATATAAAGGTAGATTTGATAGAAAATACAAAAATAAAGAATATAGGATATAATAGGAAGATAAAGAAAGATAATGGAAGGACATAATCGGAAAAAAGTAACAGGGAATAATAATCACTGTTACAAGAAAAATAATAATTATCTTGTGTACGTGTGTGGACAAGTGGAAAGTCTAAGTATACAATCTTCGAGCTCAATGCATAATAAAATTCAACCAAACTTACTCCAATATAAATTCTAACAATAAGAGTAAAATAATACTTTAGATTTTAAGTTCTCTACTAGGTAGAGGGTCATAATTCTTTTAATTGTTTACAATATTTTGAAGAGGTGGTTTTTAATTAGCCATGAGAGGGGAAAAGAACAAATTTTCATATCTGGTTCAGTTTGTAATGGACTATAATTAAAAATTAATTTTATAGATGTAAGTATCATTAATTGAATAATACAAGAGGTCCAATGTGCATCCAAGTTGGTGTCGGTAAAGGATGGTACGGCTGTGCTCGATTTAGCGAGGAAGTCGTGCCGCCAGACATTGTCAATAAAATTTAATAGTCTGTGCAATATTGATATGCTGTTTGACAATAATATTGAAATATCTAGACTGATTAGTATTATTGGCCATTAACGTGAATTAAATAAAATTGTATTATTTTTTCCTCTTCTACTTTAAATGGAAATAATATCAGTATAGTATAACCCTAAACTTCGTATATATTATGATGACCGTGATTCTATGACTATGGAGTCAATTTTAATTTTCGTTGAAATGGTATAGTAAAATATATAAAACAACTAAATAAATATTATAGTTATCTCTAGTTTTTACTGTCACAAAAAATATGAGAAAAAAACGTTTACTAGCATTGCAAGGATGCCTGCAGGATATCCTCTATGCATACAAACTTTATGATATAGGTTAAGGAGGAAAGATCAATTTCAAAAGTTAGACATAGTGGTAAGTCTTCTTCTTCTGCTTAAGTTCAAAGAGATGAGCCTATGTGTGTCTTTTATTTACTTAAGAGTTGTAGGTAGTATGTAGTTAATGCAGAGAGTAAAGTTCTTAAGCCCAGCTTCCTCTGAGGAAGTTGCAAGATTTACCTCTGCTCAGCACGTTATCGCTCCCCGTGCTACAGGATACCCTCCCCTTTGCTGTTGTTTTTCTGTCTTAAGGGGTTTAGGAACTAGCTTACACACACCCGGGGGTGCTTACAATATTTTTCTACGAGATAGGTTCTGTATACTTTAGCAGGCCAGGAAACGGCTCTAAGTGCACTTCTCCCCTTACCTGCTGGGGCTTAAGACACGACTGAACCACCTTACCCTGTTCTGTTCACGTTCACACGCTCATTCCGACAACATACACCATGCGTCATTCCTTGGACAAAATCCAGCTTCCTTACAAGCAAGAGCAACTTCCCCCAGCTCTTGGGAACAATGTCAAGTAACTCAAGTTCAGTGAATTTAGTGCTTCCCTTAAATACTTCATATTCGAACATCGAACCTCGGATCTTCTTTGACGGTTATTTTAAATTATCAATATGTTTCAGGTAACGTTCGCGTGTTAATTTTTCTTTTTCTTGACTAACACCTATTGTAAAAAAAATAAAATAGTACGATATAATGTCAAATTAAAATAACAACGAAAAATACATATTAGTGTGCCTGATTTTCAGAAATGTATATTATTTGTTATCTGGTATAACAGTATCATTATAAAGGGAATTTACCATTAAAACATTTGATAATGTTTCACATAATATTTGACCTATGTAGTTATATCAAAAGACAAACATAATTATAAAAATAGGCGTCAATGGACATCAAAAGAAAATGTTGGTTTAGATCATTAATAATAAAATAATCGAGTGATTATTATCTGAAGACAGTTCCGTGAAAGTCTTCTTCTGATATTGATTTGTTTCGTCATTAGCTCCCTTTTAATTGTATAAAACTGTGAGAATAATTATAATCTTATCTTAAAATTAACTAGAAACAAAGGGATGTCAGAATCAGTTTTTATAAATATATATTATACTTACTAGAGAGTAGCTTAGCAGAGCGTTAGAATTTCTGCAGGAAAAGGGGTGAGTTAATTAGGTGATGGAATAAGAATGACGTGCCCTGGTATTGACACGAGTCATTCCCACACCTTTTCACCTGACATGCCTTTTCAAATATCTAGAGATATCGGGTTTATCCATGAAATTAATTTTATATTGATAACGCTCTCAAATCATTTGGCAATGATAATTCTTAGCTTTTTATTGAATTCTTGACTTTTGAAATGAAAGCATTAGTTTAAGATAACCACTAGAGGACTTCTTTGATCAGATAGTATAGCCTTAAACAAGAAGTATAAAATTAAATTTATTTCGTTCAAAGTAAGCCAAAACCGTTACCATGAGGAATGGACAACAACTTATACTTAATTTATCAGACATAAATGTATCGATGATATGTGTCACTCAATATTTTACAATCCACGGATTATCTCCATGACAACTGAGAACAGAGTTAAATAAAAGAAAAATAAAACTAATCTTCAATTACTTAAACACTAATAAACCGAAGCAAAACTACCTTGATTTATTGATGAGATTGATAATAAAGACCTCTTCCTTTAAATTGCATATTAGTTTATTCAGTGTAATTATCTTATAACTGATGTGGAAACACTAGAGTATCATATATAACTGAAAAATCTATTATAATTAATAAAGTTAAAAAACAAAAACATTTAACCGGTACTCTTGAATTTAAAGTTTTTTTAATCGTCTAATGGCGGCACAAGTTATTTAGTTCTATATGTATATATTATATCTTTTTGTTTCGCTGACAAAAATAATAGTTAATGGTAATTTTGTATTGAATAATTGAATAACATTTATTTTGTTCTAAATTTATCTGGTTATTTTTTATAGTAGTTTTATGATTTATACTTATGTATAATAGTGTGTGAGTGAATAAAGTTACCAAACAAACGGCAAGTAGTTATACAGATGGACAGACAAACATAATCATGTTCTGATCTAAAGGTTGAAGCATTCTCCTTAGAATGTAAGAATGAGAAATTAATATTGCTTTGAAGACTAAATCTTGTTTTATCTTTGTTAATCATAAACGAATTATATTCAAATGAAAATTAAATATAAATAATTAATGATCGTGTTTAAGTATACAGATTTGCATAAAGAAACTCTTATAACCAAGAGTTACAAAATTGAAGTAAATTAATGTACGATCCGACAAATGTTATTTCAAAGGAGCGCTTCATATTATTTACAAAGTACTTTGGCTTTTAGACTTGGCAAAGTTTCAATAGATTATCTTCCAAACAAAACTGAGACACTAATTAAGTTATTTATATTGAATTCTTGTTAATGAGACTAATAGAATTGAATAATTGCTTTTCATAGGACATTTGGAATAAAATATACCTTAAATAAATTCTATTTAGAATACATAAAGTAATAATTTCAAATATCTTTGACATTATTAACATATTATTTATAAGTTTTATTTTCAAATAACTTCAACAACATCTGCCAGGTGAGCCTGCACTACTTAGTCTTAAAAAAAACATGTTGAAATTAAAACAAAAACATGTTTCTTAATAAAAAGAACTAATAACAAATATGATAAAAAAAAAGAAGTTTTTATTGCCTGTCAGATTCAGCTATTTCGTTAACGTCGAGATACATTATTGCTTATGTAAGCGTGTTTTAAAGAATTTTCTATGGTAAAAGAAAATTGAACAACGCAAAAACTTACAAGTTGTATAGAGATAACAGATAGGAAAAAATGGGTTTCTCTATCGGAAGATGGAGAAATGTCTCAAGAATTCAAATAGGGGGGGGGGGGGGGAGAGTAATAAGGATTGTGAACTATTCGCCGTTTGGTCATGCAAGAAGATTGAAAATTTATATTGAAGCTAAAATAATTTAAAATCTTGGAAGTGTAGAATAATAAAAAATGTAGACAATAAGCTTTAGTTACAGATTAAGGTATGATTAATTTATTAATTAAGCTGTGGGAGGAGGCTGTGTTCTGAGTGACATGTTAATTGGGGAATGCTATGATAACGGTGTCCATTAGCCTAAGCCAGTTTCCATTAATAATGACTTGCCTCTGTTAGAGCCATGTACCTCACTGTGTGACCAGTATGCTTGTGGGAGCGATGATTAGGATAGGTAGCTCTTGTGCATTCCTGATTCATAGAACCTAAACATTCATCATTATTAATCTATATTTCCTTTGCTTCAATGCAAAATATGTGGGGCAAAATATGACAGGAGAGGAAGTACCATCAAAGATACAAATGCAAAATATATATTTACACATATGTATAAACCTATAGTCAAAGTCCATCGAGAAATTGGAGCTAATTAGTTTACATAATATATTTTTTTTACATACAAAGGCATATTTTTTTACATGCAGATATAACGGATGAAAACCAATATTTAGGCGCTCTTGCACTTATACGTACCAAATCAAAATGAGTAACATTATAAACACAAAATAATCAAAACTATAATAGTTTGCTCTATATCAAACAGCGAATGCAATTTTCTTACTCATTTAATCTCGTCCTCTTCTGCCGTGAGGTGTAGAGGTTTGACAACTAGATTTGAACAATACAAATAGAATATTCGACAAATAGAATATTCAAATAGCTTTCGTGCTTGGTTTCAGTCTATACTCTTCGCTTCTGGAGAGAACTTCTTGTGTTATCCTCCCACGTCAGACTTGTTCTGAACCGGGGTCTTTTCTTTTATGGGGACTTCATAAGTCAGCTTTGGGTATACAGCTCATTTCCCATCCTTATCCATTGCCGAACCATGGAGTTGCTTGGAGCTCACCATGTTTCTGATGGAGTTAATTTGAAGATTGTCTCTGAAAGTTTAGTTAAGGTCTATTTACCTTCTATAAATAATTAGTTGTTTTGACTGAGATTTTGTGGTACCACTTCATAATTATGACTAGAGAGGTTGGTAGATAGAAAGTAACACAACAATATTGTCACCACAATTTTATATTAAAACTCACAAATGTGAGTTTTAAACTGACCTTCTACTCTTCCCAAATATCTTATCTCAGCAGTTTGAAGACCACCTTCCTCTTTCTAAGTAAAAGCCCATTTTCTGATCCATATGTAAGTATGGGGACAAAGATATTTTTATATACTAATATTTTGGTTTAACAGAGACCTCCTTCTTAGAAATAAACTTTTTGTTTAAAGCTTAAGATTGTCACTAAGACTACGTTAAATAACGATAACAGGGACAAGATTCTTACATTAGTTGAGGATGGAAATCAAGAAGACTATAAGAAAAAATGTTCATAAAGAAAATAAGTTGGCACAAGTGACGTGAATTTTTGGACTGTTTCCAGTGGATAAATAGGTCAATGTTAAATGAAAGAATAGGGGGTTAAGGAGTTGACTAAAATTGGGCGTAGTTGAATAAGGAAAAATTTCAATATTTTTAAACATAATTATTTACGTATTTATGCAAATCTTTTTGTTGTTATGTTTCTTAAAATGTAGCGAAAATATCTAAATAAAAGGCAAAAAATATAAATTAGAAGGGTACAATCTTTATCTAAAATCTAAGGGAGTAAGGGATAAGTACGTTCAGTAGGTGTAAGTTACTTTTATATAAAACGAATGTCTAAAATTTAAGTATTTAAAGTATGATCCATACTAATAACAGCGTTGATATATATAAGTTTATAGTGGTCGACTCATCTTTAATCTTATGCTTATGGTTGTTATTGATCAAAGATAAACAACTGAATTGCTGTGTTACGAAGAAAAAAGGGGCTCGGCATTTGCTCCCTTGGCAAAGCACCAGATCCAAACGGTTTTTGATGAGCACCGCGGTAAAGCATTCGAAGGCTGCGATTTCGTTTTCAAAACTTAAAAGAATCCTCATGAATGTCAAACATCTCGACGTTAGCATAAACAAGCCGTTATAAAATGTTGAAAACTTTCTGTCATAAATTTTGTACAATAGGTGAGAATATTTTAATAGCTAAACCCAGTTATAATATCAAAGTTACATCTAATTCATCGGCAATAAATATTTTAGAAATCATGACTATAAAATGTAAAGGTATATTTTTAAATCCTTTATATTAGTTTTGATTTTGTTTGTTTGTGTGTGGCTGGCTGTAAAAATCTTTTGAGGGCTAATTTATCCACTTCCAGTCATCCAATCGAGCTGAAACTTGGCACAAGGACTTTAATAGTCGTTTTTTATATACATAATTATTTACTTAATGTATAAAAAACTCATTATTAACAAAAAAATATAATATTTTCGAATAAAAACCAGATAAGGTATTTTATTTATTAATAATCAGTTTTTGTTTATAGGGTCCGTAGGCAAAGACCAAATACAACCCATATACATTCCCACCCCCTCTATTATTGTAAAAAAAAAAAAATGGAGAAGTCAATAGAAAACGTAGGAATTCTTTGTTGAAAAAAAACGAATTTAAAAAAAACATTTCATACGTCGCATATTTAGTAAGACAAATATTTTATACGTTTCGATACTTTTTGCTGATTAACATATCACGACAATAATTAATATTGTTATAATTACATTTACATATTATCATTTTATTGAATATTTTAGAGGCTGAAAGTCCCAGATGAAAATTATTATTACTATATTTTCCTAAAAGAACACTCAATATATAAAAGAACAAATCAAAAACCAAATATTAATATGGGTAAAATAGTTTTTAATAGATTTATAGTGAGATCATTAGTATTAGTAATCATATATTTACTTATTTTGCTTGATTCTTAATTTTGATTTTTTTATTTTTTTGTGACCACCAGTAGTTTTACCGATAGTTCTATTGATTACACACTTTATTGTTCATTCAAACACGGAAAAGAATGTAAAATTGTTAAAGCAATAAAAGTATTGGTTAATTAATTGGAAATCAGAAGAACATCTGAATCATGTGCAAGAGTTGAACTCGTACTCACGAATAGAGAGGGCTCCTAATCTACCATTAGCATCTTACAAGGAATGGACAGAGAATTTATAAATGTCAGGGATATTCCGCTTGTTCTTCAACACTTGCATTCTACAATTAAACATCACATGTAACTGTACTGAATGTTTTTTGTCTAATGGTTAGCTAAGAAAGAGCATTAAGAACACTTGAACATTCTAATTCATACTATTGTTCAATATAAGGTGATTGTAAAAGGAGGAGAATTTTTTTCTTACAAAATATGCGAAGTATGAAACATTTTTACTTTGCTTTTTTTATCTTTTTACAGCTTTGCAGTAGTAATTTTTTGATTTGTTAAAAAAGTAATAGAGGGGGGGACAAACGAAAAACGTAATTTTTATGGAGACATGGCGTATAGATGAATTGGAATAAAAGCGGCACCAAATATGTAATTTTAGTCAGGGTGTCCTCCTCTTTCATTTGTGAGCCCATATGACGCATTCCAGTTAAAAAATTTGTCTATGAACCCCAAAAATATGTTATTTATTATCACAGTAATGTAACAATTCTTTTTATTTCAAAATGGGTACTAAAATAATACATTACATTTCCAGCGGGAAACCATTATTTATTATCAATTTCTCGTAAAGTATTATGTCAAAGGTTAAAGATTTAAATTGTTGAAAAATTGACAATTATATGTACAACCTATAATGTTTTTGGCCCGTAAAAAAATAATTTCTAAAAGGAAAAATGAATATCTTGATTTTACCACGTTATGAGTGCAAATTCGTCTTTACGTCATGTGACGTTGAAAATTGAATTTTTCGTGTGTCCCCTCTCCCCCCCCCCTCTCCCCTGTATTTTGTTACACAACGAAAAAATCTCAAAAAATAATTTATTCTATGTCTAAAAACAAAACACCTTTATAAAGAATACGTCGCATATTATTGAAAAATGTTTTACCCCACCCCAAATCTTAAAAAAATTATCTTGGGAACGAAGGTAACACTTCACTTGCGTTTGGACAATTAAAATGCATATAAAGTCGTTTGTTTCATGTCATTTTAATTTTAATAAATGGTTCAAATGTCAAGCTACAATAAACTCTTAAATGGCCGCCATCTTGATGCTGTTTGGTCAGTGGCGTAGCTAGCTCTGTAAGCGCCCGCCCGCAAGATAAAAAAAAATGCGCCCCTACCCTTACTTAAAAAGCACCCTTTACTTAATATGTGCAAAATTATCAATTATATTGTTAAAATCCAATGTCCGTGCCGTTTCAACATTGATACTTAAGATTGCAAGTCCAGTTAAACTTTCGCTAGCCAGTTTAGAGCTTCATTCAATTTAAGCTTTGAAAAGAAAGTGTACTGTTTGCTGGCTGTTGTGTACTTTTGTGGCTTATAAGAGCAAAGAGCCTTTTATTTGTGTCCTACTGTTTGTTTCAAAATACCGCAAGAATAATAGTTCATTCTTAATTTGATTAATAAGTATGAAAGCTGTAAGGATAAGAAGCTGTAATTTGTTAGTTATTAAACTAATGTTTATCTCGTAACTCCTTCCGTATAAAACACACTTCTCCGAGAACAGAACAATAATAGATCCAGTGATACAAATTAAATTCACTTGGCCGAAACAAAGAAAAACAGTTATCATTGAATGACATAGTTTATTATAGAGTTTACGTAATTTGCATAATGGCTATTGACTGATCTATTTAATCTATACAATGATTAGGTGCATAACTTTTACCACAATTACTAACAATTTATTATTTCATTAAATAATAAATCTCATTTTAATTCTGAACCCCCAGACCCTTCGGTGTGCGCCTTCCAAATGACTAAGGTTGGTGCCTTATTCATGAACCCAGTCTGCCCCTGCGCCAATGTAATTGAAAATATTTAACATACAGCATGACTTGGTACTTGGTTTCACCCACCTATTCCATGATATTTAATGTTTCCTTCAAAATCATTTTTCTAATTTTTTTTAAATGAAGTACACTAATAAATATCGGTTCTTTCGACTTGATTCGATTGAAACAGCTGTGAAATATAATTTGAATCTAACATCGATTATAATTTAAGAGACAGTAACGAAGTTATTGAATATAGATTACGAACACACGAGTATGTGATTTCAGATTAAACAAATCTACATTCATAAAATTTGGCACATTATGGATATGAACTAAATATAACATGAAATAACAACTTACAAACTAAATGGTGAAAAAATATACGAAAGTTACTACGTACCTTTAAAGCAAAATTCCTTTAAGTTGGCTTTACCGCACTGAATAAATATTACTTTGACATCGTTATTATGTATTAGTATTATATACATAAAAAACATAAGTTCAGCTAGAAAAGTAACGGCAACTGCACACTAATATGTCCGGCAAAAACTTTAAAACGGTAACTTAAACTTAGTACAATTAAGTATGTTAACAAAATGGCGGATAAGAAAACTGAGGAATAAAAGTCTTTACAATAAGATAACTGTTGCCAACAATTAAATTAAATTTTCTAGAATAATTCTTCTTTTTCATTATTTAATTGAAATATTTTTCCTAAAAAATAAATAATATTTTTTTGTTAAAAATAGATAATATTATAATCGAAGAAAATAAAATATTTCGCATGCAGGAGTTGTCTACCCTTATTTTTGAATCAGCTGTTCGGCTTTCTTCTTGTTCATTTTTCGACGAATCTACCACGTCACCAACTTCGTTTTAAAAAAGTTAACTTTCGGATTTTTCATTTATTCATTGTATTAGATAGTTAAAACAGGTAATTTAATGGTTGGTATTTTTTGGAAAGTTTTTACTCTAAAACGACAACTTCGTCTACAAATCAATCAATTCAAATCATTTTAATTCATAGTTTTCTTCATGTTTTTGTTTAAGAAAGTGAAATTGTTTAGATTAAAGATCACTATAATTATTTTTTCTTCAAACGTACGTACAAGTAAAAGGATGTTAGAGGATATCAAAATATCAGAGGTAAGCAAATCAATTTTTAAAAAAAGTTAAATTATCTAAAGCCTATCCAATGAAAATGAATTTCTATTTATTTTAGTACACTGTATTTATTTAATAACTAGCTCAAGTAGCCGGCGTTACTCGGGCTTGAAGCAGTGAAAAGAGGCTTAATTTCTTTTTCACATTTGTCAAATGTTCGATGTAAAAAAGGTTGATCAATTTGATTGGTCATGAAACAGTATTACATTTGAAAATCAGACGTAAAAAGTGATTTTCGTCTTATTTTGAACAACGTCAAGTGTGTAAAATTTCACCAAGGAGTACGAAAATTCTACATTAGGGGTGGGAATGGGAATAGTTTTTAAAAAATTCTTGTAGACTTTGTAGTTAAGTGGTCAATATTAATTGATTGATTTTTTGTAATTTAATATAAGAAAGTGTAATTTCCGTAAAAAAGCCATTATTCTAAAACGATCACGTTGTATATTTATTTAAATTAATTAAAAGCAGATTAACACAGTAATTTTGTTTCCTCTTACGTTTTGAGGGTCAGAACAATTGTTTTAGCAGATACAATTATTACAAAAAGGTTGCGGGCTAAGGGATAGTAAAAAATTGCGTTGAATATGGAAGATTTACCAGAAAGATTTATTAGGAAGTTAAACCATTAGAATTCTTAAAAAATGAACTATAAAGTATGTTTATTATTTAAGGTTTTATATAAGCTGGTTCTAATAAAAGATAAACAGGTCAAGAGTGTGCTAGTCAGCACACAGCGAGGGTCCGTAGGCCACACTATATAGTGTTTAACTGTAAAGTGTATAAACAGTGTTTTTTAAAAATGCTAAAAAGCTTACTTTGAACCATTCTAAGGGTCTGATATTCTCAAAACACACTCTGATTAAGTATTTGTTTGCCACTGAACCGGACTACAACCATATAAATACATCGAAAAGACCATAGTTATAAAAAAAAGTATTTTGTCAATAAAAAATAAAATAATATTTTTTTCGAAATTTCCAAAAAGTGGTATATTTACTTTTGGCCGAAGAATGTTCAGGAATTTTTTTAGATTTTTTGCCCTTCACATAAGCGAGATAGAGCCCCCCCCCCCCCCCCCCCTGGGACACGTTTCACACCCACTTCAAACTTGCCTACGCTCGCCCTATCAAAGTTATATCCAAAGAATTATATATTTTTGTTATCAGCTCGACGTACCCTTTCATATGATACCCCTTACGGTGTCGAAAAAAATTTTAACCCTGAAGTTTTTTTACCCTAATTTTTTTGAAAAATATTTTTTTTAAGTCGCTATATTTTTAAAATATGTGGGCAGGTACAAGACACATACATGCCAAATTTCAAAGTGATCGGACGAAAGGTGTAGCCGTGAGAGCATGCGAGAGGACGGACGGACAGACACACGCAGGAACATATAAGGGTCCTTGGTTTTGCCTGCGGACCCTAAAAAATCATAATTGCTGTAAATAATTTGTAAAAACGTTCATTAAACTTTATAAAATAAGCAATTGTATTTAAAATTGTACTTAAAAAGGGAAATGTTTTTGAGCTTCCGAGGTACATATCGAGAAAATCATTTGGACCTTTTTGTAGAGAAAAAATAATCTTTAATTAAGTGTCCTAAATGACATTTTAGGTACTTAGTGCTAATTTTTTTATAGATATTTGTGAGAAACAAATTGAAATTATTTTCCAAGATTAAGGCCATAGCTTCCCCTCAGAACTCTCAGGTGTTGATATGTTCAATTTCAAACATCAATGATCTATATCAAAACTATGCCATATATTAAAACTTCCTTTAGTTCAATGTTTCCTTTGCTATCTGCACTAATTGAATATTTTTACTTTAAAACCAAGATTTTTGTCACGTTCTCTATGGATAAGTAGGATTTCCTTCCAATTACCGAAGTTAATGGAAGTGTTAAAAATAACCCATTCGTGGTGCCCTAGGTGGCCGCCTATGTCTAAATCCGGGCTTTTAAAAGTTTTGATCTGTTGGCTTATATAAATATTTTAATGCATAGAAATGTAGGTATTTTAGTAAAAAAAAAAAACACGTTAGTACTGGCATGAAATATTCTTCAAAATTGTTATAAAAAAACTCACCAGAAAGCTTCAAATAGCAGTTTTTCACAATTGTCCGGGGGAGGACCCCCCATTTCACGGGGTATACCTATATATTCCATACTCCCCGGTGGGGAGCCCCAATATTTTTTAAAAGTCGGCGCCCATGTACTTGACCAATATTGGAGATAAAAATAAATATTAATTATTTAAATTAAATTCACTAAAGATGAAAACTAGAAATAAATAAAGCTGCTAATAATTATACTCAAGAATATTCCCTTTGCCCTTTTTAACACAAGAATTGAGATTTAACAAAAAAAAAAATTATAATAAAATTAAAACCGGAAGCGTTAGAACGACATTTCCACTAGTAAAATCCACGGAAGACTAAAGTCTTGTCTTTATTTAATTCTATTAGCTTGTTTTGAAAAAAAGACATCTGTCTCCCCACCTGGTTCCCCCTTCCACTTTTATAAGTTTTTCAAGAGAACTGGAAGAATTCTAGAAAAGCTTAAAAAAAAAAAAAAAAAATACATCTTACTTAGTTAAAAAACAAAAACAATTAAAGCAATATGGTTGTTGACAATAAATTCTCCAGTAAAAAAAAAAGACGTGAAAGGTTTTGAAACATTACAATGTAGAGATTTATTTGTCTTCTAGGAATCAGCCATTACAAAACCAACTACATACTTCATGTTTAATTTTAACTACATATATTGTTTATTTTCTTTAACATATTAGAAAAAGGGGGTATTTTTAGATATCTTGTAATTCGAAGAAACAAACTGCAATTAATTGAAGATTATTAACAATACCATCTAATGAAAAATATAGGGGTCATTTTTTAAAAAAAAGTGACACTTTGACAATTCTGAGCAAACCTTTATGCCCAAAATTTATTTTTCAGATTTTGATTCAGCTAGTGCTTTATTTTGATCCTGAACATCAATACAACAAGAATATGTATGTGGGTCGCGGGATTTTTAAGTTTTACTATTTTTTATCAATTTTTAAATAAAAAAAAGTCAAGTTATTTAGTAACAACAGTTACCGGAATTTTCTTCGACTTACTGATTTGTAAAATAATATTTACCACCTGGAAATCGTCACACAGATTCAAACCAATATTGTCTACTCAGGACATTTATTATATTGGTTTTAATGTGTTAAAAAATTAATTAAATATGAGATTCATATTTTACGATTTTGGTAGTATTCATACTACGGAATGATTAAATTTTAATTTAAATCAAATTATAATTATTAACAGAAAAATACACTCCAGCGCTGGAGTGTATTTTTCTCTGGTTGTTTCCCGTAGTTGTTAATAATTATAATTTGATTTAAATTAATTAAATATAATTTTGTCACGATGGTTACCGTTCAAGTTCCTTTAATTAACGTTCCTAGTCATAGAAATTTTTGTTTGCTAATTAGATTTAATTTCCTAAATAAGTCATTGTACACTCAACTCTATGACGAGGTTGAAGTTTTTTTTATTTTAAAAAATAACCTATTTAAATTCAATTTTTATTCAACTATTGTGACATGTAGTACGCTGGGTAACTAATGTGACATATATCTTGGTCTAAAGTTGGGAATGATAAAATAATTAAAGAGACATTTTCAAAAAAAAAGTGACACTTTGACAATTCTGAAGGTGGGTTCACAGCTAGCGGATACGTAATTGCGGAGACCCGAAGGGATTCATCTATGGCAACTCTTTTGCGGTTGGTTCCAAACCATCTTTTTTGCGGTGCCGCTTTAAAATCTGTATGAAACCTTCACTTCGTCCTCTTCTTATTTCCTTTCTGTTTTTATGTTAAAATTGTTTTATTATAATATATATTTGTATCTGTTCATTTGTTCCTGCATTATTTTTATTACAATCTGTGTTTTATCTACGTTTATTATCTTTATCTGTGTATTATGTCCATGTATTTTATATCTGCGCTTATTATATCTGTTCCAACATTATTATTATTATTATGTACCTATTTCTTATTTATATAATAATAATAGTACATTACGCGTCGAGTGCGGAAAGTAGCATTTTGCATGCGAGTGTGGAGTTTGCACCCGAGCGACAGCGAGGGTTGTAAAACCACACGAGCAATGTAAAATGCCGTTTTTGCTCGAGTTGCGTACCGTACTTTATCTACGATTGTTAGATTTAATTATAAATACAGAAAAAATAAACTTGCTGTATGTAAGTTCGTATCTCTCTCTTGATAAAGATGGCATTAATTCTTGAGTTGTATTTTTTGCCGAATTAATTATTTCTGGAGGAGTATTATTCTCCACATTTTCGTCAAAGTCACTTAATTCACTCATTGTTTTTCACTAAAAACTCGATATAAACAGCTACTTTAATAAAAGAACAGCAAATTAGTTTTGTTAAATGTAAACAAACTAGCTAATCGTGCGTAAAGCTGAAGAATTCCTCTTCTTTACCGCACTAGTGTGGTAAAGAAGAGGAATTCTTCAGAACTATGAGACGCGCATGCGCAATAAATACAAGTACGTAAATAATTACTTTCAACGCACCTAAACAGAGATATAATGTTTATATTTCTTATCAATCGTAGATAAAAGTACTTATCTATAATCTTATTATAAGTTTCTTTTTAAGCAAGAGAACTAAATTCAAGTTGAAAAACGATGTTATAATAGCCTTTGTTTATAACTTGGCCGACCGAAACTCGAGGGGAGGGAAACAACGACTCCGTCCTCCGTCTTGGCGGTTCTCTGAAGATATATTGTTGTCTATATAGCCCTCCGCAAATACGTATCCGCTAGCTATGAACCCACCTTGAGCCAACTAGTGCTTTATTTTGACGCTGAACATCTATACAACAAGAATATGTATGTGAAAAGTAACTATCGGGACAAGTAACTATCGTGGCTTATAAACTAAAACATGCCGGCCAAGCCACCCTAATGTATTAATGCTTTTAAAGGAAAGCATAAGTTTTCTGAATACTACTGGGGTATTCCCAAAAAATATTAAAAAGCTTTAAATGCACTTTTAAGTACTAAAATGTATGGTAACTATTGTGACTTAGAATAAACATACGCCCCATGATTTTGAAGAGAATTTTTGTGTGACCGAGGCTTACTTCAGAAGACGCGGAGACGAACTTTAGGTTATAAAGGAATGATTATTTTATCTGTAAAACACTGAAATCCCGCCATCAGTCAAACAGTGCAGCCAATTTCTTGGTAACTCTTGTGATGTAACTATCGTGACCGATTGCTCGGACAAGGCTTTTTATTAAATTCCCGACAAGTTACACCGAAATAAGAAAAAAATTATATTTAGTATCACAAAGTATATTATATTTCCTATCTAGGATCATAGTTAGAAAGTCAAAGAAAGATATTTTGACCTTTTAGTATATATAAATTTAAATTTCTCCTCCCTAAAAAGAATATTCAAGAATCTGACTACACCAAAATGACAAATTTAATCTATATAAAAATGTTTGTGGGGTTGTAGATTTTTTAATTATAAGGAGTGCAAGTAATTAGTAATTAATTTGTTTTAACTCGCGGACAGTGAAAGTGTCACACTTTTTTTAAAATGACCCATAGTACATTACGCGTCTAGTGCGGAAAGTAGCATTTTGCATTCGAGTGTGGAGTTTGCACCCGAGCGACAGCGAGGGTAATAAAACCACACAAGCAAAGCAAAATGCAGTTTTCGCACGAGTTGCGTACCGTACTTTATCTTCGACTGTTAAATTTTAATAATAACTACAGAAAAAAACATTTACTTTAATTAAACAAGCAGCAAATTAGTTTTGTTAAATGTAAACAACACGTGAAGAATTATGAAACGCGCATGCGCAATAAATACAATTACGAAAGGAATTACTTTTGTTTGTATGTCGTATTAATCGTAGATAAAATATTTTTGGCAACAAAAATAAAGACGATTTATATTTCAATGATATTAATGATTCGCTTTTGATTTTTCAGTAATCTAAAGCCTCGTGCTCACCAAACGCGCATTCGCAAACAGGGTTTGCAAACAACTGCAAACATGACGTCCACACCGGACGCGCATTCTAGACAAACAGGTGTTTGCAAACGATTGAAAACACGATGTAATTATGGTTCTATCAAAACGCGGTATAAGCGCCGGCTTATTTATTATCATTGGCGAGTTAGTAAAAAATGGGAATAGTAAAAGGAGACGAAGAGGCTGGATGTCAAACAAATTTTATCCTCGATCATCCCTGATTTTATATTATTATTTCTACTAAAATAAAACGTCAAAACATATAGACATTTTATACAATAGAAATTTGTTCTTTTGGTTGAGAAAAGATAAATACTAATGTAATATTTCGTCTTATGAGGGCCCATAGGAGGCTCGGGCCCATATGCCTGTGCCTTAAGTAATAAGCTTGGAAGCAATATAATTATTTTTAAATATAGTATGACGCATTTTTGGACTTATATGTCATATATATTTATCTATTTAATCCGGTTATTTTAAATCTTGGATTTACATAAACTCATCTCTAGTTTCAATCACTATTTATTAATTAGTATATATTATTAATTCTAATATAGTTAAATAATACGAATGAAAAAAAATGTATACATTTCCCGGGTTTCCAAGTTAAACCACAGCTGTTTGCGAATGCTCAAGGAGTTTGCTCAAAAAGCGTCCACACCAAACGCGCACAAACAGCAAACATCCTTTGATGTACCGACTCTACCCAGAGCACCCCCAAATACAAACAAGCATTCGTTCGTGCCGTCCACACCGGACGCGCATCGTGTTTGCAAACGTTTGGAAACAGGGATGCGCGGCGGCTTCAGATTTCATTTAATTTATTTCTTGGAAACTAGAGTTTTTCCGGGGAACGAAGTTTTTGGGTAGCACCTCCAAATTTAGAGCTAAAATTAATTTTTAAATTTTGCCCTGGAGTATGTTTTTCTTAATATGTGTACACAGTAGTGATGGCTACACGCGTCTGCGCGGACTACGACCTCAGACAAAGTTTAAAATACAAACAAAAAAACACTTTTTTTGGGCTTAGGGGAACTTTTAACTCCAACAAAAACGTGTAAATCCATAAAAAAATAATTTTACCGTCATCACAATAATTTCGTCTATATATGTATAATAATTACCCAATAATTTCGTCTATACACAATAATTTCCATCTAAATGAACTATACGTATAATTTGAGAAAATAAAAAGGAGCGCCTGTGACAGAAAAAATGTCAGCTCTCATATGGGTGAAGAAGTTAAGAAAGAAGGAAGTTAAGGGTAAGGGTAAGAGGGAAATATAAACAGCTAAGACAGAGAAAGTATATAGTGAGAGAGGAATAGATTTAACTGGGAAATTTGGAAGATTTTTTAGAACAGATCTCCTTATCTAGTACAGCTAAAACAGAGATCTGGGGGCGCGGCCAAATCGAGCACAGCCGTACAATCCTTTACTGAAACCATCATATGGCATTTTGGACACCTCTCTATTTCCCTAAAGCTTCTACCCTTTCTTCGGAATTTATAGAATTCAAACTTATTTCGGTAAGAACTTTTAAGACATCTTTATATTTATACCGACAAGCTGTTATTGCCTCGTGCGATTTTTTTTTTAATTTACTTACATAAACAATATATTTGATGAAATATATATATTTTTGCTTCCGAGCTTACTAAAGGTAACGGAAGCTACGTGATCGTTCTAAAGAACGAAATATTTTTAGGTCTCCGATTTCAAAAATTCCAAGACAGAAATCCGTTTCATACATCAGGGAACATTTTTGGTTCCGTGTCTGTCTGTCGCTCAATTTTTGTGAACCAACATATCTTAAAAAGTACACGTACGACTTTAATGAAATTTGGATGGTAGGTCATAATTTATTTTTATATTTTTTTTTTTTTTCACTTTCTCTCTTTTTCAAATTCTACTTATTTTTTTCTTCTCCAATTTTGCGCCCCCCTCAAGCCTGCGCCCGCCCGTGGCTGCGGGCACTGCGGCCCGATAGCTAGCCCCTGTGTTGGGTCGAATAAGCTGAATAACGAACTCGTACTTGTTATTAAATCGCCTTGGGCTTCTATGTGAGGGCTAAAGCACTTACTTGGCCAATTTATTAAAGCTGTTAAACTTAGGGTCAAGGGACCTTTATAATAATTATGCAAATTATTTATAACTACATAACTAGTTTTAACCAGATTAATCGTAAATGCTCTAAATTGTATTAAATTCTTCTAGGCTTAAAGATTCTTATTAGTACAGTAAAATTAAGCTCCAACCCAAGCATTAAAAAAAAAAAAAGTTCTACCTCACGCCAAATTGTTCTATACCCTCCTAGTAGTAAGTGGTAAAAAGTTGCACCACTTGCAGCGTCGGGTTTGGCAGGGAGGGGGGGCGAAAAGGGGGGTAAAAGGGTATTTTTAATCGTTTTTCACAAATATCTCGAAAACTATGAGGTTTAGCGCTAACTTTGTTATATACAAAATTAATCTACATAAAATTTTGAACAAATATGAACTTTATACATTTTTGTGCTAAAGTAAACGATTACGGAGTTATGGAGGGGTAAACATATCACTAATTTCCAGTTTGCTTGAAATTTTTTCGAAAGATTTTTTTATTGAAGTTAGGGCCAGTTGGGGTAGTGACAGCCTAAGTTTGCAGCTTCGAAATACCTGAGCAAATTCCTGTGTAATACCTGCGTAATAATTAAAAATGTGAAAAAGAAAATTACTTTTTTTAGTTTTTGCCATATAACCCGTAAACTATGTGTTTTTCGGTATTAGTCGTTATTACTATTTTTAAAGTTAATTAAATTTTCAACAATATAAGCCCAATTTCAGCTCTTCACAACTAATATTTTTCGAGATATGGGACGTAAAAAATTGTCAATTTTGTTAAGTTAAATAAAATTTAAAGTATTGCTCTCGTTTCGGGCCGAATATTGGCATAAAACCGCTCACCTACGAGAAAAGTCATAAGTAATAAAGTTTTAGTAAATTTAATTGGCTTCCGTTTATGTTCAACGGCAACTCTGTACTCCTAATAATTACCGAGATATGACTCTTCAAAAATTGGCAGTTTTTCCCAAAAAATGGAAATTTTATTAATTGCTCTTGTTTCGGGTCGGATATCGACATAAAACCTCTCACGAGAAAAGTCATAAGAAACGAAGTTGTAGTAAATTTATTTGGCTTTTAGACAAGCATAAAATGAAGCCTGTAGACAACATAGTTCTCTTGCAATAGTAAAAAAAAAAAAAAAAAAAAAAAAAATCCGGAAAATTCTATGTTTCTAGAAATGAACCTAAACCACTTTTAATAACAACTTTCGGGCAGTCGACAAAAGATGCAAACATAGAATCATGCTCAAAAATAGAAAAGTGAAATTATATGTTATGAAAGAAAGTATTAGCAATCAATAGTAGCAAGATATAGCATCCTACTCTTGACAGGTTATGTGGAAATAAATTAGTAATGAAACGCTTTAAATCTCTAAGCTCAATATTCAAACTCCTCTTCAGTGTGAGGATCATCGTCATCAATTTCATCGTCGATACTTAGTGAATCTCTGTTTATGCACCCATGTCCCAATCAATAAATGCACATGTTTGAGCATTTCAAGCCACTCCTTCGACACTCACAGTTTTGCACACACCCCTCCTTGCAAGCTCAAACAATGAGTTTGAGTATAATTCCTCAGGAGCAGCAGCCTTTGTAGTTGTAATGGGACGCAGATTGTTGAAAAATAAACTAGTTGAAGCCTCTAGGGTATTTTGGTATTGTTTATATTTTGGAATGTCAAAATATTAGGTTGACAGTTGTTGTATTATGTTTGTACAGATTATTAAAAAATACAGTGTGCGTGAGACGTATCGTTTTCGTTATATATATCTATGTAAAGTTCCATTTTTTCTTCAACAGATTATGAGACTTAGGTGCGACTAAGACCTAATTGTGCGTTGCGCGAGTTGGGAATTTTATTTCATAATGGATATAGGCAAGCTTATAGACGTTAAACTTAAGGGTCAGTCCAATTGGGTAGACTGGAAGGCTGATGTTTTGACTCTTTTAAGATACAAGGATGCTCATGGAGTGATCGACGGTACCCTTAAAAGACCTGATCCAGTCCCGACCACGGCTACGACTGACGTAATATGTCAATACGAAAAAGAATTGACAAAGTTTAATAAGGCTGATACGTGCGCTATTTTAATAATCCGTTCTACTTTGACAACTGAAGTTCGTTCGCTGATTCGTATGTGTCCTGATGATGCGAAGTCAATCTGGAATGAACTATGCAATCATTTCGAGAAGAAGAGTGACGTCCGTTTGTGTAAGTTGAATCAAGAATTTTATAAAGCCCGTCAGTTGCCCTCGGAATCTATTATTGTTTTTGTTGCGAGAGTACGGACTTTGTGGGCAGAATTGCAACGTGAGTTTCAGATAGAGTTGAAAATTCAGTTGCCTGAAATTCTGTTAATAAATAAAATATTATCTGAACTGCCAGGAGAATATGCGGAGTTCCAAACAACGTGGGACGGCACAGTCAAAGAAAATCGGACAATTGAAGAATTAATCAATAGATTAGAGCTCAGAGACGCTCGTTCTAAAGGTGTTAGAGAAGAAACGGCTACCGGAGAATGTTTGGAATCAGTGTTTCTTAATAAAGCTGTTAGCTCTCACAAGAAAGACGAGCCAGTTAAGTCTTCAAGAATTTTTAAAGGGCGTTGTTTTAAATGTAACAAGTTTGCAGGGCATATAGCAAGGGAATGTCCGGAGTCTGGTGATCGTGGGAAGGTTCGTCAAAATAATAAAAATGAAAATAATAAAAGTTTGCGTTCCGAAAAAATAAATACACATGAAAATCTCTATGCTGTCACTAATTTGATAAGTAAGTTGACAGATACTGACGTGTGGATTAAGGATGACGGCGCAACCGATCACATGACGAATTCCAACGAATTTTTTAAAACTTATGACACTTTTAGAGAACCGGTACCTATATTAGTTGGTGACGGTACATCGAACCTGTTTGCCTTCGGCCGTGGTAGTGTAGACGTCAAGTCTAAAGTGAACGGTAGAGTGCTTACGTTCACCGATGTACTCTATGTTCCTGGTCTAGTTAGAAATTGTTTTTCGTCTGTACAGTCAATGTCAAAAGGTGTGAGTCATGTGTGCAATGCTGATACAAAGACTGCTAAATTTTATTTTGAAGGTGAGAAGCGGACCTTAATGGAAGCTAAGGTCAGGGGTGGACACTTAGAACTTCAAATACAGCCTGTTAAACAGAAAACTCCAGTTTCTGCTATTGCTGGTCAGAAGAGTTGTCTACTAGAAGAAAAACCGTTAAGCATCAGATTGTGGCACGAGCGACTAGGACATCAGGGTATGAAACATGTTAAACAATTTTTGAACTACAGAAATATTAGATTTATAAACAACAAATTCTTCTGTGAGGCTTGCGTTGTAGGAAAACAAGCTAGAAGAAGTTTTAAGTCTAGACTGGTTAGAGCTACGGTTACTGGTGAAACAATCCATTCGGATTTATGTGAACCAGGAGATGTGTCTTTGGGAGGTAGTAAATATTTCTTAGTGTTAAAAGATGACTTTTCCCGATATCGAGAAGTTTTCTTTTTGAAGAATAAGTCAGATACTTTCGGTGCTATTCAAACATTTCTCCAAAGATCAAAACAAGACGGAATCAAAATTAAGGAGTTACTAACCGATGGAGGAGGAGAATTTAATAACCAAGCTGTGAAGAAGATGTTGAACGATTGTGGGATACGGTTACGCATTGTGATGCCTTACACACATGAGCAGAATGGTGCTGCTGAGCGGGAAAACAGGACACTCATGGAGATGGCACGCACCCTGTTAAAATCTGCAAGTCTACCAAATAATCTGTGGGCTGAAGCTGTGTCGACGGCTGCGTATATCCTTAATCACACCGGGATGAGTAGTATTGCAAATAAAACACCGTACGAAGTGTGGTTCAATAAAGTTCCATCTGTAAAGCATTTGAAAACTTTTGGTTCCATATGTTATGTACATGTTCCGGCCAGTAGAAGAAGGAAACTCGATGGTAAATCATTGAAAGGTGTGCTTGTAGGATACAGTGGCTACGATGGTTATCGAGTCTATCTACCAGCTAAAAGAGATGTCGTTCTTTCAACGAATGTGATTTTTGACGAGAAAACTTCAGAGAAAAACAAGGTCACAGAGAAAAGTCAGAGCACAGAACCAACAGAGCTGATATTGGACAAAAGAAGGACTATTATCGATGCTATCGTGGAAGATGATGTTGAGGATAATTTATCTACTAATGGTCATCAGTTTGAGGAGGCTCTCGATATTGACCCTGTTTTGAGTCCTCCCCGGTATAATCTTCGACCAAGAGATGATCTTAGACCTCCAATACGGTACTATTCGATTATTACGAAATGATGAGGAATATGTGTGCTTCCGCTGACATCATTGAACCGGAAACTTACCGAGATGCGGTTAATTCAGAAGAGAATGTCCAGTGGCAGGAGGCAATGAAAGCTGAAATTGCATCCTTAAAGAAGAATAACTCGTGGAAGTTAGTAGAGTTACCGAAGGAGAAAAAGGCTATTAACTGTCGGTGGGTATTTCGAGTCAAAAAGCGTCCAGACGGAACTGTTGATCGTTTCAAAGCCAGATTGGTTGCGAAAGGTTACACGCAGGTTTCTGGTATTGACTACAATGAAACATTCAGCCCAGTTGTGAGGTATGATAGTATTAGAGCTCTTTTAGCACTTGCTGCACGTGACGGGATGCATTTGTGTCAATTGGACGTAGAGACAGCTTTCTTGTATGGACATTTGGACGAAGAAATTTACATGCACCAGCCGGAAGGATTTAGCGATGGAACTACCCGTGTATGTAAATTAGTGAAAAGTTTATATGGTCTGAAACAAGCACCCAGGTGCTGGAATAAAAGATTTTCAGATTTTCTTCGGCGCTATGGACTGAAAGAAAGCGATGGAGATCCATGCCTGTTTGTGAGAGTCAAACCAAATCACAAATTGATTGTTGGTATATACGTTGATGATGGGATTGTTGCTGCAGAAGACAAGAGCGATCTTGACAATTTCTTAAAGGAACTGTCGAATGAGTTTAAAATGAGATCTGGGCCACTGGAACATTATCTTGGCATTGAAATCGAGCATTACCAGGATGGTTCTATATTTATAAATCAGAAAAACTATGCTCAAAGAATTGTGAAAAAGTTTCGTCAAGAAAACGGTCGGTCAGCAACTGTGCCCATTACCAAGGGAGAAGTAAATGCAACTAGTGAAGAGGAATATTTTTTGGATGCGAGTGGTCGAACACAATATAGAGCAGCAGTAGGGAGCTTGCTTTATCTGGCAGTGTGTACGCGACCCGATATATCGTATGCTGTGAGTATTGTTTCTCAAAGTCTTGAAAAGCCAAAGCAGTTGGATTGGACTCGGGTGAAGCATATACTCAAGTATTTGAACAGCACATCAGATTTAGGAATTATTTATTCTAACAGGAAGGTTGATTAAATTTGTTAGAGAGAAAGTAAGAAATGGGGACTTCACTCTCAAGTATGTACCAAGTCAAGAGCAGAGAGCTGACATCTTGACTAAACCGTTGGAGACCTCAATGTTCGGCAGACTGCGGAATCTACTAGGCGTTAGGAGTTCCTCTGCAGAAAGGAAAAGTTGAAGAGTCTTCAAAGGAGGCTGTTGAAAAATAAACTAGTTGAAGCCTCTAGGGTATTTTGGTATTGTTTATATTTTGGAATGTCAAAATATTAGGTTGACAGTTGTTGTATTATGTTTGTACAGATTATTAAAAAATACAGTGTGCGTGAGACGTATCGTTTTCGTTATATATATCTATGTAAAGTTCCATTTTTTCTTCAACGCAGATGACCATCAATCTTTTTCCAACCCCATTTTAGAGGACCTTTCTTGTAATTGAACCATTGCTGTACTTGGTGGTAAAAAAATTGTCTGCATTTTTTTATGTGAATAACGAAAGGAAGAAATGCTGTCCAGCATCAGCTACTGCAACTGGATCTGCGTTAACTATACAAGAAAAAACTCGAACTACGATTTTTGATGTGTCTAGTTTCAAATCAATACAGGTAACTTAGGGTTACCTTTTACAGAAAACTACTTTTTTAAATAATTAAATTATAGTGCGTCATTTTTGCATTTTTGCTAAAATTTAAAATACTGATATTTTTACCCCTCCATACCTACGTTACCGTTTACTTTAGAACAAAAATGCATGAGGCCACTTTTGTTCAAAATTTCATATAGATTAATTTTGTATAGATCACAGTTAGCGCTAAACCTCATAGTTTTCGAGATATTTGCGAAAAACTATTAAAAATACAATTTTACCCCCTTTTCGCACCCCTCCCGCCAAACCCGACGCTGTAAGTGGTGCAACTTTTTACCACTTACTACGAGGAGGGTATAAAACAATTTGGCGTGAGGTAGAACTTTTTTTTTTGGATGTTTGGGTTTGGACAGTTTCTGATCTAATTTTACTGTACTATATCTAAGAAGGAATATAACATTTCGCTATGGACATAAAATGATTTTTCTGAGAACTGAGTTCGGCTTCAAAATGTATTATATTTAAAAATAACATTACCGAGAAACAAATCATTATAGAATAATCTAACATATTATTAACATAGGTATTTAACTAGTTTTGTAAGTATATTTTATTATTACCTTTTCTTTATGACTCATACATATTTTGTTACTACATATTTATTTATTTATCATTATTATTTGTTTATTAATACGATCGTTTTACGGCTGAAGTTGTATATGCCTTAAGTTATAACGTATCGAATAAAAACAGTTTTTTATTATTTTTTATGCCTATAATTCAATTTTTGCAATGTAATTTTAATATTTATAATAAAAATAAATCTAACAAATAATAAAAAATTGTTATCATAAAAAAATCATGATAATGTTGGTATAAATCAAGTTAATACTAATAATTAAGGTTTAGTAGATGTATCTGATGACGCCCCTTTACATTTCGGGGTGATTTGGGTTGCAATATTATTAGTGTATTACAACTAATAGATACGAGTTTACCCATACTAGTACTAGATTGGTAGCATATAGTATGAGGAAGATGTAAAGGGGGTGGTTAGACGTGTATCTAGGGGTTGAGCGCGCACTCTGCCCCCACCACTACCTAGGAACCCCCTGCCAGGAGAGGGGGGCTCTTCTGTATCCAAACAGAGTCAGTTGCCGTCACGGTTACCCATTGAAAACGTGTGGGTATTCTGTTTATCCGGTTTCTAACAATTTACGAATATCCGTTCGACAATATAATAATCTTATTACCGTGTACCTTTTTAATTTTCCCCCGTTTTAACTCATCTCTAATGATTTCTATTATTTATTAATTTCTGTTTATTTGTTTATAAAAAAATATTTTTTGCTTTAAATAAGCCTTTTAACGAGTCATCGAAGTGTTAACGGACAGCTAACCGACTTCCTTCTTTTTCAAAACATTATTTTCTTGGATTATTTTGTTCCTGAAAGTGAGTATAATTTTTGAAAATGTTGTATTATATAATGATATAGTTTTTAACGTTATATATTACCTATTAATGCACTTTGGTCTATTGTAAAATAGTTTTGTTTACATAATGGCAAGTATAAAAACGTTTAGAATATTGAAATTCATTTACATTAATTTAATCGCTTTAGAAAAAATCTATTACTGTCTAATAATAATATAAATAATATGGGAATTAACAATTTATTCCCGTGTGAATAATCTTTTTTTTGTACCTCAGTAATCCAGTATTAATTTTTCATTTTTATGTAAAACACATTATTTGTTACAAGATTATAATATGTTTATTACATTACCTAGTCATTGTATTTATTTATAGTTAGAGATAAGTTTATCTATTATTACGTGACCTTTAGGCGGTTTAAAAACTTTAATAGTTTTAAATAAACAAAGTTGGCGTCAAGTTAAGTCCTAAAATGCTTATAAATTGGAATAATGTAATATTGTCTCGCTTTATGAAAGTGACTCTACTACGTGTCAAATTGTTGTGATAATGGTTTGTATAAATAGATGTTATCAAAGAAAATAAAAATGTATGTGATAAAATTTTTTTTACAAGCTGTTGATTTTTACTAGTGCATTTTGCGAAAGAAAAAATACAATCATTCTTCAAGATTATTTTTACTATTTTACATAATGATAACGTTTATATATTTTATGTTTTAATTGCAGCAAATATACTTGCGTTATCGGTTAAAATAATTATTTAAAGTGTCAAGATTATGTATATTGTTGCCGGCCATATATATTTTAATCTTATCAAATTTGATTAGTCGGTTATTTTTCTCATGTCTCAGATATCTGTCGCTTATTAATACTTATATTCATAATATTGATAGCTTTAAACTTTTCCTTTAATAAAAACTAACGTCCCTCCACAAATTAAATTTTAATTTTTACAGCCAGCTTTTATTTTTTTGTCAATCACCAGAAAGGTGATCGTTTTACATCAATAATGTCTATTATTGGATTTTTTTTATTATTATGTAGTGTCCTTACAACAATCTTCTTTGGTTGAATTTTTGGCAAAATATTTTGCTGAGTGGTAGGTACATAATTATACTATGGCAATCCTTTTTTCATGGTTTCATTTAAATTGACCCATTAGTTACTGCCCCAATAGTTTTGGAGATTAGGGTTTACATTCATTGTATTAAACTAAACCACTTACTAACAACACTCGCAATTATAAATAATTATAATATTTAAAAGGAATTATATGTATAGATTTTAACGTGAACAGGTTTTAAAAAAGGTGAAGGCAGAGACAAAATACAGGCATAAGTCAAAAGTTTTATAATTTAGCTATATTGTTACAGAAAATAGAATTATTATATGATTTTAGTTAATATTGAAACAATTAAACTCATTTTCTTAAATTATTAATTATTTATTTTCTTAGTTATTAATTATTGTAATTTGTGTGAAATTGATTTTCCTTGTTATAGCAGTACAGAGAGGTTATCCCAAAAACATAAACAAAAGAATAAATAAATAATAGAAAAACATACTGGTCTTTCTTATCGGTTCAACAATAAATGTTTAAATATAATATTTATGAATTATCATTATTAATACTTTACTTTCTAATATTTATTTACTTACTTTAATTTCCTTTATTTTTTAATAATTATTTATTTTAGATATTTTATTATTGTTGTGTTGGAAGTGTATGCAGTACCATAAACACGACCAGCTGCTTTCTATAATTTTAGTTCGACGGGCATATTGGTTTATCATATCTTTTAATAAATTAATTTTCGTCGATTATTTCAATAAATTGTCTTTAAATACGTTTTCATAATCGTTAAGTCACAGACGTTCATAGTCTTTCAGGTCTTAGTAACTGTATTGTGAGTCATAATTCAATTGTATATTGTACATAATTAATTGTAAAACGCTTTTCTTTCGATAAGTACAATTTGTATGTATGTTATATTTTACATTGTTATTTTGCGGTGTAAAATCTTTTGTTAGTTATGAATAGAATGTTATTTAGTATTAATAATAATATTAACGATAATACCATTCCAAGTTAATTTTCAAGCTATTTTTTGAAATCATGAAAAAGTGAATAATGACATTTAACGGTGGAATGAGAGAACGTAGCGGAGTTTAAAGGTACTTACTTGATTATTTCTATTGTTTTGGTTTTACAGAATCATTTATATTTACATGTATAAACAATCTAATACTCTTCCAAGATTAAAATGATAAATCATGATTAATGATGATCTATAATTTTAAATGGTTTTAGCTATTATACATGGTTGTAACCGCCATATTAAATTTTAAAATCAGATATCCCTTCATAAAACATATTTATGTAATAAGAAACATTCCTTAATAATTAAAAAATGTATGCCAATTTGGATCCAGATAGCTTTTTGAAAAGCCCATCCAGAACAAACTCACTTACACATAAAATTACTCACCCACGTTTACTTTTATATATTCATTGAAATCTGTATACAGTGACCACTGAAGGGACCAACTAAAATGGGTTACCTTTTACAGGTGATTTGTACGCATGCACACATAATCTCCAGAAAATGTTTATAATTCACGCTGTTCATAATGATTGAACGTAATTATTCCTACTGCAGTTCAGGCGAAACGCACAGGCAGCCTGAGTCAAACTGAGATATCAATTTAAATAAACGAGCATATTCTAAGTTAAATTACTTCAATAAAATTGTATAAATATAATAATAGAATTATCGATTCATCGAGAGTTGACTGTGTAATATAATTTAATTAATGTAATAAAGTGAACATGTATATATTTTAATAAATTACCTAAATACGACGAAAGACTCTTGTAGCATTTGGAAAGATATTTTCATTTGCCTTTATTCGATATGAATACCAATCCAGCAGAATTATAAAATCTAAGAAAACAATGAGTAGTAATAAATTTTCGCGCCGTTTATAATATTGCGTAATAATATGGTTGTAAATTTTTTCCGGTTGCTCATGGTGGGAGGTGTATTTTTAGGGAAAGGATAAAACTCGCGCTAAAAAGGTCTCGATTTCATTGGTTCCCACTCTTAATTTCCCGCCGTTTCCTTCGAATGGGAGAAATGCCCGCTCTCAAGAAGTGGAGGAAGAATGTCTGTAACTACCCCAGCTAGAAAATATAAGTCAAGTTAAGTAAAGTTTTTTTTCAATTAAATTCACGATACTACCGAGAAGTTCACATCTACCTCTAGTTGCGTTACAATAGTCGAGGAAAATACGTTTATAATTTTATGCCAGCGATTATTGCTCAGCGTCTATCGTTCAGGGTCCATCGCTCGAGCCATGTCTAGGAAATCTTACCTTAGCATTATTTTATTTCAGGTTAGTAGATATCTTTCTGTAAGTTTCTCTTTTTCCTTCTTTAAGTATACTGAAATATTAGCTTTAAATACCTATTTCTTTATTAGAAAGTTAATTTAGACCATAGGTTGTAGGTAGGTATATTATAGTTATGTATATTTAATAGTATCTTTAAATTATCTCAAACAATCTAAATAAGTCATTGCTATTAGAAAATTATATTACGTTATCAATAATTTCCTCATTACTTGAATCTTCTTTGCAATTTATTATCTATCCTATCAGTGTTGGATTTTCATTTTGATCCAAAACGCATAGTCATTTTCTCTGTGACTTTTTTTAGTTTTGGGGCGTTTTTTTTTTTTATTTGAACCCTAAAATTTTGACGCGTCAGACTTGAAAATCGGAAAAAGTTCTGCGTCAGACAATATTAAAATGTTGATTTATAGGGTTCAAATAATGTATCTTGAGAAAATCAGCTGGTCATTAATCATTAATTAATATTAGTTGTTATTAATTAATATCCATTATTATTACTTGTTATTACTGGCTACACGATATCGATTAATTTTTTTTTTAAGAGGTGAGCGCAAACATGTTGCCCAATTTGTAGGCAGTGGCAGTTCTAGGTCTTTCAGGGCCCTGGGTGGTGAGGTATGGCGCCCTTCGTGGGGGGTTGGGCCCCCCCCCCCCCCCCCCAATTTTTTTTTGCATATTAGTTGAAGTACCTTCTTATAATATAAAGCTTTTAAGTAGTTGTAACTTTCTATTTCTTTTTTAAAAAATGATGTGCATTTGAAATTTGAAAAAAAAAAAAATCCCAAGTCATTTAAATTAATATTTATTCAATTTTTAAGTTTTTGGTAGTTTTCATACTACGGAAAGTTTAAATTTTAATTTAAATCAAATTATAATTATTAATTAATACGGGAAACAGACAGTGAAAAATACATTCCTGCGCCGGGATTTGAACCACGGGTCTCCTGTATTCAAATAAATTAATATTTATTTGAAGTTAATATCGACTAGGCAAGTTAGGAAGTGTAACAAACGAGTTAGGCATTGCTACAACTAGTAATTACACAATTTGTTTTAAATTATATGTATGCAATATATATGTAAATTATATGTTTTAAATAATATTGTTGTGTTATAGTTAGACTATCAGTAAATATAATGTAAAAGTTTGTACTATTTGTAATTTGTTTTTAATTTTAACCACCCTAAGCATTTTAAACGTTCTCTCAAAAGGAATGTATCTAATTTAGCCATACACTTTTCAGTATTTCATTCATATTTTTGCATTAATTGACAGATTTTTAATATTTGTTATTCGAAATTAAAACATTTTCGAAAAATTTGTGATGGGGATCCGCCGCGGGGCCCTGGGCGGTTGCCCGGTTTGCCCGTGCCTGATGCCGCCACTGTTTGTAGGCTTGGTTTCATCGAAAAATATTGAGTAGAACCTAAGTTATTAACAATTTTATAAAACATAATGTACAATAATAATAACCTAAAAAACTTAGGTTGACCCACCATACCCAAAACCCATAGACTCGCTAATCAAAACGTTTGGGTACTTCTAGATTCTAGACCACCTAGAGACTCGTGGTTTTTTTGCGTTTGGTCGGAAATTGGTCCAAACTGAGGTAAAAATTTGAAAAGTTTAAAAAAAAATTGTATCCTCCCCTTTAAAAATTAAAGATGTTGGACGCAACTTTAAAGTTCTTTTGGAGGCTTATTGCGGCTAAACGATAGGTCGTATCGAAAAGCAGATTGCACCAGCGGTAACTGATTTTAACAGATATACAACTTTGGTCCTATGACATTTTGTCGTACCTCTATCGGTTCTACCTTCAATAGAGCTAAATTTAATTTTAAAAAAAAAATTGACTTTGGCGTCCGTAATTTTTGACCGATTTTATTTCTAATTGGTATTCTTAAACCTCACACTATGCTCTTTAAATCAAATATTTATTATTTTATTAATTTTTTTCTAGAGCTATTAAATATTCACTGGTGAAACTGCCGTATTGAGAAAAAAGACTGGTAATTAAATTAATGCACCATCATGGTTGATGATTGTTCAATGACTTCCTAGTCTAATTGGTTTTGACTACGTTTATTTTCTTATTTATTTTATCTTTTTTAGCATTGCTATTAATTAATATATTACTTAGTTTCTATTGATTATTTTTAAATATATAGATAGACTCCAAGCTACGATTTGGAGAGTATTATATTCTTAGTAATGGAATTAATTATGTGTAATATAGTCCTGATTTTATTCCTAGAAGGATTTGGAAACAAAACTATGTATTTTGGAATTTAATTTAATTGCTAGGCCTACATGATTGTAGGAACCGTAGCCACACTGAGAAAAATTTCGGTTCTTAAAAGCAAGTAGAGGGGTCGTAGCTTGTATAAGCAAGAAGCTTTCAATCGTGTATTAAAAAACGGAAATTCAGAGAAATAAGCTGTGATGGTTGCTGAAGGGAGTTTTTGAATTTTAGCCGTTAAATTAAATTATTATTAGTTTACGGATAATATTCCAATGAAATGGTCGAAAACGCTTTGTATTAATTGTCCAGTCTTGTTGTTTGATTACAATATAAACGGGTCATACTATCATTTTTTTTATTTTATTATTATTATTATTTATTTTTTTTTTTTTTTTAATAGTAGAGTCTCGTTTATCCGGACCCCGCTAGTCCGGACATCCGTATAATCCGGACGGGCCAAAAACTACGTACAAATTGGAACCAGGGCCTGTTAAGATTTTTTAATTGTTAAGATAATTGGAGTTTCTGCTTTTATTGTCTATTAAAATGTATAAAATTGTTTCTAGTATAGTTTACAGGTGTATATTCAAACAGTCTAACACGAGGCATACCCGGTATTTTGTTAAAAATTAACAGATTTAAGAATAAGTAAGAATATCGATAAATCTGTTTTGGTTCCATAGAAATGTAGGGCGGAAGATATAAAGGTAGTGTATTCCAGGAAGTACAATTATATGTGACTGAGATGGGGAAGGATTTTAAGAAACATGTAGCGGCGGCTCAACGCAGTTCCATGAAATTTTGCCAAGCCAACAATGTCTAATGTCTCAACATTTTGTGAAATGATTATCGCTCCTCGAATTTCATATCGGAACTCAGCCTGTTTCTCATCAGGAAGTCCCTGCTATACCTGCCACCTGCGTAATAGATTGTCATTTTATTTTAATTCATTTGATATTTGACATGACAGGTGACAGAACAGCTCTTAACTTAAATAGTGGACCTACGGTGTACAAGAAGTACTAATAGAAGTAATTTTTACGATAAAAACCTTGATTTTAATAGCTTTACTCTACTAAAGCTTGTTCTACAGACACATTAAAACTGATTCCGTTTAATCCGGACTTTCGGTAATCCGGACTGGGTTCGGTCCCGTTAAACCCGGATTAGCGAGACTCTACTGTATACCCTTTTTCACTTTCTTGTTACCATCTTACTATACTTCTTGTTGCTACATTTTGAGTGCAATATACATTTATAAACTTTAAGTATAGCATAAGAATTATTTATTGATCCCTTTATTTGATGAGATCGGTGTTAAATGTGTAGGATTTAAAATGAATTCATTCGTAGTTCATGCATTGTAATGTCTTGTAGTTATTGGGTGTGTGTAAAAAGAGGAAAGTGTTTTTTTTTTTTTAAAGTATGTAATACCATTTTCTAATAATGGTAATGTTAGAATGAAAACTTTGCTCGGATAAGTATCTGGGTACTATACTTTTATTTCCTCTAAAAATCCAATACGACCTCTAGTCCCTTTTATTATTTCCTTGAATTTATTTCAATGTGTGTTAAGAAAGCAATAAATAATTTTATTACGAGAAAGTATTACATTACATCGTATACGGTTTATTTAAATTTCCAGTGGTGTAAACGTATCTTTGGTACATATTATTAAATAGATAAGTATAGTTTGCTGGGGACATGGCGAAGCTCTTTAACTCAATCTCTATTTAACTTATATTTAAAGCTTTTTTTTTATCGAACTTGCTTAAAAGGCGGAAACTCTTAAGTTTTTATTCGCTTTTTATCGACAATGCATTTAAAGTTGTTAGTTGGCTGAAAGGGTCTTAAGAAGGGGAGCGAATCAAGCCTTAAACAAAAGAAAGAAACTGAAAACCGAGCTTTTTAATCTTGAAGTTGGCGATGGAGGAGCGCTTAACGCATACTTGTGGATACTGTGAATACCACAGTTGTCTTTGATATCCATCACGGCTTCTCCGTAGCCTTTTTATAAACCTGCCTGTCTTATAAAATATGTTCATTGCGCTCAAAAAGCCCCATCCCCCGTAATTAACGCGAGATCCGGTCGGAATTTTTCTCTTGCCGTTGTTTAATGGGTCTGCAGTACAGCGGAATCTTTGCATCTTCACATCTCCCTAAAATTCTCCGACACGAGGACTCGAGGATTTCCTCAGGACTTCAGTCCTCTTTTCTTTTACATTTTTTCTTCCTCTTTTTTGAGTGATGGTATTTAAATTATGATGGAACTGTTATTTCCAGTGTGTTATTAAACTCTATTTACGGGATTCTTTTAACCGGTTATTCCTTGGAAGAAATTAAACAAGCTTTGATTTTTTTATGTCACAACCATAGCAATATAATGTGGTAAAAAATGTTTAAAGTTCAGCGTTTTCTTCAACGGATGTTATTAAAATAAATATCGCCGATAGTATCCTGGAGTAGAATTTATTTTATGACAATGATAAATTAGAAGGTAATCTTTGTGGGGAATCTGAAGGTCGGTGATTGTTCCGGCTTTAAATTTTAGCTCGACATTTCTTTTTTATTATGAAAATATGATTGCGTGATAATTAAATACGCTGCAATTAATTGCATGCTTGACAAATTTAATGGTTGTATGTTTTAACTCAAGTGACGATAAAACGCTTTTACTAATTAAATTTAAATTAAGAAACATTGGGTCTTTAGGTTAAATACGGATTGTTACCAGATATAAATCTTGCATGTTTTTAAGGCTTTCCTTCTTTCAATTTTTTTAAAGGTACGTAATTCTTTTTTATAGTCATCAAACATCAAAACATGTTTAACATTTAATGAATGAAATGGCTACAATTGTCAAAAGGAGCTTTGCTTGGTCGTTTAAATGAAATTTATTTATACTCAATAAAATGTAATTTATTAATAATATACAGAGTCAAAAAACAGATGTTATTACATTAACTGTGCGTTAAATGATCAAATAATTATATACATATTTAGTTAAATTATATAGTATCCTAGAGATGTTAGATTATATATTTTTATTTAATCTATCATCCAACAATGATGGGTTGAATAAGTTTTATACAGCAATTTATCTTGGCTTATTGTATACTGCATTAAATAAAAAGTAATTGTGAATTACTTTTTTTTTTTTTTTTTTGTCACTGAAAGAATATAATCAACAGTTAGTTTAAGACTGTTTTCATGAGGGCCTTATCCTTTGATCTGGGGTAGTTGAATAGAGAGCTGCCTGATGTAGCAAGACTAGGGTCTATGGTTGTCTAAAGGGTAGCGTTTCGACGCATCTCTTATACCGGGTGCTAAGAATTAGTACAAGAGGGTTTGTTCCCTTTCCATTGTGGTTTATAATCAAGAGGTTATCCGTTTACACAAAAATCTTCTTGTTTTTTTGTTTTTTTTTTGTTCGTCTTTCTTTTTTTCCTTTTTTTGTATTTTAGCCGGGAAGGGCCTTTGTGGTTGCTATGGGGGCCTGACAAAGGACCTTCTCCGGTTACCACCGGTATTGTCCTACCGCTCTACCTTACTGGAGTTAATATTTCTGGGTGCCTTCCCTTCAAGGGAAAGAATAGGTGCAATATTTTTTTAGTCTCAATTTTTTTCTCTCTACTTGTCTTGGGTTCTTGAGCCTAGAGATATTTTATTCCGCTCACGAGGGTACGCGATGAGGGTTTTTTGTGCTATACCTTAGCTTACGGCTAGACATAAGGGTTTATTGTCGCATACCTCTTGACAGGGAAAGGTTATGTTTATTCAATACCTTCTGTTCTTATTATTCTCAAATACAATTGTATTAGGTATATTAGAAATGCAGTAGCTTTCTCTTTGATTTTTTTTATGTAAAATTTGTTTTTTTTTATCTTTCAAAGAAACAATCGGCAAACACTTTCTCTTATACTTATTTTTAATGTATGAATGTAAAGCAGAAAAAGTTAAAAATAATTTTCATTCATCATATTTTCACTGTAATAGTCCAATTCCTCTCCATGTGCGCCCAGTGGCGTAGCTAAGGCAGAGGGGAGGCCAAGGGGGTTCGGTGACCTTTTTTTCTCGTCGTGTCGGAGAATTTTGTCCAAAGTATCAATGTTGCTTTGGTGCAACATTATATAGATAACATCGATATAGGGAAGAGGAGGCGCGAAAACCGACTTTGTCTGTGGGCGCTGAAAATCCAAGCTAAGCATTGTGTGCCGTATTCTCGATTACTAGATTTTTCCTTGAAAAGCAAAGTGTGGTTTTATCGATTAATAAAAATCGGAACAAAAACAAAAAAAAAAAATACATCTCGATGGTGTTAGATAGTTTTTAGAGTTACCGCTAAATTTTAGCCCGTAAAAAACTAATATATATATATATAATTTATTTACGAAGATGACAGTAAAGAACAATTTTATTTCATTTAGAATAATAATTTATTTTCTCTCTTCATACATGCTCTCTCCACTTTTATTAAAAATAACTTGCTGATTTCAAATAGGATTTGTATTGTGGGAAAAGAAGGATAAAATAAAGTATTCCAGGAATTTTTACATTTAGAGTTGTTACATTTTAACTTACAAAATATGGAAAAAATTAATAAAAAAAAATATATATATAAAAGTAAATGAGATTTTATAATATATATCATCCATAGCAAAAATAAATTATTTTAAGCATTAAAAGAAGCCAACTTTAAAGGGAATAAAAGATTCATTATCCTTTGAGTAATCCTTCATGTGTATTATTTTTGAAATCCCGGCCTCATTTTAACATTTAAATGTAGGTAATTGAGTAAAAAATAAAATAACATAAACCCCTCCAGCTCTTTTAACTCCTGTACTTTGATTTATGTAATTTGAGAGAAGGAATAGTTGTGGCATGTAGGAACAATTCAGGCGTTGAAAATTACTTTTCAACTTCGCGTGACTTTTTCAGATTATTCTTTTATGGTGATTTAACATGAAGCCTTTATTGAATAAGACGATTGTAGATTGTAATTCACTTTGTAATTACAAATAACTAAAAAAAAGTTTTAGGTGTCCGCTGTTCATGAAATAAAACTAATTTTTTTAATGTAAAGGAAGCTCGCAAATGGTGTTTCTAAACGTATATTTTTTAAACTTTTTTTTTAATTGATTTGTATAATTGTTATATCATTTTCTCAAAAACGTTACTTTACGAAATTACAAAATGAACTAGGAGGTATCTTTTTAAAAAAATAATATAACAAGGTGAATTCTCTAATTTTTTAAATTGCTTTTGCCCATTATTTCAAGTTGATTAATAATTATAATTTTTATTAATGGTAGTAATTTAAAATCATGTTTTATATTATATTAAATTTCCTTCTGCTTAATTGAACTTGCTAACTCCTGCTTATAATGGAACACTTGAGTATCAATTATATGTAACAACATTACATCACGACGAATAAATAAAGCTTAAGATATTAGACTTCACAGCAGCAAAAATTAAGAACTTGAAAAGAAAATTGAAACTTCCAGTATTGAAGAGAAGATTAGGGCAAAAATATGAACAATGTAAAAAAAGAAATAAATTATTTTTAGAATTTCAAGAAAAGATAATTCCTGAAATCCATTACTTGGTCTCAATTTACTAACAGTTTCCTGGAACCTGGGAACATAATTTACCTGATAATAATCTAACTGCCCTATCTAGCCAACCTTTGATGTTCTAATTTGTAGGTATAAACTTATTGTGATATCAAATTTTGTAAAGGAGGAACATATCTTCTAAAAATCTGTCAACATGTTTATATAATATCGCCATGGCTTCTCCGTGTTTATTCCCTTCGATGGTCGCACGGCGTACTGAGTACGCCAATCTAACTTTTCACCGTTATTAGGGACTAAATCTGAGTTACAGCGAGTCGAGGCTCCACCTAACCTTCTATTAGCGTATGTTTTACTGAAATATACCACCATATCCTCTATTCAATTAATTTGTCTGTGTGATTTGAGCTGTTTAACGAGTTACCGCTATCAGGCGTACCCAGTACGCCGCGCGTCTAATTGTCCAATACCCCCCTTTTTCTATAATTATAATGATTAAATTTTAATTTATACTTATATTTTTTAAGCACATATAGTGATAAAGGAAAAACAAATACTGTTATAACAGTGCTTTATGTAACTTGTTTGATACCGTCTCTGATTTAAGCTATTTTCATTTTGATAATTTATGTATATATATATATATATATCTTTTTACCATCTTTAACATAGGTTTTTTAGTTTAATTTTTTCTCCAAACGTATAAAGTAGAGTAATATTTAATATATATTTGAATAGAACATCGTGCATAGCTAAATATAATAGCGGCACATAAAAGAAGTTGGTGGCGTACGGAGTACGCCGTGCGACCATTCTATTGACATTTTTGTGCGCGACTGTCGAAGGGTTATAGAGAGATTTCATGATGTAGCTTTATCAAAAAAAAAATTATATACAATTTATATATCCAATTTTGTTGCGTATGATTTTTTTATAATAATATTTTCATAGGTTCACACTTTATTCCAGATTATTTTTTTCCAAAAATAGGCTCAGGGAAGAAAGAGTATTAATATAGGATTTATTTTCTCATTTCTCAGTGGGTTTTCTATAAAGGTTCTGACCCTCAACATGAACTTTCAAGTTGTGTTCCAACTCCCCTTCCTTCTCTTGATAATCTTGCCGAGTCGACAAAGCGCCTCGGTGAATAGACGCCATTAGGATTTCCTATCAGTTACCAAATCCCTTGCAAAAAGAAAGTCAATAAGTTTTGTTTGTTTTTTTATATCTGCTTCTTTATGTTCTTTCCAAATTTTTCTAAGACGGGATAGAGTTTAGGCTTCGACTTAATCAAGAAACTTTCAATATCGGCTTATCTGCTACACAATTAAAAATATTATTTATTTACTTTATATTTGTTTAAAGTATAAGAATTGGTTAAACCCTATATAAATTCGCAATCATACTTTCACAAGAAATAAGTAATTGCTTGCCGTTGAGATATAGCTTTTATGAACTGATTTGATTTACTGAAGTCTGATTTAAGTGTGATATTATTTTTAATACCTATACATCTAGTGATCTTTAAGATATATAATAAGACCTGTCAAATAATTATTGACGTCCAAATTTAATATATGTATATTTTAATTTATAACTGTCCTCTCTATTAAAATGTCAGGAATGGCGCTTGGACGGCAGAGGAAAATACTTTATAGTAATCCACGCATCAGTCAAAAACTTGTAGCTAAATTCAGCGGAACTGGATTTAGTGTTGTTTTAAAAATACATTAATTGGAGGACATTAGGCGTTTTGCGAATAAGAACAAAGAAATTCTCTCTTTCCGTAATATAGGTTTGTCCAAGGTTTCAGCTCACAGGTTCAAAACTTATGATGAAAAACACCTAAGGTTTCAATGAAATTTTCAATAAATAGTCTATCTTAATATCTACGATAACGTATGATATTTTTAATACTAGTTAATTAAACTTGGGACCATCAATATTCGTCAATAATCTAGCTAATACAATAATAAATCACTCTTTCGCCCCCTTTAAAACTTACTGCCACTGCTGGGAAAGTGATGAACGCTATTTTGTAGGCTTCGAAAGGTCCTCAGTGCAAGCCAATTGTACATAGAACTGCCATATCTGAATGAGGTTCTACGACTGTGGAATATTTTTTCTGAGGATTTTTTATTAAGTAATTTATTTTGTTATTACGAAAGGCTTGTTTGTATGGCTTTTTATTTTTTTGTTCCTGCGACTTATCCGTAAAACACATTATAATAGAATTGGGAACAGAGTTTAATTTCCCTAAAGCAAAATTATTTCTTTAATATTATGATAGAAATGAGAAATAGAAGTTGATATTTTTTGAACGGCCAACTGAGCATGGAAAGTTTTAAGTCTGCAAAAATAGGAAGTCAATTTCATTTGTTGGCAGTGGTGGGGGGAGTCTGACTGAGCTGCCCTTAGGCCCTTGGTAAAATAATAATTCCTATCGATTTTAGCGTGGACTAAGTTTCCTCAAAGCCTTTGTAGAGAAGCTCTGATCAAGTCCTGGCTGGTAGGTAAAGCCCATGCCTGTTGTGTTTTTCTTTAACCACCACTAACCAGTTTTCTTAACTACCGAAGACTCCTAACAGCCCGAGTTGATTGGACGAGACCCTTCTCTCCCTCTGTCTCGCAATACTTTAAACGGTTTTGTAGTGTAAAAATGGACCCCGGAGCAAAATTCTTTTTTCAATTTTCTTTAAGTTGAAATTAATTTCCGTCCTGCTTGGAAATAAAGAAATGGGGCAATGTTAAAAGTTTGTCTTAATTTATCGGAAAATAATATTTTTTATAGAGTGGCAATATCATGACTGGCTCTGGAACAGTAATAATTAACGGAAAGACAACTTAAAGTAATCATAACTCGACCACAGAGAGTTATCTCTTTAAGTTTAAATTATTTGACTTGCCTAATGAATGATTGACTACTCCAGTATCGATTGGCCTGCTCAATTATCCATTAAACAATTAGGCGCCACATCGCCTACAACTAGCATTTAAATAAAGCTCCTCTAATTTATAATATTGTATTGAATTAGATAACAAAATGTCTATCAGAATTATTGTTGTAAATATTGTATCGGACCCAGTCTTATATGCTATGACCTTCAATTAGCCATTCTAAAGACTTTTAACTTTTCCTCTCTAAATAATTGTTTATAAATATAATTAACTATTTGATTGCTGATGAACTTTTAATTTAGCACCTTAGAAAATACCCCAAAATATGAATGGACATATAAAATTACATACATGAAATAAGTATCTGTTCTTAGGATATATTATATGTACCTAGGTTTTTATAGGTGACGGATTTTATTGTAATTTTGTCCAATCTTTAAAGTAAATATAGGAAATCTCTGTATCTACAATCCTTAGAGTTACTATTATGTTTGAAATATTGTTATTAATGTTTTCTCTTAATAAATAACGTATAAATAAATTTTAACTCAATTAATAATTATTTTTTGTTAAAGTATATTTGTTTAAATACTTGTTTTTACTTACCATCCACTTACATGGACATAATATATAGACGTTTAATATTTACATTATTATTTTAGAACTTCATTCTTTTCATGCGACTGTTAAGGTTAATGAATAATCTGTCGTTCTTCATATAGAATATAAAACATAACCTCTTAGTTTACCTTTACTTGACTACATACATTGAAAATGACGTATTCTCCAATGGCAAATTGTGACTGAATTTTAAAGAGGCTGTGCCTCAGGTGTAACGGGTTTGTAAGAGTCTAGTCAATTTGTTTTTGATGAAGTCTTTAAGGGAGGGAGGTCGTTGTTTGAATGGGGCGTTTCGTATGAGGGAGGATAGCCTCGAGCCTCTTGACTCCACACGGTCTCTGAGTTATCGCTATTCGCCTTTTATTTCCTCATTCTCGTGCTTACTCAATTACCTCAGAATTCTAGTCGCTTTTACTCGCTTAAATATTTGTTTTTACTCTTCAAGATAATTTAAATATTGTGAATGTTAAATAAAAAGAATACGAATGTGTTTTTATTTACATTATTACTCAAAGAGTTTATCAGTTGCTTTTATATTCCGCGTTAATATATCATCAGATAAGTGCCTTGGCGTCTGGCATTTAACACAACTAAGATGCCAGATAACTTGGTACCTTTTTTTATTAACCCTTTATTAAATATTTATCATATGTTGAAATCAAATTATACTTAGTCGTTATTGAATATTATTATTAGACTGTGTGATTTCTAAAGCGATATTCACATTGTAAATGCTCAAATTATTCATAATTATAACTTTTGGTGTAGTTTATTATTTTACTTTATTCATTTAATTACCATTATAGGTGTAAAATGAAAGAAATTATACATCATTTACAACAAAATAGCTGAACAGAACATTCTTTCTTTCCCATATTATAAAATTAGTTCAATGTATAAAAACAATGTTTGAGCGGAATGCAGTTGTGCCTGATTTTGTCATTTTTGTTTTCCCATGTCATATCTTTTTATGAGTCTACATTATCACAATAAGTAATTGTTGGTAATAGATTAAATTTGAACTGAATATAATTCAGTTTTGGTCGAGTTGACCCTCCAATTAGTTCCATTTTCATGTACTTTAACCAGGGATATGTATTTCCATACTAGAATCAATTTGAGGGAGGGGTATGAGATGTAATGACAATTATTTTTTCAAGCAAGTAATTTTTGTGCAGTCACTTAAAAAATTGAATTTTAATGCCCCTTAAGGGTGCTCGTAGGTGGTTGTGTAGGTGTCAAATTTTTTGAGAGTCAGTATAAATAAAAATAAATGACAATTAGGAATAATTTCATTCCTACCCGGGTTTTACTTGGTCTTTGTTGCTTTTCCAAATGTGGGTGGCGCAGCGCGGATGACCACATTTTAAATGGTCACCATGTGCTTAATACAAGAGGTAGGAGATTAATATAAAGAAAATTTTCAAACAAATATGTGGAAGTTTACTGGCCATAAGTCAAATTTTTAAGTGTGGAAGATAACGTCCGATAAATGAAGCCTTGTCGATTTACTCATTCTTAGAGGCGCTGGGCGAAGTTGCGCATCACATTCTCTAACATCTCGTCAGGGAATCCGATTTTTCATCCCCTATTCAAAGGATAGCGAAATGGATACTGTCCACAAATGGTTCCAACAAGTGGAGCCACTGCACACACAAGTGTTCAGTTCATGGATCGCGTGCGTCATATTTTTCTCGGTCGTGTGAATAATGTGATGTGGAAATCAACAAAGACGTCATATATCGGATATCATCTTCCACACTTAAAAATTTGACTTATGCCTAGTAAACTTCCAAATTTTTGCTTGAAAATTTGCTTTATTTCAATCTCCTAGCTCTAGTATTAAGCACATGGTAACGATTTGGTCATCCGCGCTGCACCACCCTGTATGATTCTTGGAAGTGGTATCTCCTTTTCGCAATTTATATTTGCGCATTGATTAAATATCAATCTGAAACTAAGTAGGTTATGTAACTAACTAACTAAGTATGTATTACTCTTCGATATCCTGTAGGTTTGACTGTGTTAGGACTTGTTCATATTATGAATAAATAAACTAAATTGATTACTTATGAAGTAGCATTATTAAAAAAATATTATACACACACACGAAACTAAAGCTTCATATAAACTCGTTAGTCGTATGCAAACAAAATATTTATATTTCTTTCTTTCTGTCAGCACATGTAGAATATTTATAAATTATGCATTGACAAAATACGGGTTACTTAATGCTTATGGAATATTTAAAACTCTCGTATTTCTTTATAGTCTTTACATAGTATTATTGGTTCGGTCTATTAGAAGTTATAAAATATTAACGCATGAATCGAAAAGATAAATCAATATTAAAAATGTATCATTTATGTATAAGACTGTCAAGAGCTGTCACTTTGTATTGATTTGTCACAAACCGTTAACAAACTGTGGGCCAGGGGTATCCAACTCCAGTATTCTAGAGGTGTAAGAGCACTAGCGCTCCACGAGAATATGGTGGTTAAAATTGTAAACTACTTATGATCTTTTGACATTTGTACTATTTTGTAAATAAACAATACAGAAAAGTAAACAGCCTCGGTGGCCGAATAAGATGCGCGATAGCTCAGAATGAGAAAGTTCCCGGGTTCGAATCTAGTAAATTGACAAATTAATTTATTAATTTATTTCTTTGAATTAAGAAGCTCTATATCTTTTGAATGGTGTAAAAGATTTAGTTACAATATTAACCGCCAATTCCCGTGGAGCTCTAGTAGTCTAACACAGGTAGATAAAGAGGGGAGTTGGAAATCTTTCCGTTTAAGGATTCTATGATCGCTGCTGTGGGCATTCCTTGGGTTTTGTAAAAAAATTACTCTATATATCTTCGTTTGTTGGAAAAAAGGAAAATAATTAATTGTTTGTGACATTGCGTGTCGTGTACTATGAGACTTTTTAAAGACCCTTTGGCACTTTCATTGGGTCCTAGTCATATTATTTTTTTTTTCTATTTCTTACTATATTTTGTTCACATTATTTTTACTATTATCACTGCTTGATGTTTATTGTATTATCAATATTCAATTTAATCCCTTTTTGACCTGTTTTAACCCTAAATATTTTTGTTGTTGTTTAAATTGTCAGATGCAATTTTATTACTAGATATGTTTACCTATTATTATGAACTGCTTTAATTCCTAATAACTATAAAAAAAACTATAATAAATAAATATAACAATATTCGCCAACCCCACACTTTAAATGCGTTGCACTTTGTTTACGCTTTATTCTTATAAAAAAAGCTGGGGTTTCAATGATGACTGTAACGATTGTCGTTATAGTCAGGGTGCCCATAGGCAAAAAAGTAACTTATACATACTCTTTCCAAACCTTTTTGTATGGCTTGTTTAGGCAAAGTCTGACACCGTTTCCTCTGTGACTTTTTTTTAGTTTTGGGGCGTTTTTTTTTTATTTGAACCTTAAAATTTTGACGCGTCAGACTTGAAAATTGGAAAAAGTTCTGCGTCAGACAATATTAAAATGTTGATTTATAGGGTTCAAATAATGTATCTTGAGAAAATCAGCTGGTTATTAATAATTAATTAATATTAGTTCATATTAATTAATATCCATTATTATTAATTAAAATTAATTAATATCATTAATTAATAACTGGCTGATTTTTCTCAAGATACATTATTTGAACCCTATAAATCAACATTTTAATATTGTCTGACGCGTCAAAATTTTAGGGTTCAAATAAAAAAAAACGCCCCAAAACTATAAAAAGTCACAGAGGAAAACGGTGTCAGACTTTGCCTAAACAAGCCATACAAAAAGGTTTGGAAAGAGTATGTATAAGTTACTTTTTTGCCTATGGGCACCCTGACTATTATAGTTATTGAAATCTATATATTTATTTAAAAATTAATTACTAGTTAAGCTGTTATTATCCTCCTAACACTGTTGATTTGGGAGGAGAGCCGGTCAATATTTTCTTTCCAGATGTGCTTATTTCAGTCAGTTTTAATTTATTTTGCAGGTCTCTGTAAACTACTTTTTTTACTACGCTGGGAAGGCTGTCACTTAAAACCACAATTTATTTCTTGTACGATTTAAAGATATAATACCGTTATGGTTATGTTTTAATTTAAATACTCTTAAATGTTATATTTCATCAAGAACTTTGTATATTTTAATCCGATTTAAACGAAACTTTTCATGCTACTCGTACAAAATATTTGTTTTTAAAAAAGCAACTTTCCTCACGGAAAATGTTTTTAAATTATAGAAAAACCAAAACCATTTGATTAAAAATTCAGTTAACTGTTGAATTCGATTTGGTACCAAAAAACTATTAGTCTCATTGTTTTAGGCCACATCCCTACTTTCAAACACATAAAATGTCAATAAATACAAAAAAAAACAGTCTCTCCACGGAATATAACCCTCGTTTATTTATGAAAGCAGCTTTCGGCTTTTATAAGAGGAGGAAATTCTGTTTCTTTGTATTTATTAAGATGACCTCCATCAACGCTCTTGATAACATGTCAGGTAAATTAGAAGCATATACCCCAAAATAACAGTGGCAAGTAAAGAATATGTGAAACTTCGTAAGGCAGCTTTGACACTGCGGACGATACCGAGCGAGGCCGGGCCGAGCGTTTTTGTATTCACACTGCGCGCGAGAACGAGCCGATCGGCCGATTATCTACCCTACCAGTCCGCGTGCAACCGTTTATAATGTGTTTTCGGTGGCCGAAAACGCTCGAAAAAAAATGCTCGGCCCGGTCTCGCTCGGCGTCTAATGTGAATAGCCCCATACATATACCTGTATTTGTTTCTCAAGCGGAATCGGCCTCGCTCGGTTTCGCACGCAGTGTGAAAGCTACCTAAAACTGATCCTATTATTGTCTCGAAATCTTTTGCGGATCAAGGATCTTGGCCTTTAATGATAGCAGCCGTTAGGGATGTTATAATAGAAAAATGGCCAGAACCAGTGGTCAGGTGTTTCCGCGCAGGATCCCGCAAACAAAAATTCGGTCATTTACTGAACTTGAATTCTTCCTAACTAAGTAATTTTTGGCAGAAGGTGGCTTCAGTATTCCAATTTATCAGATCGCGTATTCTGTTTTTGTTGCAAACTTTTTAACTAGTCTGTTAAGTCAAAATTAGGTAGCTAAGGCTTAAAGAACTGGCAACGGATGTGGCTTGATGCAGAAAAAACGCACTTGTTCTGGAATCGATGCCAAACTGCAGCTACGCATAATTAAGGAAAAACCCATGTTGGAAGTCCATGCTTGAATGACTTATAGCTATTGTCATGTATTTATTTGCATAAACAATTTAGCTTTTAGTGATCCTCAGACTGATTAAATTCTGTAAACAATAGATTTTTTGGGTTTAGTCACGCTCCTAAATAAGTTCGATCCCGTTACGAGCGAAAATGTTCGTCGAATACACTATGGCGGAAAAACATTACCCAACTCGGAGGAAAAGTTAAATCGGTTATATACTTGAAAGATTTAGAGCTGCAAAGTTTTTTCGATCATCCTTGACTGCACACCATAGTTAGTCATCATGCCGAACAAATGTCGTTCGGCCTTAAACTCGAGTGGTGTTAAAAAACTTGCACCTTCTCGCCGAAAAATAAATGTTCGACTACGAGGCACGGGATGCTGTTTTCAATGAACCCGAACAGTCATCCAAAACTGGGGTATTCTATTCTCTCTTAGATACTGCCATCGACTTTATACAAGAGAATCAGGTAGCTCATTTTTTGGATATGACTGGTCTTATTGAAGATTTTGCTAACGCTGAAGCAAGAAGAGCAAATTTTAAACAATTTATTTTCCCTCTCAATACAAGTGCTGACATTGCCTGTAACATGCCTCGTGTAAACTAGGTATTGGATATAAGGATAATATTATCTCTCTTGTGTAAAAAAGATATAATATCAATTAGTGAATAGAGCTGTTCGATATATCGATAGTATAAGTGATAACGTCACGGTACCCTCAAGTCGAGATCCACTGACTATATTATGCAACGTATGTTTATTTCGTTATAGAAGGGGGGGGGGGGGATTGAGCCAAACACAACTCTTGCACCAGGCGAAAGAAAGCGTCGATTTGTACCTGACTTATGCTTATGTTTTCCACCAGGATTATACTAAATTGATATTTAATTTTGGATAAAGGAGAATTTCGAAGAAATACAATTATTGTTGTAGCAATGCCTTAAAAGTCAGTAATAAAAAGGTAAAATGGTAAAGAGTCATGTTGAAGATGTTCTAATACGTGACTTGATCTCGGAGTGAAAGAACTCCTGAAAAGAGATCTCTATCAGGAGAACTTGTGTCACCTGTGACTTAAAACAATCCTGACTGTTTCAAAGTAGGTCAAAGCTGAAAGAAGGATCCGTAATGGGAATGATGTGCAAGCCCAGAGATAAGGTAAAATCCTATCTTCTTAAAGTTAAGAGGTTATTTTTCAAACAAGTCATAACTTGGAGGAAAAAAGGGTTTTAAAGCTTTCCTCTGAGGGGTTTTGCTTAAGAGTATAAAGTAAATTTTGAAGTATTTTCCCAACTAGTTTTCCTTTGCTATTTTGGTTTGTATGCATTAGTAATTAAGTAAGTTATTTTTTATTTTATTAATTATTTCATTAATGCTTTTGTTTTATTAAATCTATCCCGTGTAAACAAAAAAATATTATTTAAACTGGAAACATAAGAGAGTTTCCCCGATTTTTAATGCATTCTTTTTATATGAATTAAACTATCAATATAAATTTAGGAAAATTTAAAGATCGGAGACGGTTGAATAATCTGAGGCTACTTTCTACAAACTATTCAAATTTCATAAAAAAAATATGAGTAATAACTATTGAAGATATAGGTGTAAATATATATATATATATATATATATATATATATATATATATATATATATATATATATATATATATATATATATATATATATTTTTTTTTTTTTTTTTTTTTTTTTTAAATAATTTTTTTTTTGTAAATAAATGTATGTTAAAAAATTGTGCGCATGGAAGAATACTACTGGAAGAAATACTAATATTGGACCATCAATGGGCTAAATATGACCTACCATCCAATTTTATTAAAATCAGATGAGTTGCTTCCGTTACCTTCGATAAGCTCAAATGCAATACGACTACAATTTCTAATTTCTCTTTTTACTTTCTCATATAAAGAGAAAGTATTGTGATGGCGCGAAAATTCGATTTTGAGATTTTGATGGATTTACACGTTTTGAGGTCCCCTGAGTCCAAAAAAGTGGTTTTTAAAAAATGTCTGTCTGTCGTCTGTCTGTCGTCTGTGCAGACGCCTGGAGCCCAAACTACTGGGCTGATTTTGACGAAATTTGGCATACATGTTCAGAAAAATCATACCCCGAGGCGAAATCGAGAAATGAATTTTAGCTCTAAATTTGGGGGCGCTACCCCCCAAAAACTCTGAAAAAACATGAAAAAAAATTATTTCTCGAAAACGGTTCCGATGATTTTGATTAAAAAATTCTAAAATGTAGTCCATTTGAATACGAATCCAACGATATAAGCCGTTTTCCCGGGAAAAATCTAGTTCCTGAGATATTAGCTTAAAACGCGGACGGAGAGAGCCCGGGTTCGATTCCCCGACCAGGAGAAGTTATTTTTATGATAAATTTTGATGAAATGTTCAATAATATTTAAATGTACATTTGAAAACTAATAAATAGAAACACTGGGCTAAGTAATTATAAACTCATATATGAGAAAGTTTGTCTGAGTTGTCTCGGACCGATTTTTTGATGATGTAATAGGGAAAGAATAGATTATTATTTAACCTGTTAGTGTGTTCTGTGTGGTGCGGGCGTAGAGGTTTGAAGGGGAGGACCAGTCTATGAGGAGTGAGATGCCTATCTTAGGATTAGCATAATAGTGATTCCCTGGAGAGATGCCTGTGTCACAGCTAATCTATGTACATGCCTACTTGTATACACGGCCTGCCACCCATATAATTCGCTTTGGCACTCATAATTCAACTAGTCTTTCTCAATTATAGATAGTACATCCGAGTCTATTAGGCCTAGATAACTGATCTCCATAACATTTAAATGATTTATTTAGTGCAATTGTGACAATTTATTAAATTTTGGCAGCTGTGTGTTGGCATTTTATTTGTTTTATAAAATACTAGTTGGTTTGTTAACATATTAAGTATGTAATACCTTATATTTATTATAGTATTTTAATATTTTTTTCTAGTCCGTATTCTTCATTCAGACTACATAATAATTATTTTCAGAGGAACTACCTTTATTATCAATTAAATCCCTTCCGTGTATTTAATCATTTAAAATGACCCATTTTTCATGAGACGGTATAACCTTCCTTCGTAAAATACAATTTTTAAAAGCGATATATATATTTTTTAAGTAGGGGATATTTATTTATCCGCTATCTACATTGAACTGTTCACTTATCAAATCGTATGCATCCTTTTCGAAACATATATTAAAATACCTGCCGTTATAAATTAGATAACGTTATAGTTAGATGAAACGTGTGTTTTGTTTATTGATTGTTACCGAATACAATTTACCGCCCTCCAAACTTTATTTGGTACTTCTAGATTGTTGTTTTTTTTTTTAAATATAAATGTCTGACTGAATAACTATTAAGACAAAAGGGTGTTTAGTCCAATGTACTTTGGGACACGGGAATATCATACTTTTGTTTCATAAGGGGAGTAACAGTCTATAGAAGAACATTCCGTACATCTTCTTTAGATTGTTACTCCCCTCTGGTTTTTTATAAAGGGAGTAACTATCTAAAGAAGTGCCTTTTATTTTTAGTTTCTCATATACGTAGTAATATATAGAGAGAAAGTATTGTAATGGCACGAAAGATCGATTTTGAGATTTGGATAGAGTTTAATTAATAAAGTGGTATTTTAAAAAAATGTCGATTTGGCGTCGAAGTACTGGGCCGATTTCGATTAAATTTGTCATACATATTAAGAAAAAGCATACCCTGTGGTAAAATCGAGAATTAATTTGAGCCCCCCCCCCCCCCCCCCCAAAAAAAACAAACATAAAACTATAAGTATATTACAAGAAGGACTGAGAAGCCAAGGGAAAACCCTAGACCTTGGTCTAAATAAAATGATTTATATATATGTGGGTATCATGTACTCTCTTATGTGTTGGAAAAAGTTGTGTACGAGTTAAATATGTACACACATTTTTTACTTCACTAAAAGGATAAAATATCGTCAATAGTATAAATTGTATATGTATACGCAGGGTGTCCAGCAGCCTTGAATTCCTTGAACTCCTGGAATTATGCTTGAATTTTTAGGATGCTTGAAAAAACCTTGAAATATGCTTGAATTTTGAAAAAATAACAGAAAAACTTAAAAAATGCTTGAATTTTTAAAAAAAACGGTAATTTTAAAGACCCTAGGTTGTCTAGAAGTACCAATACATTTTTAATTTTTTATTATCCAAACCACCCTAAACAACATTAGTTATTAGTTCGGATAATCGATGCGCTACTGTACATTGTATTTCACTTCTCTGAGGTACTACTGCTGTAATTAGGTTGAATTAATACTACTAATATTATAGTAGGCTGAAGGGTTTATTTAGAATGAAAGTCCTTCGACTATATATTTTTATTTCATCAAAGCTTTCACCATGGGAACCTCAGCTTCTTCAGTGATCACTAAGCTCTGATGAAATAAAATTAAATATCACTCGAAGGACTTTCATTCCAAATAAACCCTTCAGCCTACTATAATATTCTACAAGTCCAAAAAATAAAATCTCTTCTATTATAAAAAGTAATTTATACTATTTTGCTGAACTCCTACTATTTTTCTCATATTTTTTTCTATAATTCTAAGAAATTGTGAATAAATCACTATTTTAATAACTAATGTTAATAAACCCAGCCTTGAATTTTATAAAATTGAGCCTTGAAAACCTTTAAATATGCTTGAATTTTACATTTTAATATTGCTGGACACCCTGATACGTTTACTGAACATATTCTGAATGTAGTGTATGGAGTAGCAAGTACCGGCTCTTGTTGGGGCAGGAGCTTTCTAGGCACAGTTTTTCTCTTCTAAAGGGGTTTTATGCATTGAATCTTACTTACGCATATGAAATGCTACACTATGTATAAGGATAAGTATGTATGGTTATATACTTACATTGTACATTGTAGTAGGTCCAGCAGGAGGCCTAACTCTCAATAGGTTTTTTTCAGTGCAAGAGTGAAGGACCATGTTAGTGCAGGAGTTCTGCCGACACTCAATATAACCCTTAACCCCTACTTTGACAGTTGTTTGTAAAGCTTCCTATGTTATTTATATCCATTTTTTCCCACTTATTACTCCTGTATTATTTATTATAGAAAAGTCATGGTCAAAATTAATGTAACTATTTACACAATACATGCATTGTTGTATATTCTCAATTTTTATATTATTATTATTTTAAATATGAATTTTGATGTTAGAAGTTAATTGATAAAACTATGGGAGTATTTTAATTATTAAATTAATTAGAAAAGACTAATGTATGATTTATAAATTAAATATTCGAAATTAAACTATAGAAATATCATAAAAGTATATTTACAGTAATAAAAAAATAGTAAGATTAAATGTGTTGTTGCTTTTATTCGAAGTATTTATATTCTAATTTTACTGAAACCTCGTTGTAAAAGGCTATCATGATTTCTATGTTTAGCCTGTTGTTTTATAATTAGCGAGGGCCGGTTAGGGCCATGGTGATGTGACATAATAATGTCGTGTGTAGGCGGTGTTTGGACGGTCTTCTTGCGTGACTCTGTGTCTTTGGCCCAAGGCGCCGCGCCTTGACGCCCGAAAGCACGTCCCCCCGGCCCCTTATTCCCCTTGTATACAGTACTGGGATTATAAGTTTCATTCCTGTTGAGTGTTTTAAGTACATTAAGTACGTTGCTAAAACTTATCCAGTACACGCATACAAATATTACGATTCGGTTGCTTCTATCGCCGTTACCTGCGGTTTTGTTATTAATTGCTTGCCAACCACCGTACACTGCCGGCAATTAAAACTGTTTTCATTTATTACAACACTCCATTATTTTCCCTCCGCGTAATTCAGTTTAACCCTTTATAGAGTTTTATTGCAAATACAATTATTATTAGTGCCCATATCGTTAATTGCAGTGCTACCGACGTGCCGGACCTTTTGAGAAGATCTTTTTCTTGGTTTTTTTAATAGCACGATTTACGATTATCGTTTCTTCTAAATTATATAGCATAAGTCATGATTGAATTTCATATCTTTAGTTCAAATAAGTGACCGTAAAATATTTTATAGCTCTAGAAGTTAAAATATAAAATTGTATGTTATATATGTATAGGTATACACCAGCTGGATTCCCATGTTTCGCTACGGAGTGTGTGAATTTTTTAATTTGTGAAGAGTTTGTAAACTACCGTCGATAAGCATTAAAATCATTTCACTAAGGATATCTTGATTCCATAGAGTTCTCCTTCTCCTCCCCACTGGATTTTGACTACTGGAGGAGTATTAGGCTGAAAACTTTCCAAAATAGTAGAGGCATTTTCCTTGGGTAGTTTTTTCATTCTCCAGTTAATCTCTTTAATTTATTTTTGCAATGTTGTAGTGAAACCGGTTCCGGATATATCGCTTTGACTAATTTTCTCATATACAAATAGTGCTCATGTTCAAGTTTTACCGGAAAATATCCTACGATATATTATAATATTACCTTATAACTCCATTTAAAACATGCATAGATGTAGCTAGAAGCTTTAACCGTATATGAAGGTGTAAAAAGAACTTAAGACTATGAATTCCAAATATTTATTCCCTTAATCTCTTTAACTGTTTTTGTCTAGGCCAATAAAATTAATTTTTTAAGTTAAGAAATAAAATGAATATGGTTTCCTTCTTTATGAAGCATTTTTACAGTTACTATTTTTTTTGTTAGTAGCCACTCTAGTGTATTCTGTTATAAGGTTTCGTGGAGTCCTGGTAGATTGTTGGTATTTATTAGAGATGATCCGATGCATATACTAGAAGTGCTTAAAGGTCGGAAGTCAGAGGTTGCGGCTTTAGGTGAAGCCCTGGAGTTGCTCTAGCGGGTTAGAGGTGACTCAGGCATGGGGCATCAACCCTTATCTAAGAGAAAAAATACCAAGTCAAAGACAATGGTCAGTCTTGTTAATGTTGCCGTTTTCCTTAAAGCCTTTGAATTTATAACCAGATTCTTGATTTTATCGTTATGCCTCCCGCCCCGCCAAAAAGGACCTCGCCCTCCATGATTCACCTGATAGTCGATAATCACTAGAGCCACGCGTGCCTCGTCGGTTGGCGTGTGCCACAATTTGCTGCCTCCCGCTTCATTTGTGCTCAGACCTCACACGCACCCTCATATTCTAAGGCTTCGTTAACTGAAATATCTTCTTCCCTCCGTGACAGATGACATTCTGCCAATGCTTCTTTCTTTTTTTAATTGGCTCTCACTCTAAAAAAAAGTAGCTCTCCCTTATTATTAAAAGGATAGAAGAACCTTAGACCAAATTAAGCCATTTCCTAACAAGAGACATGGTAAAACTCCTACAAATATTGATTTAAAACTTGTGACACTTACACTATTATCGTGCATCAAATTTTAGGTCTATATTCAAAAGTACATAATTAAAACATAAAGGAGTATAGCCTTAGGCTCAAATTGAAGTTTTTTTTTTTTTAATTTTATAGTTAGTGTTTCACTACCGATTCAGAAGGGAACCAACATATTGAATATTAGTATATCTTGTTATGGACATTATAACATTCTAGATTGCTTCAAAATTTATTTGTTTGTTCTATCACCAACTGTTTAGAAAACCTGATTAACAAGGAATGAATTCAATTATTGTTAATTGATAAAGAAAATGTATTATGATTCGATTTATAAAGGCAGGGAATTAACTTTGTGCCTTGACTCCTCTTTACAGCTGATCAGACTCTAGTTTTAATGTTTATAGAACGCGTCGCCTGCGCGCCCCACGCTTTTCCAAATGACCAAGGTGATTCTTCAAGGGTTGAGTAGTAAATATATAACACTTTAATAATAATAATAATTATCAATTATTATGAGTGGTTTGATAATAACGGTTGCCGAGGTGATGTTATGTATTAGTTTCTATCCCAATTATGGGAGAGGGCATCGCCTCTGTTCGAGTGTGGGCTTGCTTGATAGGTTTTACTTAATTATCTAATTCGAGGTTTATCCTCGGATAGGGTTTGTCGGGCGATATTGGCGCCTCTGCCCACGGGGGTCACTTAGCCGTTGCCTGGGGTTTAATTCAAGTAATCATCACTACTAATGGATAGACCGAGATGCGAGAGGCTGTACCTCCTCTACCACCTCTGTCTACTTCAACTTAATCCCCCGTCTACTTCCCTTTAATCCTAATCCCTTCTCAAACTTTCTAACAACTTGCCTCTTGTTGTGGATTTTTTGTGTATCTTCCCTTATTTATTACCTTGGAGCTCGTCGTTCCGCCTACCGAGTTCACACAATATTATAATAAAACTTACTGTTCCGCGGTTCACTCCCTGAGTGTTTCCAGAAACTTTTTTAACCCCGCCTTATCCTTACTGCGAGGCGAAAGGGAATTCTAGAAAAAAAGTGTAATTTCTTTTCGAAGACACCCCACCCCTTCTCGATCAACTTGCGACACGAATAAAAATAGAAAAGAAAGCCAAGTTTCTCCCTCCCGGGATTCGAGTCTCCCCGTGGAAAAAGTCGTTTAAAACTGGAATTAAAAATTTATTGAACCTGGCCAATACAAAAGTAGGGCCTAAATAAATAAAAATACTCTGCGAGAAGAAAATTATAAAGTTCATCTGGGGTTCTTTCCATTAGTTTCCGTTAAAACTTTTTTCTTGCCCAATATCAACTTTATTCTCATTTTGTATTATGTACTTATATTGCTTACATACCTTATAATAATAATGAATTCAGATTAAAGGTTTCCCCACGTTCCCCTCGAAATGGCCGATTCAGACAAAACCTAGATATTATGGACATTGTACATAAGGAGGTTGAAAATAAAAATATAATTATAATATATTTAAATTATAAATTTTGTTAAGAATAATAAAAGAGTATTTACACATAATATTAATATTTTCCATTTTATTTTTGTTTGTTGTTGTGATCTACCGATTTCACTAAATTTGGAATAATCTTCGTAGTGTATTTAGAGGCTTCAGATGAGCGAATAGTCCTTTACTAAAGTTGCTAGGTGACCGAAGTTCACCTCATATAACTTTGCTTAAACCCAGACCAAAACCTCCTCAGATTTCCATGATTTCTTGAGCGGGGTTTCGCCATTTTGATTATTTATCATCGTCCTAACAACGCAATGTACATTAGAGAGTTAGTGTCAGTTATAATTAAAATTACTTATATGAATTCCACTAGGATTATATTAGTATAAATTATAAAATTAATAGTTTAAAGATAATTAACAAGGTACTTAAAGTGTTGCAGTATCGTTATATTGTACATCACAGTCACGATTTGAAGGCGAGCCTTAATGTATAATTATTATTTTTTCAATTTGATTTGCTTGTATGGGTGCGCTGTACGACTTGTAGGTAACATGGCTCGGGTCTATTCTTAATTGTGTCTTGATTTAAGAAGCCATTATTCTTGGGAGTTATCTCCTCGGTTCCAAGTCTCCATGTATCCTGGTTGTTTTACCTTTGCGCCCCGATTGTTACGCCAGACATTTATCATTTCCTTCTCTCTTGTTCTCCGTTTCTAATGTTGAAACAGGTTTAATTATATATTTTCTTTTTATATTTATTTCCTTGTTGAGATGTAATTTTGATAAAACATCCATTGTTATCGTGTGATGTCATGGAGATTCTTATATTTATGCGTAATACATGAATCAGTAACTCACCTCACAAAATTCATTGTTAATGCTTTTAGTATAATACTTCCATTTATAAGGGTTTTTTCATTCACTTAAGTACTCTTAGAATAATATTTATTTTATATTAATTTATATTTTATTGTTCTATTTAGGTATATTTAATTTTCTCTTATTTTTAGTTTCAAAGTATGATATATGTTTAAAAATATGTGTTAAAATATAATAAATGTCGCTATTTGATCTATCTTATCTAAAGGCGTACCATCCTTTACTGGAACCATCTCAAGGCACTTTGGACCCCCCTCTATTATCTTATTAAAGATACTTAGATATGTAAAATTAATTTTAAGTTAGAGTTCGTTACACACTGAACCAGGAATAAAAATTGCACACCACTACCCATATTGGTTCATAGATATATGAGCCTAACTTTATGTTATTATGTCACTGATCTAATGACTCATCATAATTCTAAGACACTTCTAGCAATCCTAGAAACTTGAAATTTGTATACAATCCGTAAAATTCTGGTTCTTTGCCCCTGTCAAGGCTAATAGAGAAATCGGGTATGCTAATTATAAAAAAATATATATATACCGCTACCGCTAAATATACTTCTACCGCTTTCTAGTAGAGATTTTTGAACCTAAAGTATTATTTTAATCTCATTTATATAATTTTATTCTGGAATAAGAGTGATTGATCATTATTGAGTATTGAACTCGAAGATTGTAAACGCATACACTTTCCGCTCGTCCGAACTCGTACACCAGATAATTGTTTAGTTCAATTAGAACACCCCACGCGTTACATACTTTTGCCACTTTGTCTTTTCGTTCCTTCTTCCAAAAATGATAGTTCTTGCTACTATTTATTTCCTATGATGTCCTTTCCTTATCTCTTCTATCTCTTCTTATACAATATGTATATATATTATGTTTTTATAATGAACAAGAGGCTAAGAAACGAAAATTACTTACAAGAAGAACTAAAATTAAAAAAAAAAACACTTGTGCAAAAAAATAGCTAAGTCTCGCGTAAAACGTTGTGAGATCATTGGTTTAGCCAAGTTCCTACTCTATTCTCTGTCCCTCACAGACTCGAACTTGGATTCCCTTTACAAATAACAACAATGGGAAAATATATTTGACAGCACAAACCAACTATTCAATTCCTTGTAATATTTTCTCAAGAAGTGCACCTTTTTCCTTTGTCAAAAATTAATTTCCGTTTTCAGTTTATACCGCTGAAGCGCAAAAATAGCGATTTAATGCCTGCGCGTTAGTAGCTCTTCTCAGTACTTACACTACTGGCAAAAGACAGGGGACGCATTTTTAATTGAATTAACTTAAATTTCGTGTTCTCTTCTTCATTAAGTAGATTACCAAGTAGCTTGATAATCTGAGTTTTGGAATAACGCTGATGTTACCACTCGGTCATTATTCCCAGCATGAACTTTCTATGCATATAGGGGATTCAGGAACATCCCTAAAATAAGGATAAGGAGTGCAACCTTATGAATGATGTCTTATCAATGGTGGTAAACTAGTTGTAGGCAGTGGCGTAGCTAGGCCCCCGCAAGAACTTTTTTGGGCCCCTCGCCAAACAAAATTTATGACCAAAAAAAATAAACTTTTGCCTTTAGAACTAGGGGCCCCATCATCGTTGATTTGGGGGCCCTGCCTGAATGCGGGCCCGTGCGTGCCCATAGTTACGCCACTGGTTGTAGGTTAATACATAATAATTTATTTGATGTATTTACTTACTTACGTCCCTAATTTTTTATCATTTGCTTGTAGCTACCATTTCAGTGAACTGTTAGTGTCATCTTCCCCGATTCAATTCCATCATTAAAGCATTAAAAGTAATAATCTACCACTTTAATATCATTCAAGTTCTTATTTGTTTGTTATATTACTGTTTTCATGAAAGGAATTTGTTATTGAATTCACAGTCTGGAAACAAACATCAATATAATGAGCAAAGTTAGAAACTAGAGTTTATTAAATTAGATTTCTTAGGTGATAATCGGTTATTAGAAGACTCTGTGTTGCTACACTTCAGTACACATTAAATTGGAACATTTAACAAATTCAGAGAGAGTGTTTGAAGTCGGTGTAGCATTAGGTTTAGTTTAAAGAGAGAGAGACAGAAGGATTGTTACGGCTGTGTTAAGGCTAAAGACGTATGTGTCACCTGCCTGCCAACTTGGCTTGTTAAGCCCTGGGGCCTTGGACTAATTCCATGATAACTTGATACCGCGATAACTCAGCCAAACTTGTAAACTTTTGGCCTTAGGCAGGTCTCAAAGTCTTGCCAGCCAAACTCACCCTCGTCTCACTTTTATTTGAGATCCTTACCTCTTACATGTTAACTTAATATCACAATCTTCCGTATCGACGCTAAGTTGATTTAATTTTTCTCCCTAGTTGTAAATTGCCTAATATAAAGTCTTCAAATATTTTATGCAATTTAAGAAGAAAAAAGTTCAATGTAAATTCTTCATGCTATGTAAACGAATGAATAGGTATACGTAATAAACTTATCATATATTGTAGTCTTAAAAGAATAAGCGACCTCCTTATGAGGAAGGTTGCCGCCTCCATTAGAGCTAAAATCCATTTCTCGAATTCTTCTCGGGGTATCAATTTTTTAAACCTGTATGTCGAATTTCATCGAAATCGACCCAGTACTTCAGCTCCACGTGCCTGCACAGTTGACAGACCGATTTGTTAAAAGAAAAAATAAAAAAACACATTTTTTGGACTCATGAGACCTCAAAATGTGTAAATACATCAAAGTCTTAGCCATCACAAATTATTTCTCCTTACATTATACTACGCATATGAGAGGGTAAAAATATACCATAGAAGAAAATAAGCAATTGTACATTAAAACTTTGAAAAAAAACTGCAATATTGCACAAACACGCATTATAAGTAAATTTTTTTCTCAGTGCGTCAATTAAGAAGAAACTTCCTTGGGTATTGTGTTAAAAGAATGGAGGTTGTAAAAAAAGTTAAACAAAAAAGAACTTCCTCTTAGGTTTAATGGCTAGCTGTAATATTTACGGTTGCTATTAGAGGAAAGATAGAGAGAAAAGAAGTTTTAGAAATCTTAGAGCTATCTAGTTTCAGCTCGCCTTAGATAAAGCTTCTAGGGCATTAGCTAGAAAAAGTTTTTAACTTCAAAAAAAGCTTAAATAAGTATAAGAGTTTTTAAACTCTTATCGCCTTGAAACTTAAAACTCTTGAAGGCTTAGGTTGACCTTGAAGTTGGAAGGGTCTAAGAGTCTAGGCATTTCCATGACGAACCTCTTAACACTAAATAGGCGTTTTAACTTTTTTTTTTAATATTATTTCATTTTGACGGACTAGTTACAAAAACTGGGGCTGATAGATCGGACTTGATGCATATAGATTTTTTTAAATTATTAAAAGTCTTTGTTTAATTATTATTCTATTACGTTTATTCGTTTTATTATTGTTTTTTTTTTATGTAAAATATCCAATCAGTTTGGGTAATATAATTAACGTTCATCATTTTATATGTTATCATTTAACCTTTTTCCTTCATATCTCTATGGTAGTTTTTTTTGCAATACCTTGACTAAACCGTAAATAAATTAAGTGACAGGCATAAAGCACGCCCTTTTCATTATTAGTTATTACAAATTTATTTCCCGTATATGACTATAATGGAAGGGAATTCCTTGCTTCCTATACATATTTATTGAAGCCTCTTCGATGCATCTACTTCGCCCTGATTCGTACATGTACATATTTAAACTATGTTACTAAATGCACATTTCTGCTTCTTGCTTTGGCCCCCTCTTTGCTTGCCGTTATACTTTGCATTATTCAGCTGTCTTAAGTACACGGCTAATCCATTCCCACAGTTTCGTCGCAACGCTTATTCTCATACCTCATCCTCATCTTTCTTGTCATTCTCTCTTTAGTTTAATGCCGCATGAGAAATAATGCTTTCATCGTTTATAGACTCAGAACTGTATGATCGTAAATGTTTGTAGGCGGTAATTAAGGAGCATAGATCGCCGGCTTTTAAACACAGGCGTATCATTAACGTGCATCCGTACACGCTAACCATATCTTGTACGGCACATCATCGTAATACATTACAACACTCGTTCGGTGATATATTACAATTCTCCGCCTTTATCATTATTTTCCAATTTATGGCTTAAAGGTGCTCAGATTTATGTACTCTAAACAGAAATGCATCTAGAATTACCTGTCCAGCCACTTAGTGGCTTTTAAAAACCTTTGCTGTAGAATTTAATTCAATTGGGCGCTTCTATCATTTTATCATCTCGAATCCGATCGGGAGTGTGATTTTAGGTATTTAGATAGAGGACGCCGGCTTGTTTTTACTTGGGTTTAGAAATGAGTGTGGGTTGTCGAGCGAACTGCCAGGTTTATTTTAGTAGCGGTGTGTGCTGCTAATTACTTATTGGCTAATCCTTGATGGTGTTTAGGGGTGAACGTGTCAGGGGTGAGATGTGGATCGATCCTGTGCGAGTCGTAGTTCGGGGACATTGTGCTGCCCTGGCACTCCGCCAGTCTCCTGTCCCATCCTCCTGCCTGTCACCATCGCACCCTCTACCGTTTCCTCCCTATTACCATCATTAAACATTTCTACAATTTTTAATCAGCTACTTGTATGATTCCTGATACCTCCACAATCACAACCGGATTGACTTGAAGTTTTCTCGTTTAATGGAAACGCAAACTGTTGTTTAATATTCTCAAAACATGAATAATTCTTTCTAGCGTGTAATTTTATTTTATTCACGAGTATCAGTATTTTTTATGTCTAACATAAGTTGAACCTAATTTTTAAATTGTATTTTTAAAAAAAAAAAATTACATTTTTAATATTCAATATTGGGAAAGTTATTTTTATTAATCAACCTATCCCTGAAGGGGAGATATAGCTTATTTAGAACGTTTTTTTTAACTCTAGATATACTAAGAAAAAAAAAAAAAAATGGTATCTACTAATTAACTAATTAGTAGTTCTAGTCAACTACTTAGATGTGAATAATAATGTTGCAAACCTGCTGTTTGTTCGTTATAGAAGAATACTGCTTACACAATTTGTGTAGTGAGAGACACCAAGGGATGTATAGGAACTGTTCCAACATCAGACATAACGTCAAAAAGATGTTGGCTCGGCATTACGCCATGTCCCTCATCGTTTCGTCGCGTTCTACTCAACAGGGGCCCGACGATGCCCACCCAATTCTGGACCTATACCAGATCAAGAAGATCAGATAAAGGGCTTATCTGAGACGAGCGTGCTCTCACACCGCCATTCCTTGCTTGGCTGGCAAAACACATCAGCAATGTAATACCGTGTTTTTGCACACTGCAATACCATACTTGTTTTAAAAATTCTTATTTATATATTAAAACTAATATGAAACTTGATGTTTGTATGCGGTTTAATTTTATTATTGACATAAAACTTAAAATGTAATTATGGATTCTGCACGAGGATTAATTGATTGTGGGAAGATATGCAAGATTTTTAAAATATTTAATCCATTTTACATATAGATTGAATATAATAGTGGTTATCTTCAGAGCTAAGAAAGCGTAGTAGAATCGATTGGTTGAAAGGCAGAGCTGCAAGCTATATCGGGTTCTTCTATGGGGTGAAAAGGTCCCTCTTGTTTTCAATATTAAATGGTGAAGAGATGGCGAGGCGAGGGTCGACTACTATCTGTTGGAGGGACTGAAGGTAGCAAAAGCAAAGCTTCGCTTCCTTGGCCTTCCTCTGCACGCGATCCCACCCGTCGGACTTCCCCCTGAATTTACCACTATACTTCCCTAAACAACCTTCCTTCTCCCGCTGCTTACAGCTGTAAATGTTGCTTACAAGCTTTATTGCAGTACTTCCTTAATTCATCCAGTATTGATAAGAAATGCCAGACGGGCATATATTATCGAAAATTCGTTTGTCTCTCTTTAAATTTGAATCGCCTCTCTTCAGATTGTTATTAGTTGAATATTAAATGAAGTGATTTTATTATTTCCAGCATCTCGAGATAAGCCAAATAGGATGAGAGAAATAATCTTATCTGGTTTTTTATTTCTAGAATTTTTTTAAGGGTTCTTGATTGGTCGTTTAAGTTATTTCACTACTTTATTTGCTGTCCCCTCCCCCTTAATTATATTGGAGTAGGAAAAGTAAGAGTAATTTTACTATTGGCAGAGATAATGATCAAAGAATGCATTGTAAAATTACATTTTAGTTCCGGAGAGCCCATAAATGAATTGCAAGTGTTATTATGAATGTTATCGAGGTTTGGGATCTAGCGAGGGATGGCAGCATGCGCTTCTATGTACATATATATATAAACTACTTCTAATCAGGAGTGAGTACATTAGGGCTTTCACAGATATACCATTCATTCTCCATAATTATTCTGTTATATCTAATTTTTCCGGCCCATGTACTAGTATTTCGATCTATGCAAATACTTTTGTACTTTATAAATGCATACCATTAATCATTCCGCCATCTATTAGATTATTCTATTATAAAATAAGAGCCTCTATAAAGGATATTTTTTTAAAAAAGAGAATCGCTTCTATAGTGACTTCCATCGATTCTAGTTGTTGGTTTAAAATTAAAAAGTTTATTTACTGGATGCGATGACCACTGGTCGACTAATCAATTTATTGTTATACCCTTGTTTTATTTATTGAATTTATTATTTATCTCACATCTCTCATTAATTCAGATTTCTATCACACCCTTTCTGGTTTATCCCTCCCCCATTATTTCTTTGAAATTGTAAGTTTATAAATATTACTTTTTATACGAGTATAGAGCAGCATTTATGTTCAATTACGTTTCTGTTTTAATCAATTTTTCCTGTTGCTGGACGATTCTATAATATGCATTTGTCAGAACAATCCTTCTCTAATTATGTCAATACGTTATTATAAATTAATTAGATATTAATATCATCTGGTTATAGTATACACCTAGCTGTATTGTTAGAAGAGTTTTTCAAGAGCATTTGTAACTCGTTTAGAGGGACTTTGAACGACAAACTAATGAATGCAAAATAAAATCTGTGCCTATCCATATTTTTTATATTATGACATAAGAGCCTTGAACAAAAAAACAACTTAATTTTAAGCGAAAAATGTTTTTTCATTGCATAAATATGTTGCTTTTACAACTATAAATGCTTGGAAACAGATATATATAAATATATATTTGTATGTATTATGTTTATCAAAATTAGCTCCACCTTTATAACAATTAATTTACGGTAGGATTTACTATTACTTACATAATAGAAAAATCTATGTTCTATTTTATTATTCCTAGTCCTAGTGTAAGGCTCTTGTATGGGCGTTTGGAACCTTTTGCTTTAATATCTTGTTGCATCATTTAGGTTGGACTGCTGGACGGTGAAGATTTGTGCAAATACTAAGTATCATTTTGAGGTACGGTCTAAGACTGTTGTGTAAAAGTTTTCACGCCATTAAGTTCTGGTGGCAATGTTAGAAGGAAAGAAACTGTGAGGTGGTAGAGTTCCACGGGTCCAAGGTATCATGCCTTACACAATATCCTTAAACTTTTCGCATTACCTCCTCCCCGCGGGTATTAACTCCTTATCCCCATCCTACTTTTCCCTCTCAAGTCTTTTCGTCCACAACCTCCCTTCCAATGTCCTTTCTTGTAATAACTACCTTTTTTTTCAACACTTAATTTATCTTTTTCCTCTCATCCTTCGAAGATATAAAGAAAGAAAAAAAAGTCTTTTCTCTCTTCAACTCATTAACTTATTTACGATGGAAGGTATATCTTTAACGACTTTTAATGATGGAAAAGGTTTATATCCTTCGTTCTGTTTTATCGTGTTTTAGTCTTTTTGTAATTACGGAAAAATGTCCTAAATGTTTTAAGGTGACCGTTGCATAAATTCGATTTTTTTAAAAATATTCTCATAGCCTCACAAAAGGGCATTTCCTGAAACAAGTACACCGAATGATAGTTCATTTGTATCATAATATATGTCAATCTATGAAGATTTTAAGCTATTTAAACCTAACATTTTGGTTATTTACTGCTAATTTTGAAGTCATATCACGCTATAAGTACATCTCCCTGATAGCATTTATACCTAATAATGTATTTTACATAATAAATTAAATGTAAACTTATATTATTCCTCTAGTATTAAATCAATCTCCATAAAAAAAGAGTGTTAAATTATTAAGCTTTAAAATCTGGTATTCATTATCGCCCCTGATTCTGCTAACAATTTTCTCTGCGTATTATTTTGCCTAGTTACACCGTGTTTCTGCCAATGTGATGTCTGCACGGCCTTTAATTATCCATGCCATTATATGAAAGGCTCTGTCGTGTGTGCAAACTCTATTAGCGTAGGGCTGGACACGCGGTCTCTACCTTGCAAAAAGGCAACAAATGACAGATAGATGTGGAAATTGATTGAAATTTCTGTTGTCGAGTCTCTTTGATGCTTTTTAAAGCGTGCCTGATGAAACACGACGAAACAAAGATAAAAAAAAACGAGGTGGCTTTCCGACACTTCAGCAACCAACTTCCACATCCCTGACCCTAGTGTATTAATCAGTGATCCCAAAAACATACAGTCCCTTTCATACGGATGTTTTCAAATTAATATTTCTGCTCAGATTATTCACAAAGAAACAAAAAGGAAACAAATTTGATTGATGCTGGACAGATAAAAAAAGTATTAATTAAAATAAAATAAAAACTTAAATATTTAAAGTTATTTTTCTCAGTCAAATCCCAATAACATATGTCCAACAACCTGTATATTCTATAGTCTATAGCATTTGATGTGTCAAAAAAAGCAGATATCTAAACACTTGGTGTAATTTACTACGTTTTTATTAGCTTGCATTCTTGTTTGTTTGTTTGTTTGTTTGTTTGTCCGGTACAAATCTGGCAATCGATTTCTAACTAACTTCCCGAATAGCTAGACATGAAACTTTTAGCATAGCTCAGAACACGATGACAATGTATTATTTTAATACTTTTAGCCATCTTTCAGCAGAATTTAATTAGTTTTCAGCAAATTTTGCTGTGCGGAAAGTTAGTTCGGAAAAAATCCGCAAGTTATTTTATTTGTTTTGCCATATCCAATATTTACGCAATCTTCATTTTGACGGGTCTCAAATTTGTGATATATAAACATTGAATGACAGCAAAACCGGAAATATCGATTATATTATTTATCGATTATATTATTTCAAATATATTGATGGCATGCTTTAGATTTGGTGTTGGGGAGATCCGTTGTACAAAGATTTATTTTTTTATAGGTTTAAGATCAGCTCTCAAGATGGTTGTCATTTATGTGAAGTAAATAAATTCGGAACTACTTTTTTTCCACTAACATTATATAATATATAACAATAACAATTATATTATCAACATTACATACGATTCAACAGAAAATTTAAAAACGTAGTATATAAAAAGTTCTTGTTATCTTGAAATTATTTATTACTACGTTTTTATTTGCTTGCTTTCTTGTTTGTTTGTTTGTTTGTCCGGTACAAATCGGGCAATCGATTTCTAACTAACTTCCCGAATAGCTAGACATTTGAAACTTTTAGCATAGCTCAGAACACGATGACAATGCATTATTTTAATACTCTCAGCCATCTTTCAGCAGAATTTAATTGGTTTTCAGCAAATTTTGCTGTATGGAAAGTTAGTTCGGAAAAAGTCCGCAAGTTATTTTATTTGTTTTGCCATGTCCCATATTTACGCAATCTTCATTTTGTGATTTTTATAAATAAATAAGAGATAAACATTGAATGACAGCAAAACAGGAAATATATCGATTATATTTATTATTTATATTATTCCAAATATATCGATGGAACGGTTTAGATTTTTTTTTTTTTTCAATAACATTATATATTACATAACAATTATATTATCAACATTACATACGATTCAACAGAAAATTTAAAAACGTAGTATATAAAAAGTTCTTTTTATCTTGAAATTTTTCCTTTTTGTTTATTGTTTATGAACAACAAAAGCAAATTTTAGTATTTTAGCTTAATATATTTTTCAAGTTTTCTAGAAATGCATATTCTCAGCAAAAACCTAACCGTGAAAAAATGGCCTAGTTCCAGACCCCCACCCAAAAAAGTCAGGATATCAAAGTAGTGATATCTTCATTGTGGCCAAGTCTGCTCCTTCTTCCGTCCGTAACCTCACTTCACTCATACTTTCCTGAGCGAGGCTACCCTTTTATTTTTATTATTTAGCTCTTAGCTCGTTTCTGAATGATGATAGGCTGACTTTTTTGGGAGGGATTGAGGAACTTTTTTCTGAGTTTTCTTGTTCTATTTACCCTCTTAACTCCAATGTGACTACACATGATAGTGATCATTCAGAAACTGGCAAAGTGTTAAGCAATAAAAATAAAAGAGTAGTCTTGCTCATGAAAGTAGGAGTGAAGTGAGGTAATTGAACTAACGAATGAGCAGACTTGGTCACAATGAACATATAACTACTTTGATAAGCTGACTTTTTTGTGTGGGGGTCTGGAACTTGGTCCTTTTTCACGGTTAGGTTTTTGCTGAGGATATCTATCTACTTTTGTCATCCTTTTTGCTGGCTTCAGCATCATTGGTGTTGATATTAGGTTTGTTCCAACCGAGCATTGTACCGTCCGCGGGATCGTCACCGGCATGCGCAGTAGATAAAAGCCGTTCCAAGCTGACTTGGGACAGTGTTTCGTACCGTACACGAAACTGTTCCAACCCCGGCAGGGATCGTTTGCGAACCGTTCACTGTACGGTCCCAACGATCCTCTGACAATTCCATGTTCTGGTTTGTATGACATGCGCAGTTATGTCAATAGTCACAAATATCAACAGAAAGGTGTCCTAACTGTTAGGTTTCCTAAATGTTTTTAATACAGCGCGAATAATAGTCCTAAACTCGTTCCAACCTGACATGATTTTATTACAGTACAATGTTAGCGCATGCGTATAAAACCTGTCCTAAACGATTCCCGAACGATCCGCGGGACGATACAAAGGACGGTACAAATAGCGGGGTTGGAACAAACCTATTGATTTTTTACGAGGCACTGAAGGGAGCAAGGCCACTGTATTTTCCCTATATATGCATTAAGTTATCTCGATGTTTTCTGTCAGTTTTACGGCTATAGCTACAAGTGTGCCAAATTTAAAGTTTTTAGCTATTCTGGAAATCACTTATAATTTTGATGAGGAGTGAGTGAGTAAATTGGTAACAAAACTGTCAAACTTCGAAACTCTCCCCTGGCTGAATTATATTAAGGGCTCTATTTTGTACAGTGTCCTAAGCTACTTAAGCTTAATCTATGTATCTAAATTTCAAAAGCCCGTGCTAAGAATAAGCATAGAAAATGAGGGTGAGAAAAACTGGGTGAATTGGTTCAAGTAAAGATACACTGTATGCTTACTAGAACTTGGCCTTGCGCTCAGATTTTTTAACCTCTACAAGATTAATAAAACATTTAATCTTATATGTATAAAACTTCTAGTTAATTTTACATAAATATTGATTTTATAGTTAATTACTTATCATTAAATTTATTATTTTCAAGTAACATTGAAGATATAATGTATTACTTTAGCCAGATCATTTTTACTCATCGTAATTCAAGTATTATCTAATTAATTTAATAGAAAGAAACATATTATCCATTGTAATTAACTTTAGTGTAATCATTTACAGGGTTAAGGTAATCATTTACCTTGTTGTAATCTGTCCAGGATTAATTGGATGTATATCTGAAGAGATTTCATGTTGCCCTGGTCTCTCGGTCACGCGATGTTTACATTATCAGTTTAATCCTTTCTTCTTCCTTTTTTTTTCAAACATTATTTATTTTTCTACCCCATCAAGTCGTATTTTTGGTTTAATTGAACAGTAGTTATTTCCAATTAGGGTTATTTATGTTGGTTTTTTTCTTCCACGGGAATTTTACAGAAAGTGTTCAAACAATATTCTCATCACTTCGAGCAAACTTCTTGTTTTATTTTATTTTAGTTCGAAAAAATTATAGCCTTTAAACATGGTGATAACTAACCCATAGTACATTTTAGACTTACAAATAAGGTAGTGAATTCATAACGTACTCAATTTTTGCTACGTACTTGGCTTTTTTAATTTAAAGAATTTTTCTCCAACACTATCCAGTATAAATATGTGTAAATTTACATTCACGAAAAAAATTATTATTTAGCACGCAATAAAAAATAGACTGTCAATTTGTGTGGCGCATAGCTTCCTCGCATTCTATCACGTACTTAATTGATTTTAAACTTTTAAAATCATTGTCTAATTTGTTTAATTGTTTCCCCCGTTTTTTTAATCTGTCAAAATTGTTAGGATTTTTTACATAAATTAAAATACCAATTGAGCAAAAGTTTAAGAGTGCAAACGGTTCAAATAAATCTCTGGCTATGTGCGGGCTACTTTCGATAAACTCTAAAAGTTTCATACAAATCAGATAAGTGCTTTTGAAGCCCTAGGTGTAAAAAAATGTATGTTTGTGCGCAGAAGTTGAAACTTATATGGGACCAACAAAGAGTTAATTATGACCTATCATCCAAATTTCATTAAAATGGGACGTGGAGTATTTAAGATATTTTGGTTCGCAAACAAAAAATGTTCTCTGATGTCTGAAACGGATTTCTGTCTGGGAATTAATAAAATCGGAGACCTAACAATAATTCGTTCTTCAGAACGATCACAAAGCTTCCGTTACCTTCGATAAGCAAAAAATATATCCGTATTTATATATATATAAATATATATATATATATATATATATATATATATATATATATATATATATATATATATATATATATATATATATATATATACCTACATTGAACAAATTTATGAATATACGAGTATACTATAGGTAACATTTATTAATAAATAAGAATATGTAATTTGTATTCCAGGATCTAAATCGTTTGTTAGTTTACTGACGACTCTCATTCAGCTTGACTTCCTATATTAGTCATTAATAAGACAGTGATTAATTTTTATTTTTATTTTCTGTGTCGATTCATATATATTGAATTTTTTAATTTTTTTTTCTTAGTGTATTCTTCCAATTCTTTCTCATTTCATTTGAACTCTGGGAATTAGATTCAATCTTCTAAATTAGTATCTTATTATTTTTCCCCTCTATGCTCCAGCTGTCTAATTTAAAGCCAGTCTTATGGATTTTCTAATTTCTGTCCTTTGGACGGGTTTAAGCTTCTCTTGGGCGCCTTTAAATTGTTGTCAGTCTATTTTTGTTAAAAAAGGAGGTGGTAAACGTCTGGCCAGTTTCATGGCGTTTACTGGATGATTTCTCTTTCACGCTAGGATATGTATATTTCTGGCACTGAACTCTATACATTTCTGTGTTATATGTTAATGCTTGCATTAACTCTAATTTCGTCATTTTATCATCATTCGTCATTTATATGTTCTCTTACTACTGAGAGAACTCTTTGCAAAGTATAAACTGTAAATAAGAAGCATAAAAGAGGTCTGATGTGTTTAGTCTCACACTTTAACGATTTTAACAGAAATTGATGTTGCAAATGGTGGGGTCGTTCAGGATAAATGTATGATAATTTCTGTACTAATTGTAGAGTGTGTATTCTTTACAACAATATTTATATAATTCCCTTTAGTTTTATAATTTATAATTTTTTAAGAGGAACAAAATAGAAAGTACTTGTTTTAAGGGAAAAAGATCTAACACGAACAAAAAAATAATCTCTTAAAAAATAAAAACCTAATTAAAGGGGCAAATAAATTAATTTAAAACAAAAAATTGAGTTAAGAAGGAAAAAATAATAATTAAGGCAACTTAAAAAAAGGTCGTCGTTAAAAGGGTTAAATGAAATAAAGTAGATAACATCTACCGGCTTCAACTTAAATTACATTAAAAAATCAATTAAATTTAATACTCCAACCTCCCTCCTAAAGTTTTGCGACAATTCAGTATTACAAAAAGTACAAAGAAATTTGACTAGGAAATAATTAGAGATTACTATTTTTTTTATTTAAAAAAATAAAATATTTATTATATATAATGTTTTCATGCGAGAACCAATAAATAAGTCAAACATATCTTACATAAGTAATTTATTATCAAGAATATCTATTACAATGATGTGACCCAAGTGTGACCAAGCTATGGACAATGGACATGGACATTGAAAGGTTGTTGTTTACATGAACCATCAGGTTTACATTTACTTTGCGTCTGCATTGAAGACACGACATGATAGTCATATTTTATATTAAAATATGAATCCTGAAATATACTTATTTTGTTGAAATATGTAGAGTATGAATTAAAATCTTGTTTGTTACGCTTTCGCTAGCTCTCTGAAATTTTAAACTTAAAACTCATGTCCAAGTTTAAAAATTATTAGTATAATATAAAATTATTAGCAACTTAATGATAATTATATTTCTTTATATGTTAAAATTTATATATGGTTGATTTTTTATTTTATTTTAGGAATGTAGTGCTTGAGTCATTATGTATGATTTCATTAAATGAATTAGTTATATTGAAATTAGCGGTTATTATAGACCAACAGAAATTATATTACAAATTACAAGCATAAGACGGTAAGAAACATGAAATAGCATTGGTAAAAAAGGTTTTCTAGATTAAGATAAAGGGAACTTGCTGTTTAAAGCTTCTCTTAACATGACCAAAACAGTTAGGAGTCTGAGTAAGTAAGTCAGAGGTATTATTATCCCGTAATGTCTTCACAAAGTTATAAGGGCGGTCGTTAAACCAGCTTCGTCACAATTTGCACAATGATGGCTTTATGTGCTAAACCGGTTTTTACTGAGGCAGTTAGGAGGCAGAAAATAACGTCAGTAAACATGGCATATGTAACCATAATGTATAATGCAGATAGACGGGGGGGGGGGATGACTATAGAATGAAGATACTGGCCATATCAATAACTCTTTTATTTATTTCTCATCCTTTATATTGAATTACTTAGTGCTTTTAACTTTTTACAAAAATTATACATCTCATAGTCACCGGCTGTGCTTTATCAGCCTATTTATTTCAGCCTTTTTGAGTAATATTTTTTAGACTCCCTTATTATTTGTTATCTCTTTTAAAGATATAATAAATATTATTTATAACTACGACATAAAATATTTGTTCCTTTTTAATTTCCCAAATACGTAGTTTATTTTATTATAAACTTAATAATGTATGGATTTACTCTTTTGAAGGTCCCGCCTAAGTCCGAAATATGTTTTTTGTCGAGATCTTTTTTTCTGACGAACTACCGAACCGAAGTATAATTCTGAAATAACTTTTCAGTCTACCTATTACCCCCCCCCCCCCCCCTCCCTTAACCTCTTAGAAAATCATAAAAACATAACCCATTTTCTAAAAACGGTTCCGACGATCTCTTTAATTTTTTACTACGTTTTTACTAGCTTGCATTCTTGTTTGTTTGTTTTTTTGTTTGTTTGTTTGATTGTCCGGTACAAATCTGGCAATCGATTTCTAACTAACTTCCCGAATAGCTAGACATTTGAAACTTTTAGCATAGCTCAGAACACGATGACAATGCATTATTTTAATACTTTTAGCCATCTTTCAGCAGAATTTAATTAGTTTTCAGCACATTTTGCTGTGCGGAAAGTTAGTTCGGAAAAAATCCGCAAGTTATTTTATTTGTTTTGCCATATCCAATATTTACGCAATCTTCATTTTGACGGGTCTCAAATTTATGATAGATAAACATTGAATGACAGCAAAACAGGAAATATCGATTATATTATTTATCGATTATATTATTTCAAATATATCGATGGCATGCTTTAGATTTGGTGTTGGGGACATCTGTTGTACAAAGATTTATCCTTTTATAGGTTTAAGATCAGCTCTCTGGATGGTTGTCATTTATGTGAAGTAAATAAATTCGGAACTATTTTTTTTTCACTAACATTATATATTTAATAACAATAACAATTATATTATCAACATTACATACGATTCAACAGAAAATTTAAAAACGTAGTATATAAAAAGTTCTTTTTATCTTGAAATTATATATCATTTATATTAACTTTACTTTTGTTTGTCGGTGCCTGTCGTCCGTCATCAAAATCTTTGGAGGGCTAATTGACCCTCTCCCAAATTAACTTATGGGCTAGTATTATTTTTTTTTAAATATATATGATTAATTTAAATTTAGATTTGTCCATATAAATTGATTTCCCGGTAAGAGGCTTCGACTTCATGCGGGGAATAAGAATAATTTTATAGTGAAGGAATAAGATTCTTTTTATAGTACATTTTGATAATGTTTAATGATTGAATTTTATGGTATAGTTTATTTTATAGTTTAATATTGAATTTATTGTTTTCAAGTTTATCGAACCCCCGTCTTTTCGTTATAGGTTATAAAACCGAACCTAATTTTTTTTAGGTTATAAAATAGGTTATAATTCTTGTTGCTCAGTTAAATATAAAAAATTGAAATTATACATTCTAATTTTTGAAGGAATACTAATGCTGGAAAATTAGATGGCATCGTTGGGGGAGTTTGTGTAATTATTCATGGAAGGACGTGTGCTCTATGGTGCGGGACGTAGGTTAACGAAGGTTCATTGTGAATACGGTAACCTGGCATTAGAGAGCGTTAAACAGAGGAAATGCTGAGCCCAGAGTTATTCCGTCGGATAACAACATGTTTATGCAACAGCAAACCTGCCTCTTCATACTAAATATTTGTAATCTCTTACTTCGAACCCCTGCTCGGACTAGGCTCACCCTATTTATTTTAACTCCCAATTATTCAAATTTAGCAAAATGGAACGAATTATCGTACTTCTAAAGGACCTTTTATCATTATATCAGTAAACTGGCAATGAAAAGCTCCATTTTTGTATTATTGATTACAGTCTATTGATCTAGTTATACACATGTTTTGGGAATAATTAGTTATTAAATGAATATAAACTATTAATAAAAAGAGGGGAAGAAAGACATCTTGCTGCCGGAATCGAACTGCGCGTTAACCGCTGCTCCAAACATATAGAAATACATGGATCGATCCCGGTGGGGGGCACATGGGTACATATTATATAATATATCTATCTTTCCCCCTTCCTCTTTAGAAATATGTTAATTCTTCAGACATAAATAAATTGCCAATATTTTCAATTTTATAAGATTCTTTAAGTATAAGAATAGCGCTCCAGCTTAGTGCAATATTACGAGTGTCAGTGTTAACTATATAAGGGGGCGAAACATCCAAATAATCTGGTAAACCCAAACATTACAACTGTAAATCACCCTCTATTTCTGGATTCAGAACTAGAAAGAAATAGTTGAATTGTGTAAAAAATTAATTCAGTGGTAGTAATTTTACCGTTACAAAGGATAAAACTAAACAATCGGGCTACTAGATGGCAAAATTTGAACAAACATTTATTTTGTTTATCTTTCTCTTTCCTTATTTGTCTTTACAACCGTCGAGACTTTTCCTTCCATTAACATTTGTTACCTATACTTAATCAAAACATCTAAATGAAGCCAGTCTGATATTAAAGGTATGCGGGACAGGTGACGGGCTATTCCTAATAAATAGGCATCTATACCTACTACGTGTAACTTCTCTTTAATGGTATACTAAACACTATAATCATATTTTGGAATGTAACAAAAGAAGCATTATAATCATCTGATATTAGAAAAAAACATTATTGAAAAACAAAATAATAATAATCCTGTACGCATTTATTTACCATAATTATAAGCATAATAAATTAATCGGGTGAAGGCAATAAAAGAGCTTGATGTGAGCTTGAATCTTAACCTTCTGTTCGTTTCTTTTATTTATGTATCTTTGTTTACTTATTGACATCTACACGTAACAGAAATTTTCAACAAAATTCAACCGTAAAAATTTTCTGGTTACGCAATGAAGATTAAAATAATTTCAAGATAAAAAGAACTTTTTATATACTACGTTTTAAAATTTTCGTTTAAAATAATACTAGGCATCGCGTGGCTCTATCATTGAAGCGAGCGTATAGTAATAAATATGTATTGAATATTGAAAAAATAGATAATCATGAATCATGATGAGTTGATAGATAATGGGTCTGGTAGTAGTGCAGCGGCTAGTAGTAAGGGAACCACCCCGCATTCTTACTATTCCACAAACCACACATTATCTCCTTTTCAATTATTATAAAATGTATCTCTTTGCTATAAACAAACTACTGCATGTATCAAATTGAAATTTTGCATGCCTGTTTCAATTGTGCATTAGATGGTGTCTATGAAGTTTTATTAAAATCGTTACGTTAGAACGTAAGATATCGGTAAAAAGGTTGTTTTCTCTATTTTAAACGTTTAGGTCCGCTTTAATAGTTTTAGCGATCTTTATTAATTCATAGCGGTGTCGCTGTTGGTTTTACTAAAAAATGTTATTTGAAAAAAATGTTCGTCTCATCGAATAGATGATGATAGAATCTTTTCCTGTCTTGAAATTCTAATTTAATTTTTGAACCTCTCGTTTACGCGAGCGTTGCGCGCGAACTGTTGGACGGATCACGCTGTCCAACGAACTTAGCCTGAGTATTAGTAAGAGGATCATGTATACCAAATTTCAACTAAATCGGTCAACTTTTACTCAAGTTATCGTCACACGCGTAAACGTTACTGACAGACAGACAGACAGACAGACAGACAGACACGGAGCATATTTCGTTGAATGTAGGAAGCTCGCTACGCTCGCTTCAATAATCGATATTTTCTGTTTTGCTGTCATTCAATGTTTATCTATCACAAATTTGAGACCCGTCAAAATGAAGATTGCGTAAATATTGGACATAACAAAACAAATAAAATAACTTGCGGATTTTTTCCGAACTAACTTTCCGTTCAGCAAAATTTGCTGAAAACCAATTAAATTCTGCTGAAAGATGGCTAAAAGTATTAAAATAATGAATTGTCATCGTGTTCTGAGCTATGCTAAAAGTTTCAAATGTCTATCTATTCGGGAAGTTAGTTAGAAATCGATTGCCAGACTTTTACCGTACAAGCAAACAAACAAACAAACAAACAAGAAAGCAAGCTAATAAAAACGTAGTAATTTATGTGATGTGTATATAATTAAAAGTTTTAGAAGCTAGTGTATGGGTAATTGAAAATAATGTATGAAATATCCGAGGCATCAAATATTTGTTGATGTCCTTTTTATTTTATGTTAATAATCAGATAACTTTAAAGTCTTTTAACGATGTTCCGTTTCGACCACCTTTCCTACCCTTGCAGGCGTGCTTCAAGGTAGTATTCTAGCTCCTTTCTTATATTCCCTTTGAACATATGATATCCCATAATACACAAATTCTATCCTAGCATTCTTTGCCAATGATTAGGCTATCCTCGCGAACCAATTAGTGTACACACCACTTTAAAAACTCCTTTTGTGCTTGTAAAATGGGCAATTAAAAAGTAGATAAAATAGTGTGCATATAACATTAACTCTAGTATATATACATATATATATATATATATATATATATATATATATATATATATATGTATATATATATATATATATATATATATATATATATATATATATGTATATACATATATATATATATATATATATATATATATATATATATATATATATATATATATATGTACATATATGTGTGTGTGTAGGGTCTAATGTATATTTATATAATAATTTGAGCCATTCATGCATACTATGATTGAACTCAGTGAATTAAATTTAAAATAAACATCGAAAATGTGTGGGCTTTTACCAGAGATGAGTTGAACATAGCGATTATTTCTGGTGCGTGAGTTGTAACAAGTGCGGAAAATTGAAGTATCCTCGATAGGTATAATGGAATGCGTGGTTTATCACTCTTTGTGAAAGATTGAATGGATTTCCCTCGTGCCTACATTACCGCCCGTTCTGTTTTTATTTCAGGTTAACATTTTTAAGGTTTTAGATCTCTCTTTTTGTCATTGGAAGAATAAGTTGAGTGTGATTCCTAAATCTGCGGAATCAAGTGCTATCGGGTTTTCCTATTATAAGGGTGGGGTTGTTGTGTTGTGTGGAAGCTTTTATTCCGGGGAGATTCTCTCTTTGCTTGGAACCAAGCTCGGTCCCGGCCACCGGACTCCATTAAAACAATTCTCTCGTATTCACTCAAATCCTTTCTATCCCTCCGGCCTGGGGGATTTTCCCTTAAATTCCTAAATTTATTCTCCCGTGAGACAGAGAAAGTGTTAACCCTTTTTTTTTAGTTCAATGAAATTCTGTGCCGGGAAGTCTGCGTCATTCTGCTTTGAGTTTTAATTATTGAAGTGAATGCTTTATCACTTCTGCAAAAGAAAAAAAAATATATGTATATATATATTTATGTATCTAGTCTACACATTTCTAATGTCTGTTATATAAACCTGAATTTATCACTGTAACAATTTGTTTTTAGTTACACAAATAGATAGATTAAGTGTATGTCATACTATATAACAAGGTAATGTGAGGATTATAATCTTTATCCGTGACATATATGTCTCTCTTTTCACTTAAAACATTAAGACAGAACGTTGAGAATGAAAATTGAGAAAGATGTATGGGTGAATAAGTTAAAAAATGCTTCTGTCAGATTAATTAGCCTTTTTCTCTGGTTTTGTATGATAATGTTTGGTCATATTGCTTTCAAAGATGAAGCGCCTTTCTAAAAGAGTTATTTTTTAGAGTTACTAGACTGAAAAAATGAGCTTTCTTGAACAGGAGAAGTCCTGTGAAAGAGGGTGAAAGAGTTTAGACGAATGTAAGAAAAGTTGACTAGTAGCGACCTACATACCTATATATTTATTATCAAACCCTGAATCCTAGATCTAGTTCTTTTGGAGGTGCCTGACCATATGAACGAAGATCTTAAGTCCGGACAGGAGAAAACGTCCTGCCTTTAGAAGTTGGGGAAGGGGGGGGGGGGGGTCGCAGACCCGCAAAATGGAAGGAGGCAGGGAGGCTTTGAGCAAGAGGTATAGGATGAAAAAGAGGGTGCTGCCCCGTGGAAAACATTACGTATTCCAGCCGAGTTTCAATCTTCCAACCCTTTCTACCCGTGATTTACCCGCAAGATGTTTACACTCCCTCCCCATATCGTACCCCCGACCACGGAATAACAAATTTCCACAACCTTATACTTCCAGAGACCCCGCCTCTCTTAAGAAAAAACCACAATATCCAATATCCCCTTCTTTTATACAATACCCTTAGCCTTTTTACTTGCCTTTGACAGAGAAAATGATATCTTATTGTCAATATCCTCGAATAGAGACAAGAGCCTGTTAACTTCAGAGGTATCAGGGCTTCTTTTACCTACCTTAATAGACGACAGAAAATCTAATATAAATACTTGTTTTATGAAAATATTTTTATGAACCGATGAAAAGATGCAGTCCGATAGCAGAACGTATATATTAATTTTTTGTACGGTTTTCAGTCCTTTATATTTTCAAAAATAATATTATTTACTCTTCTAGAGGTATTTTATATTAATATAAGCCGAATATCTTATCATTATTCCTAAAAAATAAGTAACTCTAATAATAATAATGTTAAAATAACAAAAAAGTTAAATATTACTTAAGTAAATATTATCACTTATTTTCTAAATTTGACTCTGAATTACTTTTTAATTCTAGAGTTCCTTACAAGCTGTTTAATAATATAGTTCGGATGGTGATTCTCGTTGACCTACTATTATCTAATTCAGCCAAGAAAGTTCTATATCGTCAAAGTAAGTAGTTTCCCATTAGTGAATTGGTACGGGTTGCGGGAGGATTCCTTAGAATGTGAGGTCGGAGCCGAACCTGCTTTATCCCCAGCTTCGATAGGATTCGGCTAAATAATTATTGAGTAGTGCGGGAGAATGGAGGTGTCTTAATGGTGCAATGTAGTAAAGCATTATGGTAATGGATGCCTTCGCCTTCTTAGGCCCTGTGGGAGTAATGATTATTTGATAGAGGAGGCTTGGGGAGAAACCTTGCCTGATTAGAGATGCAATGGATGTCGCCTTCTCCTTCCTTACGATATAGAGTCGGACTTTCCTTGGCCGCCAGCACTTTATTGGACCTGGCCCCCTCTTATTACACCTCTTCGCCCGATTTTGCATTATTTAACATTATTTAACTCTTTCACTTAGTGTAGGGGAAGGCATCAGGTGCGCCTTGCCTCTTACCGAAAATTAACCTTCCTTTTCATTAAAATCTTTAAAGAAGCCTTTTTTTCACCACTTTTCTTCTTTTTGGCTCACTGTGTGGAGGAAAATAATTTTCCTTTGCTTATCTCCCAAAAGCGTTGTTCTTCCCGTCTCTGATCTAATCTCCAACGAGGTTATATTGTTATTTTCAACTTGCAGCTGTTTCGCTTTCATCGTATTTCTTCTTGCGAATTTAGACAAATGAGAAAACCTTATTTTAGCAAGATCATCATAAATTTCATTAGGTGTTCCCAGAGAAAAAAAAGAGGTCAGAGATATTACGCTGAAATGTTATAATATATATATATCATATATATGAGACCGAAAAACCAACATATTGAATTACCTACGTGGCTAAAGGAATGACACACTCTGTTACTGAGTTACGACGATTCATACGTGTTTTGTTGTATTGCAAGCTATTCCTCCAAAATATAAAAAAAGGTAATCTCTTCTATATGTAGCTAAAATTTATAATATAGTTATGGGGGATTTGTTCAGATAACAGTAATTTCAAACATTGTTGCAGTTTTATCGTCGTTGTATAATTATTATATGTATTAGTTTAGATAATTAGAAAAATCCGTATGAGAGGGAATCGCCTAGTAATTACAGCTCTCGCTTGAAATCTCTGGTTCGATCCCACTAGGTGTGAGACATGTTTTCACACTGTTAGAGTAGCTTATCCTTCTGAAGGATAAAAACTTTAAATCATTTATAAATTACAATAAATCGAGAAATTAATTGGAGTATTGAAAATATTTTTTTTTTTTAAATTTCTTGCAGATAATATCCAACTTATAACCAAATAGTTGTATAAATTTAATATATAAAACTAATTGTATTTTTTGCAGTCAATGTTTGTATTGTTTGAAAAGGCAGATGATGACATTGATAGAATGTTGTATAGATCATCACATTCACCGGGTATATAAGGCCTGTAAAAAAGGAACATGAAACACTATGGTTACTGGGAAACGATACTTTAAAACTGTAATTTTACTGATCAAGGTTTAGTACTCATCCTTCATTCCCGGTACATTGAACCTCTGAGATTATTGTGGTTAAAGTCGGACGCGTGTTAGAATTATAGTGGAAAGAAGAAGAGAAGAGGCGCTGTTTAGGAAGGAACTGCTAGAAACATAATGTACGATTTTAAGCATAGTTGTTCGCATCTGGCAGTGTACCTTTAGGAAAATAGCAAGTACATATTCTTGTAATAGCATATAGCAAAACATTTTTTTTTTAACCTTCACATCTTATCATATCTTGTCATATTTTTTTATTGTAATTTATCACAAAACATGTTATTAAATGCCTCACACCAAAAAGGGGTTGTCACTGGACTACTTCCTTTTCACTAGTTGAACATAGCAAACAAACTATATTAACTGTAACACACATAGCATTTTAATAATAGTAGTTGTGTTAAACAATAAAGTGAAAAACAGCTAGTGTTTCAAGCTAAATTATGGTAGAAATATTTTTCTTTTGTTACCACCATATTAAACGACAGCGGTAAGTAAACTTAGTCGATTATAACTGGTTAGGAGATAAAGGTTAGCTTTGTACTGTTTTCTCTCGGCATGTCGAACTTGACTTCCCAACTAAAGTTCATGCTTCGTTAAATGAGAAGTTAAGTTCTCTACAATTTATTCCACGCCTTCCTATTAACTCCCACCGCTTACAAGTGCCTAGACCCCAATTACCGTGTCAGACACCTGCGACGAACCAGATAGTGTAGTATACAGCAAACAGACTTAACATAATGGCCTATTTACAATTATTTTACTTTCATGTCATGATTTTTAACTCTTAGCTTCTTCTTGTCACATTTACAAGTAACAATGGCTTGTGCTTCCTTTATTACCAATAAATTGTTAGAAGTAAACTCTGTTGAATAACATTGCTACTACCTATTACCATTGTGTGTTAGTAGTTATAAACACATTCATGATTGACATTATTGCAGTTAGACATTCTTTGCTAAGTTTGTTTGGATTGCATTGAATTAGCGATTAAATATGTTGGTGTGATATAAAATAAATTAATTATTTTTTACATCCCTGGTTAATAATTTTAATTTTAACTTATTCCTTAAATGAAATTTTGTATATTCATTAGTTAACTCTAGTGCTAAAAAATTAAACATTATTAATATATATTAAATAAAATTATAATTAAAAAAGGAAGGAAGACACAGGCTGAAAATATTACTAGGCCATAAAAACCACAAGTTTTTATTGTTCAAAAATCCTTAATATTTCTTTAGGCATTTCGGTTGAGTGAGGGTAAATATTGTATTATTTCATTTTAATTTATAATAATAGTAAGTCAATCAAGTATTGATTATTTTGATAGAATGTTTTTGTATTGGTATTCCCGAGCTTAACGAAGGTAACGGAAGCATTGTAATTTGTTTATGTCTCCGAATTCCAAACTTCCTTTGGTATTGTCTGTTTAGAGTTTCATAGGTCCTTCTCAAAACCCTTATTCTGCCCCTGTTATTGTGTTTGTCTGTCCGTCGCTCTTTGGTTGATATCTCCCAAACCGTTTAAGGTAAAACGTTTAAATTTAAAACACTGGTGCAACTCTTTGACACACATAGGAAATATATAGAGAGGAAATATAGCATTGCGCCCGCGCAATTCACAAAAATGTGGTTAACTCAAATATTTGTATTGAGTCAATGTTCGAGTAGAGTAAAAAAATGCCCGCTATTTCTACACATTATTATACAACATGCGTAGTGCGCCCAGATTTTATCTTTTTAAAGTTATGAGAGGGGTATCAAATGAGAGCTATATATGTTTTTTTTTTTTTTTTTTTTTTTTTTTTTTTAATTAAATTTATGTTGTTATCGTTACCGATAAAAAACATTTTGGCCTCCTGGGGGATCGGATCGAACCAGGGACATTTATTTTTGGGACCTTCTGCCTAAATTTGTTTATATTTTTTTATTTTCATATAGATCAGAATGGGGGAAATTAAAATATTGTTATTTCATAATATAATAACATATTATTTGCTTAATATTCTACAAAACCCTAAAAAGTAACAACACTTTTGTTTCCTTTTCCACTAGGAATGAAAAGAGTAGTTGTTTTATACTCATGTGTGACCATTCCACTAATAAGACGGAAGCTATACATAGCTTCCTCAACATACATATGTACTACCCTAATTGGCAGACTATTTATTATTTATTTATTCGATCGACTAATGACGATGATTTATTGTTCCCTTTAGTGTTCTTGAAGTAAATAATTGCCTTTCTATTATTTAATTGACAAGTTTATTGAGAAGTTAACTTTTTATTTTCAAATTAGTGTAATACAAAAGAAATAGAAATTCCCAAGAAATTGTTATAGCTCTTAGGACTGGTTGTTTATTTTTTTTTTTTTTTTAAATTTATAATCTGAAGAATTAACTGAGTAAGTAGGTCGTATTTATTTCTGATTCCCGGAAGGTCCAAGTTTTGTGTTCTTGTTTGGTCTGACTCATAGCTTGGACTGTTATCCTTCCTACTCTATTATCCCTTAAGAAAATAACCCTACTCCACCAGCCTGCATATTTCTCAGAATAAATAAACATTTACTCATTTTATAACACATTTCTGTACTATTTTTAATCTTAAAGAAAAAACGATAGTTATTATTATATTGTAGGTATAAAATACAATACACATTATAATTATGATTCCACCCACATGTGTTCTCTTCGGCCCTATTGACACGGGGATACGCTAATATCCTCGAAACTAGGAGACTCGGCGACCAAAAGATTAAGCATGTGTGATTAAGTGGCGCTACTCAGATGGGGATACTCGAGAATCGGCAACTCAGCGACGCATCGCTAAATTGCCGAGTCGCAGCGTCGCGACGCTGTGACTCGGTAACCAGTCTCCCAGTCTCTTAGATTCCTACCAAACGTGGCTTGTTTTTGAGTGTCACAATAGTAAGCAAGTTTTTAATTCAAAATTCGTGGCGGAAGTGGAGAAGTTTCCCGTGATGTATAATTACAGGCTCAACTCAATTAATTTTGAATCTGATTCCTGTAATTCTTTTATAGCAACAAATAATCTACAATTCATGTACTTTTCGTTGTAAGGATGCACCTAAAATGATATGTACCGGCGTTAATAATAATACTGGATAAAGATATCCTCATCGCCACTAGAACTAGAATCATTAGATATTGTTCGGGGAGATGGATACACAATTATAAATAAGCCTGGGTATTTATTCGGCCTATTGCCTGTGAAAACTGATTTTACTTTTAAATTAAACTTGAGACAACGTGGTTGTACGCGCAACTCGAGTCATCGTTGTGTGAGAATGCCGGTGGACTTGAATCACTCAGTCACCGTGTCTCCTGGTCGTGAGGTAGCTCTAGACCAGATTTACGAATTCCCGTGGGAATTGCGTCTTCTAGTTCGGAATCCGTTTATACTTAATATTTAATTAGTTTATTATTAAGTCAAATGCCTTAAATATAATATGGTCTCTTTCTTAATAAAACAATCATTATTTATGTTTTAAACATGCACATTTGCCATTATTATTTGATAATAGCAAAATTATTAATTACGAAATCTTTGTTGAAACAACGTACTTAAATATTAATAAAGTCTAGTGTTCATTGTTTAATGTAATTTAATTTTATAATTTTTTAAAAATAATTTTAATGTTAATGGTTTTAGTTCTGTTTTTAATGAAAAATATGAAGTAGCTGAGAGAAGTTACCAAAACCAAAAATGTTTTACAATGTAAGAGAGCATATTGAAGTTGTAATGTAAGCGTGCGCGAGGTATAAGGGCAGTGCCCCTTTTCCTAGCAAGATATTTCTATTCCCCCTAAATACCATGCTTTTGAAGTCTGACTTCCCTCCGAGCAGTCCTTTTCTTACTACTGCCTCCTCTAATGATAATCCACAAAGCGATGTGGGTGGTTCGGCAACAGATACTTTGACAAGATTCTACTCCAAGCCCACCGCTGCCACTGATTACCGTCCGTATAACAAATGCTAGGGAGACAAAAAAGGCCTTTATAAAGACCAGAAGTATTTTTTTCTGAAAGTACAGTCGATTATAGTATACGGGTTGGGTGATGATTTCACTTATTCATGAAATTAAATTATCTATTGTACTACCAACACTTTAATCAATCATATCGATAACAATACGATTTGTAAATAAAGTCCATTAACTTATATTATGCTAGTAGAAAATCAGGAACTTCAAACAAAACACTGAATGCACACAAAGGAATGGTAGTTTATTTTGATTTTTTAAAGGGAAAAATTATTTTAATAAATTGTCCTTTAAATCTTACATTAAAGATCCATTATTTACTTAACATACTGGTAGACTTAAATACTTAAATTACCATATCTACAATTATACTAAATACTACTGACGTAACCGAACCCAGTCTGTGTATTCTATAAATTCCTTAATGTGCTAGATTATGGAGTGTCATCGTTCCATTTTGTTTATTTCTTTTTAATACTTAAGTTAAGTCTTACCGCCTTTGAACAACAAAGTTGACCTCTTTTTATTTCCTTAAATATAGATTTGAAGTTAAATAATAATTTGAGGTGTAATGAGCTCTGCGTGCAATAGAAGGTTACTATTAAGACTCCCTGTATATTTTATGTATAATAGTAATAGAGGTTATATATATATATATATATATATATATATATATATATATATATATATATATATATATATATATATAATATATATATTATATATATATATATATATATATATATATATATATATATATATATATATATATATATATATATATATTATATATATATATATATTAGCAAATTACTTATCAGAAAAATAAAAAATAAACCAACGGTGAACTATAATAAAACATACTTTTTCTTTCCTTTCGTTTGTGGTACAGTTATGATTCTTCTATTTTAATTGACCTTTTTTAATAAACCTTTAAGTGAACCCAGAACGTTTTCTTAGATAAGACATCTCAATAATTCTTTGTTACTGAACATAATCGTGCTTTAAGTTGAAGGAAACTATGCTGTCTCTAGAAAGAATGCGAGACTATGTTCTGTAGAAATACCAAATTCGTGCAGGTGATAAAAAGATATTGCATTATATTACTTCGAGTAGTTAGTAAGGTGTGAATACTCATTTTCTTTTAGAGCGTGAAGAGGAGAAATCCAATATATTGGTTTGGCTCTTATTTAATCCTATAGGTTCCTCTCTAAACAAGAATCGTTAATTAAATCTTTTGTGAAAGTTTACTTAATTGTTTAGAAATAAAAAAACAAAAACAAAAAAAGTCAAGTTAATGATAAATAAATTTGTTGTGGTTTTATAAATTAATTCAGTTTATAGCATTTTAAAATAGACAAATATAATATGCTATAGAAAAACGACCTTTTCATGAACTGTATTTTGTCACAAAGCCATATATTTTCCTGATTATTATAAAGGTTGAATATTACTGTGATTTAATAATTATTTTCTTTATTTTATAGGATAATTTGAATAAAGGTTATTATTTAAGGCACCTATACTATCTAAATATTATCTTAATACTAACATTAACCTGTGATGCGACATTTTGGTATATGTCTAAATGACTTTGTTATTTTTTTTAAATATTCTTTATATATTTAACATTTTACGTTTCGATTTTTTTGTAATTTGTATAATTTGAGGTCAAATTTATATTTTTAAAACCGACCTTTTTAGCGATGCAATTTCCCATGGAAATAAGGTGCCTGCAATTATTAGTTTAACTACAGCTTCATGAAAAAGGGCGTTGTTGAAAGTATTGCATGTTGAAGGATAGTCTAAAGCAGTGCATTAATGATTCGGCTCTGTTGTTGGCCTCTACCTTCAATCGCCCTTCTATCTAACAGAATCAAATTATAACCCTAGCCACACTCCGATGGCATGATAGCCTTTTCGTCTTGGTAACGTTTGTTATTGTCGGTAGAAAGGTGTTGATCCCGCCTGTAATCACACCAACTTATTTTCTATTTTTGTACCACTTCAAGTTTCTTAAAAGAGAAACTATTTTTCTTCAAACAAAATGAAGTTATTTCGCGAAAAATAAAATTAGTGCGATTTATGAACATTTAACAATCCTGACCTTATTTTTTTATCGTTATACATTTAGCTTTAGCGAATTTTCTCTCATTGAAAAAATGTTGGTTGATTTTTTTTTGCCGTAATTGAATTTGTTTTAATTTACTTTCTTCACATACAAGATAAATTTATTACGGTTAAAAGATTAAACGATTGCAAAACTAAAATTCTGATAATATAAAATTATATTTATGTATTTTTTCTTTGTTTCAGGGTAAGAGAACTTAATATTTGGCACATCGGTGATAAGCGATAAGGTATAGTAATATATTTACTCAGCTATCTTTAAATAAAATTAAAATATGACATATTTCATTATGGAGGAAGTCGATTAATGATCTGAAAAAAAAGAAGAATAATCTGTTGAAAAAATATAGAATTGATTTCGGGCCGATGGTATTTCTTAAATTTGTATTTGTTTTTATTTTGGGTCCATGAATTTTTTATATTGTAGGGGTGAAGACGTGTACGTTTTGAAAGAAGGAGAGTATGTATATGTATTTGAAAGTTAGGATTATTACTGGCGTGTAAAGGAGGCTCTAGAGTGGGTAAGAGTATAATATGTGAAGTAGGCGCAAGACCGAGGGCAGGGGGTTCAGCGCTGCAAATATGCTCTCCGGAGAACAAGCGCCCTAGAATTTTGATTAATATTCGGCAAGCCGGTTTATATTTATGTTAGCGAGTGGTAGGCCCTCTCCTCCTGGTAGTACCTCCATTACACCTCTCGCCACCTGCTTCAATAATATTCCTTCCCTTAACTTTACTCGAATTTATAAAAAATTCACCATATTTTAGGCCTCATATTTTGATCTCGTCAACGATTCATGTTTTTAGATAGATTTTATTGGAATAGTGGAAGACAGTCTGAAGGTTATGTTATTTACTTTTCGAGTATTTCTTTCGGCGTAACCCTTACCTAGGCTTCCGTTGATTTATCCAGTTACCCTCTTGTCTGCTGGTATTTCCCGCTTGAATTATTCAAGAGTGTCACGTGGGAATGAAGAATAATGCTTCACTTTTGAGATGCGTCTAGGCTCTCTCTTAGACTTTACCATTAAATATTTTAATAATTTCAAGAGTAAGGGACAGCGAAACCCTTTAACCAGCTTACGGAAGGGTTCCAAGTTAGCATAATTGAGTTTGTTTCTAGAGGTTTTGAATTGAACGTGGATCTGGAGCTGGGTCACATGTCCTTTATGATGTTGGAAGCCGGAAGACTTCCAAAGGTTAGACCCTAAAAGTAAACATAGGGGAAAAAATGAAGCTTTATACAGTTAGAAAAAATAACTTTATATACATATGCTTACTCTGCCAGTATTATTTTTTATTACTATTAATCTTTAATGAATTTTTCTATGAGAAGACTATTCTTTTATTATAGCTTGGTGGATAGCATATGGGCTCTGGGCCAGATCGTTTCCTAAATTCTGGGAATGTTATACTAATTTTTCAGTAAAGGGGTTGCAGGAATATGGAGGTAGAACTAACTTTCAGATGCAAATATCCTCAGGGAGAGGGAGTTGGCTCGTTATAGAGGCTGGTACTCTATACAGCTCGGTATCGCCTGCTCTCCTGTTGTAGAATTATGACGTCTGTTGGTGTCACGCTGTAGGGCGGCTCGGCAACTCGACCACCCTAGTTCACACATTCAACTCCCCTTAGAGAAATTCTCTTTAGCAAATATGTGTTCTGATCAGAAATTGAAAAAAAAAAAAAAAAAAAAAATCTAACTGATGATCCTTTATCGGAAGTAAGCAAGGTTTAACGTACTTAAGTACGGTATACCTTTCATTAATAAATCATAATCACAAACAATGTTGTCAACACTAGTATAATATATTAGTGTAACAAAAATACATTACAAAAATTAACTTACTCAATCAAAATTTATTTAATAAGGCAGAAGTTACACATTCTGCCTCAAGTATTAAACCAGTTTAATTTGTCCCATCTACTTTACAGTTACTTAGACTTCCAGGATTAAATGTACGTACAACGAACATAATTGTATAATATACCAATTTGGACAAAGGTATGATTATTTTTAATCCCTCTTTTAAAAATTAAATGGTCATGTTAATATCTTTATATCCTTCATATTTTTTACCCTGGTGATACATCCTCATATTATTTCTAAAACTTTCCGTTCTTTTGAGGATTTCATTTAACGGCTTTTTAAATATTAAACGCATTCAAAGTAATTTATTATAGATTATTAAGGTGTATTTTAAAATGTTTCGGCTTCTTAAAAAATACTTTGATTTAAAGGAGGATTGGTGTAAGAGAGCGAGATGGTTCTATAAACCGATTCCGATAATCTGTTTTATAGCGAGTATTTCTTGGGGAAGATGTTTCATTATGTGATTTAAAGGCCTACTGTCTTACTATACCATTTCCACTATAGTTGTCATCCGTACCTACCTCTTAAATAAAATTTTTCTTTACTATAATAGTTGTAAATTAAAAAAACCGTAAAATATAAATACACACGATGGTATAACCATCGAATATATAACAATTAGCAACATAAAATTTAACTTCACAATCAGCCTTTTCATAAATATTATTAGCCCAAAAGAAATAAGATTTGCACAAGAAGTAATTGAGGTATGAGTAAATATTTTTTTAAATGTTGGGCAGTACATATATATTATTGAATCGATGAGTCACGAGGTCAAGAGGTATCGGAAAGACTTTATAAGCAGGAAGAGGGAGGGAGGGTGGAGTGATCTTCTGCAACGTGTTGTAAATAATTTAAGAGGTGATTCTACTCCTTCAAAAAAAAATTATATATAGACTGGCTTTTTTCAAACCATTCTGGAAACATGGGCTTATTTATTTTTTTTAAATAGTACACTTTTTCTCAAAACAATTTATTTCACAATAATTATTATAACTGAATCATTATGATATGTACTATTTTAAAAAGCAGGTTTTTTCTTTTAGAAATAATTGGATCATATTTCACAGAATTGGTTCAGACCTTTGTAAAGCCGTTGGAAAATATAAAATTATTATTTTTTTCTAAAAAAAAAAATGAAACTACATTTTAGTCTTTTATCTCGAGAACCATTCATGCGGAAATGATGCAAATTTAAAAAAGTGTTTTTTAGCTTTAAAGTTATATTTTTAATTTAAAATATTCCTGTGTTTTAAGTCGACGAAAATATGATTAAAATAATAATATATCTATAAAAATGTGTTTATAAAATGGAAATTTTCATAACAATTGACGGTTCTGATAGTGATCAAAGTGACATAGATGAAACTGAACCCTCGGCAGCAGCCAAACAGAGAAGAATTAACCACGAAAAACAGACTCAGATTTGTTATAATTTTTCAACACTTCTTAATTTTTTTTTCACGTATGTTTCCAGACGCGTTTGTCCTATGTCAAAATGTCATAGACCCTAATTTCTTGCAAATTTTGTCCACTTTATGAATTTCTGGGTATTAAAACCCCTATTTTTTGGGAGTAAGGGTTAAATTTGAGGTAGAGCGGGTGGAATATGTAAGAAGTTAAAAATTCGGATTTAGTGACGAAAAATATTTAAAAAGTATTTTTTCCAGCACCAGAACCACCATGCAATTTTTTTTGGCATAGTCCCTAAATAGTCCTTATTGCCTGGACTTCTAGAGGCGCCCCGCCCCCTGCTATTCACTTCGCTCGTCAACTCCCGGAACGAAGCCACTACCTGATGTTGAAGTGCTATGCGCCCTATATCTGTGTCGGGGCCATTTGTTGTGGAGGCTGGGATGTTGGGCATTACATTGAGATTATGAATATTATAAGACAATATGCATTTATTATGGAATGAACACTTAATCGTTTAAATTTTATAAATAAGAAATTACATCAATCCTACACTAACGCGCTCATAACTTCTTATAAAATTATAATAATCAACTGCTTAGAAAATTGCAGCTTTATTGATTTCGCATCAACACATTTTTAATAAAAAACTTTCTTCCTCTAATCTCTTATATATAAATCTCTAATTTTGTAAATACATATATCAATATATACCGGCTGTCCCAGCTAATATGGAACAGCGAAATATATCCGGAACCATATTAGATAGAAGTATGCGGTTTTCAGGGTTCGATAATGGCTATAAATGCGCTTCTAGAAAAAATGCTGAACATTTTGTGTGTTCCGCAAAAGTGGGACAATAAAAGAAAGTGAATAGGAAGCCTTATTTTTTAGACTAGATTTGATATAGAGTTAACAAGTAATTAAGAAGTTGAAGCTTACGTACAGGAGGAAAGAAGGTAAATAGAATTATATAATTCAGTCATTGCACCCTGCCTCACTTGGTCACATTACAAACCACTGAAGATTCTCGAAAGGCTCGTGTATTATTTAAATTAGCCATATTAAGTTGCCTTTATTTAATAATAATTTCCAACCACATCTTAATTAACGGTATAAGACTGGAGAAACCGTTAAATTTAGTCATGCTCGTGATGGATTATGCGATTTTTCTTTCTATATATTTGTATTTTAGTTTAAATAATTGCAGTGAGAGTTGTTATTATTGTTAAATTTTCTCTTTCCTCATTCTAAGTAAAAGTGTAATGTACCCGAGGCACAGGTGAGGTGTAAGAAACGTCTACTCCTGCTCCAGCAGCTGACGCTACGACACCTTGCTACCCTCCTTTAACTTCCTACTTGTCGTTTCCTTCTCTCTTGAACCGTGTTTTGGCCTTTAACGAAGTGAAATAGGTTTATTATTTTTGCAGTACGCCTTTCGTAGAAAAAAAACAACAAAAAATACGGCTTTAAACCACTTATTTACTGTAGATTGCTCTACATATTAAATAAAAATTGAGTTAATTATGATATATATTTTTTTTTTAACAACATACTTTATTGTATAATACATAGTTACAGAATACAAACATTACTCATTTGCATACTATTTAAATAGAAAAAAAATGTATAATGATAACGTAAGTGCAAAAATATTGTTGCTATACTCCTCTACTAGGTTGCCCGTGCTTAGAGGAGGAGTCCTTTAATTATTTAGAAGATATATTTCGTGTAGAGTTAAGAAAATCAAAGTATGCAGATAAAATTAAATTGAAAGTTATTGTTATTGCGTGTTTTATTATAATTTATGTGCTAGTAAAATATGACTTTAGTTGTGTTTTGAAAGAGTTATGCTGTTGAATTGATTTAAATTTTGAGGGAGTTTGTTGAATAGTTTAGGTGCTATCTGTGTCCAGTAGTCCAGTGTTTAGTTGCTGTTGTCGTTCTAGATCTAGGTATTTGCTGTCTTAAATTAACTAATGAGTGTTATTTTATATTTTTATTCACGATAATACTACTAGGTAAATTATTTTTTACTTGACCGAACGGATCACTAGTTTTTACCAAAGTACAGAAACTTTAAGGTTTTTAAGTTTGTAAACTTAAAATTAGTTTATTTATTTGTTAAAATGTGGTAAAACGCGTGTAAAGTAAAAGGATTGAAGACTGTTAGAGAGTTATTCTATAGAGCGGTGCCAGAGCCTCTTGAGAAACTCTCGAGAGTCTCTCTGTATTTCAAATTAAACACTATTAAACTGGTTAAGTAAACACGGTGAGACGAGAGAACACTTGAAACATCCAGGGCCGGATTCTCCTCCGGTTATTGATGCCAGTGTTAAATCTGTCAAAACCGGCGGCCTTTTATGTTCAGGGTTGCCGATAGATCATGAGAATAAATACGAGCCCAGTGGGTGGTTCGTTGGAAGTGCTTTTAGCCGCTAGAGACCACCTCTAGGCGTTAAGTGTCTAGGCATTTTTCACTAGCTTTCGATCAGAATAACAAATGGCTGGTTTGTCTCGGACTACCGGATAATCCTTTAGATAATGCCTCCGATTCTAAGTTCTGACTGAAAAGAGATAGAAAAACAGCTTTATGTATGACTTGGAAAGATTCCGTCGCTCCTTGATTGGGGGAATCGACCTCTTGACGGGAGTCTAGTGAATACGTAATCTGCTTCATTAATATTCTAAACCGATGGATTATATTATTTAAAAATTGCCTTTATCAAGTCGGAGCACGCATCTCGCGTATCCGAAAAGATACCAATGAATTTGTAGCGCCAGACCTCTTCAGACCTGTTATTAGAAAAGCACCATTAAAGATTCAGAAATACTTACAATAACAGCGACCAATTATGTTTAGAACAATGCGAATCGGCCGAAAATATATATAAAATTTCGTGTTTCTATTCATTTTTAATTACTGATCTGCCCACCTATCCTGTGATGGTACCATAATTACCCTTTGCTAACTCAATGTACTAATATCTTAAGATAAAATGTTATTCAAACATAATTAAATTTTAAAATGACATTTAATAAAAAGGCGCGGCTTCAGACATAGGATAGCATATGCATTATGCTAGACTCATTTTTTTTTGTTTACATTCATTTGATCATATTGTACAAAAAAATTTATTGAAATGCTTCGGTAGCCTCTTTTGAAAAGACCCTTAAATGAATTACTTGTTACAAGCTTCAGGTTTTTATTGATTACACATATAAAATCAGCTGTCAAATAATAACGGACTCTATATTTTGCTTTTGAGTTTACTAAAGGTAACAGAAGCATTGCGGTCGTTATGAATAACGAACATTTTTTACATCTTCAAATTAAAATCTAAAATATCACTAAATATTTAATAATATAATACATTTTTTATTATTATTGTTATTTACGCAATATTAAGTTATTACAGGCCTGGGGATCATCCAGTTAACAATGAGAAACAAGTCTCTGTGTCTGGAAATTGAAACATTATCATTTAGATCGATGTTTAAATTTTAGTTTATTAAACGATCGAATGTTGACGTTATTTAACGCTTTTAAAATAATATTTATATATTAGACATTTTTTATTTTTATTTTTCTTGTCTTTATAGTTAAAATCGATGTTGTTGATAGCATATTGTATTAATTACTTTGTTTACCCGAGCAAAAGCGGGCGCTTCTCTAATTACAAGTGGCTGCTGAAGGAGTGCTTTATAGTAAGCTTGTCTCCCCGCTGCTAGGCCTCTAGAAAATTACGGGTTATTCCTCATATTTCCCTTGATTAAATCTAACAACCCACCAAGCCTTTTAGGTAAACATAAAGCAGCCTTACTATGATAGATTTTTTGTTCAAGTTGTAGATCAATTTATTATTTTAAATTAAGTAAACTACTCAAAACTCACTTTATTTACCCATTATTTTTCTTTTGCCTTTGTTTTTGAATAAGTTTTAAACAAACTTATTTAGTTACGTTGAAAAGGGTTTATTGATTGTAACTTTCTTTTATTCTTTACAGACTTGAACATCATAGAGTTCACAAGTGGATACATTTTTGAGTAAGATACTTGTCGAAATATGAAGTTTTGTCTTCCTAAACACCACTGCGAGCTCCTCTAAACTATTTATAAATTTATATAAGCTTCCTTTTATCTTATTACATATCAATATTCTTAAGACTCTAAATATACCTATGCAGTATTCAACAATCATAATTTTATTAAAAAAACATTTTTAGAAACAAGCTTTTATTCGTATTCTTCTCAGCAAACCCTTTCATTTGATATATCATGAGCGAGCTTAAAAAATAACTAATCTGCCATATTGGATTTATAATGACGTCACTTAGCTAAGCATGCACTGTCATCCAAACTGATCGTGTATGCAAAATTTCAATTCAATCGGTTGAGGATAACTGCTTTAAAATTTAGTTGCAAGATTTGACCCGAACATATGTACATACATACATACATTGCAAGTTAAATAAAAGCTTGTAAAAAAGTTATCCACTTCAAAACACTGGTAGACTTTCTTTTTAAAGGAATCTTTATTACATACTTCATAATTGATATTTTTGTAAAGAAAAAACAAGAGGAGTCGATGTCAACAGAATAGAATAATAATAATAATTAATATAAAAATGCCATTTTTCAAAACGTCTTATTTTCAATTTTTTTTTTTTTTTTTTTTTTTTTTTTTTTTTTTTTTTTTTTTTTTGGTTTCTATATTCTTCACCTTAGTTGTATCTATGTGCAAAATTTGGGGAAGATCGAATCACGGTAAGTGGTTCAAAATTGGGGTAATAGGTGTGCGATGAAACTTGAAAACCAAATAAATTTGACGCAATTTTTTTTTATTTTTTTGTTTTTTTTGGTTTCTGCATTGTTCACCTAAGTTGTATCTATGTGCAAAATTTGAGGAAGATTGAATCACGGGATGTGGTTCAAAATTGGGGAAACGGAAATGTGCGATGAAACTTACAAAGCAAAGTAATATAAGACCAGTAATATAAACGAACGGCTCTCGTGTGACTCCTTCACGGTTTTATTTATTTACTTTTTACAGGGACTGATTAATGATGGCCGAGAGGCCAAAAATTGGCTTTGGAAATTAAAATTCATCTTTTGGTGGAGCCGTTTTTTTGTACTTATATTGTTGTCTTTAAATATAACTAATAAGGTTTTCATATATTGTATAATTTGTATGGATATCATAACCTATTAAGTATCAAAGAGAAACGTTTACAATTGTTAATTTGTTAATTTGTAATCATTTTAAATTATTTCTTAGACCTCCACTGTTAGTCACAAGATTAAGTGCAATTACCTGTCACCGGCAATCACTTGTGTAAGTCACTTAATTTCAGTAAACACTAATCCCTTTAATATTGTTTGTTATTCTGTTGTAAATCTGTTAATCTAGGTTTATAATATAAACTGTAAACCTGTTTTCATGTTATCTGAAATAATACAGGTCTGAATCGCGTGTATCTAAGCGATTTAATCTATAAGGATCAATCGGTTTCATTCATGACTTCATATACCTTACCCTATGTGTTGTGCACTGTAAAACGTGAGCTATAGTAGTAGTCTAGATTGAGCCATTCTATATTGAAGAGGTGTCCTGCTTTCTTCTTTTCTCAGGTTATAAAACAAGTTGGGTCGTACGTACATATTAGAAATTACAAGTTTGGTGAAATTATTATAAATCAAGCTATTGCTATTTATTATTGAATAAATTATAACTTTTGTTTTAGAAGAAGAAATCAGTTAGACAGAAATCCCTTTTGTATTTCATAAAATGAGTTAATCAAACTTTAAAAACTATACAAACCGGTTACAGGTAAGTAGCTAGTTTAACGATCTATGAAATTAAATAATAATTGTTAATAAGAAAATTTGCACATATACCGAACACTTGAAATATACCGAAAACATTGCACTTATACCGTTACCTTGTATCATTTTAACATTAGCTCCTACTTTAACACTTAAATAAGGTATTGTCTTCTCTTAAAGGCAAGTCTTTTTAAATTAAATTTGTTTTTATATTATATCCATAATATATATATATATATTTTTTTTATCATTATATCCATAATAGGTCTTGTAATTATTATACTAAACAATTATCAGTAGTAGATTAAAACCTTCAATGCTTCTTTATCCTTATGAAATAGTGTGCCCAACAGTTTCCTCTCGTCCTTCTATAAGACGAATGGGAACATGAGAATTGGATCTGTTTCGATTCCCCGGGGGGCCACACTATTTTTACACACATTTATTATTGTATACAAACAATAATAAATGTGTACAGACGGTTGAAATTAATATGGGACCATCTTTGTGCTACTTTCGACAAACCATACAAATTTGTTAAAAATGGAATGATTACTTTAAAATAAGTTGTTAGTAAACACAAGTGTGAGATGCAATGACGTAATGAGAGAGTGGAATAAAATGGACTAATTAAAACCTACCATCCCAATTTCATTAAGATCTAATAAACTCGTTTTTAAGATAAATTAAAATCTAGTGGAGTAGTTATAAAAATAAAATGGTTCGTAAAATATTGAACTTTTTTTTATCTGGGTGAAGAAATAAAAATATATCTTCTCTAAGTTAGATGTAAAGTTAATTGGTTAAGTAAACTTTTATTTACCAAGAACATAAATTAAAATAACTCTCTGTTACTAACGAACTATGCCATTAAAATATAGTAGATGAGTAGATAAGGGACTTCAGATCATGAATAAGTTACTTACTACTCACTTTTAGGTCAGTCTGTTCAGCCTATTAGTTCTTTATCCAACCCTTTTTTTCTTTATTCTATTCCACTAAATTTGAAGTTTGGACGTTAAGGAAGAAATAAACTATTACTCTATTGTTAGATTTGTTCCTCTAATTGCTGAAAGTTGATTAATATATTGAAAATTTCTGTGAGTTGCTTCAAGGGTATCAATATTCAATTATGGTCATTTAATGATATTTGAACGTTTGGTGTAAATATGTAATGATACTTTTGTAGTTGCTCGTGTTTTATAACTTGCTTGTATATTAATTGTTTTAAAATATATATATATATATATATATATATATATATATATGTGTGTGTGTGTGTGTATAATATGGTGAAACTTCTCTACTTCTGGAAAATTCATTTGTCATTCTGTTATTCGTAAGTGTCCTATATTCGGGCAAAAGGAGTGATGAAAGAATAATCCAATTTATTTTACATACCTAATATTAATAGCTAACAAGTTTATTTAGAAGTAGTTGAGTTTAATTTTGATTATTAAACAGTTGGGGTGAAAATTATACGAGTAACAAGGAACAAATAAAAATAAATAAATAAACTGTTGAAAATTATACATTTTTTTTACTTAACTACACAAACATAACTAATTTGTATACTTTCTTAAGTACTGACGTAGTGTTTTTGTATTTAGACTAGTAGTTTTAAGAACAGCAGACCTGGCTTCTAAAAAAACAAAAACAATAAAATTATATGATCGAATTAATTAGTTCTCAAGCAACATCCATGTCAAACATCAAGATTTTTTTTAATTAATGTTTTTTTGTTTTTTTTTTAATAAAACCACCCATTTTTATGACCTGAAGGAACGAATATTATAGATAATCGAACAATGTGTCTGGTTGTGATTGCGTAACAAACACGTTTACATACAGACAGACGAAATGCCAAACGTTCGGTCTGGAGTTGATACAATGACAATAATACATCAAATTAAATTATTTTGTGATTAAAAACATTGATTTTAAGATTTTTATGGATGTTTTGAGGTCCCTCTCTCCCTATGTTGAAAAATGTTTAAGTATATTTTTAACAATATTGTCATTAAATGAGATATTATGGAATTTAAATTCAGTTTAACTTTCTTTATGAGAAAATGTTATTCGATTTTGTCACTCCAACTGTTTATTTTGATTTCCTAAAAATAAATTCGAATAAATCAATCATTCTTCTGTCTGTTAATGGTCAAAATTTAAAAATGAGTTTTAACTCTTAAGGTTTTTCTCTTAATTAATTAGGAATACTTAACTTAGATAATGATATTTGATTTAACACTGCTGAGTGGAATAATGAGTAAAGTTGTTATGAGGGGGAAGCTTTGTTTGTTGAAGTGGTGCGATCTAGTGCGTGTTGTATGGGTTGCACAGTGTGCTAAGGCGAGATGCCCCTTACCCCGCATTCTCTTCCTCTTCAATAGTTAATTAAGGTACAGTCTCTCCGCTTCCTGGCCCAGCTTGTAATTATCAAAATTAAGTTGCTTTTCAAGCTCTACGCCTTGCATACGAATCTCTTCTTGGAGCCTTTTACCTTCACTTATTATTAATTCTCTGCGAAAAAAAAATCCAACCCCCAGAGAGCAGGCCACCACCCCAACCGTTCAACACTTTTTACCTTTTATTATCTTACTTTCCACCTTTACTCCTACTTTTTTTCTCCTTTTCCAGTTCCACACTCCACTCCAGTAGCCAATCTGGAACCCTTTTAAAATTCATCGCGAATCCGTGCCAGCTGCTTTTTTTTGTCCTCTTTTTACTTAGATTTTAAAAGCTGGATATAAATTACTGTTATAATAACCCGTGCAACTTTTATTGGAATTTTTTATCCTTTAACTTGTAAACTTGCTGTTTTTAATCCTATAAACGTCAAATGTTGAATATCTTACATCTAAACTCGGACTTAATGTCTATTTAACATAAAGAAATTTTCATAATTACAACTCTTTTTTTTCTGTCGTATAATTTCCAGTTGTCTCGTGTTGTTTGTTTCAACAGAGTAATTATTATGACCATTCAAAATAAAAATAATACATTGAAGACCTTCAAATACGTGAACACAGTTTAGAAAATGCCATAGTACAAACATTTGAACCTAAATAACATAAAAAAAAACTTTGAAAATTGAATCGAGAGTATGTGAGGGAGCCATTTGAAATACTTTTTGACTTATTAAAATGAGCGTATTCATATTATAATGTTCGTGTTTTAAGCATGTTTATATTATCATTCTTATTTCGTTGAGATTATTTTAGAAGTTGAGAGAGATGTTAAATGATTGTCTCACTCTCGATTTAATAATTTATTTTTTGGAGCTGAAGAATATTTTTTTCTTCAGTTCTTTTAAAGAACTGAATAAAAAAGCGGAACTGCCTAGGTAAGTCTCAGGTGGTCTTATTGAGGATTCTGAGTAAATATTAATATCCAGACGGCTGTGCCAGAGGCTCAGAGGATTCTCACAAGCTGTCAGATTGCCGCAAGAAAGTAAACAAAGATCAAAGTTGTTTAAATGTTGTTGAAACAGGCACTTGATCCTTCTCGTCTTTACTTGGGAACTGATTTATACTCTCTGATACCAAGTATTGCTTTATCTATTCATCCCTCCTTTAAGACCCGAAAGAGAGAGAGAGATGATTAGCAACTATTTAACCAACTAATAAACTGGCGTTCTCAAACTTCTATCTCGTTCAAAGACCTTTGAAATTGATAGAAGGTTCGCATCGAGTGGGATACATTTTTCACGGGCTATAAATGGCAGTTGTTGTTTTAATTTTATCACTAATCTTTCCGCCACTTATTTTTATGATCAAATTATTTCTTCTTATTATTTCAAATTGACCCTACTACATTGTATGAGTTAATTTACCATCCAATTAAAATACATATATCCTTTTTAATGTTTATTAACATGACTAGGAATCAACAGGAATTCAACAGGACTGTTAAAGTCCTGAGTATTAATAATAAACATGGAGTATTAATTATTCATTTTAGTGTTGAAGACCAATTACTCTTGGGACATTGAAAATTATTCCAATCAATACGGCCTTTGTTTCAAAATAAGTACTTAAACTTTTTTATGACTAACTTTGAATAATTTTGCTGTTGGCCTGATTCAATCAAATAAATAAAGGTAAAGTATTTATCGATTTAATTAAGATTATTGTATGATTCAATAATTTATGTATATTTCGTAAAAGTATATTATCCGCTGATCTGAAAACGGTTTCAGGAATAATTATTCAAATCTTTAAGCTTTGGCTTTGAAATTTAGTAATTCTCTTAGTAAACTAAATGTAATCGGTTAATTCTACTGAGGATTTTGCAAAGGATTACTTTACATCAATTCTTTAAAATTGATTGATTTTAGGCTGTCTTTAATGAGTGCAAATGTTATATTAGTTTGCCAATATTGTATGGTTTAACTAAACGGGTGGCTTAATTGAAAAATAAGACTTATGGAGCAAGTGGTATTAGAGTAGGTATTGTGTAAGTGAATATACATATGTGGTTTTGTGAGAGATGTGAAATTGAAGGAGTTTAAAGTGATAGATGAGTGGAAAGGTTCTATTGTGGGCCGCTGTCCGGAATACTGGAGGCCACAGAGCTCAAGGCACTGGTAGCAGTAAAGTCGCGGCAGGTGTGTCTTCTCTTCTATACCGAGACAAATACTACAAATACACCTACATAGTTTCTTCCCTTGTCTAGCCTTCTCTTTGTCTGTTGAGAATTTCGTCTGTTTACTAAGATGCTTCTGTTTTTGTGTACATTGACTACGTTAAAGAACGGGTTGCTTGGTGAGAGTGTGTTAGTAGCGTACACTTGGCACTGGGCGACAAGTCATCCCACACCGAGACGCCCTCCAATACCTAGGAAAGACAGATACTAATGCATGCTGAGAGCTTCTCATTCTTGTATTCTTACCATTGGTCTTGTACTCACGCCGCTTATTCCTATTTTAAATCCTCTACACAAAAGACTTGTCAGGTCCTTGTTGCCCCTGTCACGTCCGTTTCGCCTTCTATTTCCCACCAGATAAGACAAAAATAATTTCCTTCTACTGAAATTACTTTGTTTTGCACTTTGATCCTTGTGTCATATTTCCAAACTGATTATATTCTATTCTTTCATTTTATAAAGAAAGATTAGTTACCCCCCAGGTTGATTCCTGTTAATTTATTTATTTATGTTAAATTTCTTGTCTCTATAATGGTTACTTTTGTTGTTCAAAAATTAGTCCTGTTTCTTGTTTAAAAGTCATCTCCTTTTAATTTAATACTAGTTAATTTTTTTTTTTTTCTAATTATTTTTGTCCTTTTTATCATCATCTAAAAGTTTATAAATTTAACCTGCTTTACTTATATTTATGTTCGTATTTTTAAATGCATACTTTAAATTAAATACTTGGCCCTGTGTCTATAGAGGAAACTTCATAAACATTTTACCACATTTACATTTATTTAGCTTGGGAAAATGGTTAAGGGAGCCAATGAGAGCTCGTAATTTTGACGTTTATTAGCTCTGGCCGACTAGGTAAACTAAAATCTCACTGGTGGAGTGCTTTCTACTGGCGTATTAGCTTTATTATTTCCCTTTCGTAGGTTGGTCAATCTGATCTGCCAGACCCTAACACAACTGTAGCCTATATTCCCTTAGGCTGTTTGAGCCACGGATTATTATTTTTTGCTTTTTTCTACAAATGCATTTATTTCGGTTAATTTATACTTTACATTGATAATTTTGCTGTAGTGACTACTCAAATCTTACTTTCCCGCGGTTTTAAGTTCTTATTGTTTAAAAGAAAATTTTCAGCACAGACTATTTTTTTTTTTTTTTAACATTATATCTTAATGAGTTTTTCTGAGAATCTTGTGCCGTGTTATTTCTGTACAGAACACTTTACTACATGGTGAAGCGGGAAGAAGAGGAGATATCTTTCCAACAAATTACATATTGTCCGTGACCATCATCCGGTCTAATGGTTATGTTGGGACGGTGTGCCTGTACTTCGGGTTCGTGATTCGGCCACATCACGGGGCCTCTCCTCCTAGAGTTCGTGTTCCGATGACGGCTATTTCGCACAAAATCACGACTGTCTTTTACAAAGCAATATCCCCGTTACCGTGTATCCCAGACCCTATGTCTTTTGTCTAGATGGGGTTCCCAATGATATTTTTCTCTTTAAATTGGAAATACTAACTTGTCAACGGTTAAAAACAGGGCACTTGGTCATTACATTTGTCATGAAGTTTAAAACTAATCCTTACCTTTGACCTCAAACTTTTTCTAACTAAATACCACATTACTGAATTTTATGGCTGAAGACTAATAATTTATATTACAGTTTTAAAGTGAATTTCTGGAAAAAGAAATCAATTTTTTTCCCGTTATATTTTCATTGGCTGGTGGGTGGACTTCAGCAAAATAATAGGCCTGTTATACGGTAAATTTATGTAGAAGGTGTCACATTCACTGTAACAAGCATTAGATAGAACGAACTGGACAGACAAAATAACTTGGCGCCTTTGAAGATAGGACTGATAGAAGGTAAAATCTAGTTTTTAATTTTTTTGGCCTAGATAAACATATTTATAAAGCCGAAATTTACCCCCGTCTCGACTGAGCTATTCTTAGGGCAGGCTGCTAAATTCACTGCAGCAGACGGCTACAACCTAAGCGAATGCTAGATAACTACTACTTCGTAACTATATCTTCGTCTCTAAAAAATTTTTTATTCCAACTTCACCTGTAGAATATAAGAAAGCCCAATAAACTGCTTTAGAAATAGTATAGTACATATTTATTATTTCTAGTAAGTTTTTATATATTTTTTTATTTCAATTTTTGTTAAAAACCTTCAGAGTAAAAACGACTGACGATTTTTTTTTTTTGCCAAACCACATTTTCCTTAGGAATTAATTAATTAATTAATATTTTTTTCTCCATATATATCCTCTTAATAAGTCAGTCTTATTTCCCTCTCATGATACATATTAGTGATTTTTTGCAAAATATTAATTCATTTGCATACCTACCTATATATTATTACTTGTTATTAGAAAGTAACAACTGAATCACTTGTTTTGGTGTATAAATATTCTAAACGAGGGTGAATTAAGTTTTCTTTAATTACAATTTTTTTTTATATTTTGCAGATATAAAAAACATTTATTTTATTGGTTCTTAAATTTATTTGTTTCACGTGCATACCTTTTTTTCGCTATATATAATATATAATATATATATATATATATATATATATATATATATATATATATATATATATATATATATATAAATATATATATATATATATATATATATATATATATATATATATATATATATATATATATATATATATATATATATATTATATAAAGCGAAAATATAATAATATGTATATACATATACATATATATATATAAAAACATAATAATATGTATATACATATATATATATATATATATATATATATATATATATATATATATATATATATATATATATATATATATATATATATATATAATAATATATATATATATATATATTTAGTTCTTCTACAATTGTTTTCACATTTTTTTTTTAAAACGTCTGTCGCTTCTTTTCAATTTAAAGTTCATAATAGAAAGGGAAAAAGTCCTTTACATCTGTGCTCACCTCCCTCAAGAGGATGCTTGTATTTTGCTTCGGTGTTTCTTGTTACTGGCTACTTTGAAAAGGAATCTCTTTTCAAGTTTACAAAAGCAGCTGGTACTCATCTCTTGTTACACAACTGTTCACATGCTACTGCTACCACTAAAACCTTATTAGTTTCTACTAATAATTGTGAATACAACTGGATAAAGATAAGTGGTTAAAAAAATTCCTTTAGATCGGTCTTATTAATGAGCTTTTCAAAAAAAAATTTTTAACGCAAAGAAAAAAAAATGCAACTTTAACATTTTATACTAGTATAAAATATGCATTTTTACCTTCAAAAAGAGGCTTGATACGTACATTTTGGAAGACATATATATGTTAATGATAATTGCATATTTAGTTGTCTCACTAAAAGAAGTTAGCTGTAACGCTACATTTTTTTCTTAGTTTATTTTGTAATTTCTTTATGAAATAAAGCAATGATATAGGCATATTATCTTAAATGTATACCTACATTTAAAGTAAAAATTTAAAAGATTAAAAATGTTAATGAGTAAAAACGCTGTTATCCTATTTCTAACAAAATAATATATTATAATATTAGACTTGATTTTCAATACTGACTTACACAAACAACTATATATATATATATATATATATATATATATATATATATATATATATATATATATATATATATATATATATATATATGTGTGTGTGTGTGTGTGTGTGTGTGTGTGTAATTAACGTTGTCCTAAATTAAATAATTCGCCAATGACGCTATTTGTTTACTGTTGTTGTCTTGAGATTGGTGAAATTAAAATCAACGTAACTCTGTTAGATAAGTAGTTATTTCGGTTTATTAAGTGTGGAAAAACGCTTGTAAACTTTTATATAGGGCAGTTACAATCCTCTTAATGTGCCATTAGAGATTGTACCCTACTCTTCGAATCCCTGTATTGATTAAATTACCTTGTTAACAGCTTTTAGAATTGCCTTAACCCAAATATATATATATTTATGATGTACAATATCTTTAGGTGGTCTCACAATAATATGATTTGGTTTAGAGCAGGTGCTCAGGGGCAATGGCCGTTTTAACTTATGATGAGACCAGAATTTAATTATCCGTTGTTTTGGTTATTATATTTCAATAGTTGACGTCTTTTGTTCTGTCCCAATTCCAGGTTATGATTAAGTCAAAATAAAGTAGGAGAGCCGGTCTTTATTTTGTATAATCAAAACCCAAGTAGAAAAACAGGTGGGGTACTTGTTATATTCTTTATTGATAAAATGCTTTTTGTATTGGACGTTTTTTTAATGTTTTGGTAGTCTGAGTTTATGAAATGTTGAGAAACACCTGTGTAGAGCTTGTATCGATGGTTTTTCTCATTGCTTTTGATAAGCCTATTTAAATGCATGTAAGTCCCGGTTATGGGTACCCTTGTCTCCCTGCGGGGCTCCTAAATAAGGCCCCTGACTAGTTTTCCCCGTCATTACATGTAAATACCTCATTTGGACCTTTCCAACAATCTTCCGGCCGTTTTCGACTTCTTTACTAATAGATTCTAAAACACTATGTATCTCTGTCACTCTGGTTATGTCTTATTGTCTTATCGAGAATTGATTACTTCTTCGACGAGCCGAACTTTAAGTTACTGGCCTGCGGGTCCCACATAAATTTTTCTTAATTTTAATTGAAGAAACGCATGAAATCGACACGGAACGCTCGGTTGGAGGCGATATTTCACTGCCGACGACTTATTCGACGTTGTCTTAGAGGTGGATGGATAATTATTCGTTGTCTGGAGTGGATGCATTTCGGCCGTACCTTGAAGAAAACCTGTCCGTTCTATTTTTATGTCCCTTTATAGAGAGATGTTCTTCTCGATTATTTCTCTTGTTGAGACCTCACACGAGTATAACATATTTAATAACTGCATCTTTCATACACGTGTTTCTCCCCTCCTCCGTCATCTCACCCCAGACGCCGCTTAATCTTAGTTAAAAGAATAAAATTATACCCTACTTGATCCGTTCCTTTTCTGATTTAAAATGAGCGAGAGAAAAGGATCAGGTTCTAGTAAGCTTACGGACTTAATAGGTTCAATGTAAAAGGTTAAATTTAATAGGATAAATTAAACCTGCAATCTATCAATCCAGGATACTGATTAAGTTTAACAATTAATTCCTTCGCATTTCTGGGCTTAAAGCGGGTCTAAATTTGACCTTTTACTCGTGTTTTCCTATCTCCTTCATTATCTCTGCGTTCATTTATCAAGAGTTCCGTCTGAGTTATAGTCTGTAATGATTGGATTGAATAGTTCTTTTCGCTTTCTCTCTAGCCTACAAATTATGAAGAAAATAATATTATAATTATATTTGTTTAACATTAATTTAGTTTATGATTCCTCTTTTTAGAATATTTTATTGTTCTTTATGCAATGTTCGATTTTCTTTATTGAATATTTTATTGTTAAACATTTATAGTTTTCCCTGGTTAGAGGTGGTTGTATAATATTTACAATTAAAACTGAGCACATCTTAGTTTGGCCCTTAATTAGTAGGAAGGGTATAAAAGTTGGGTATGATAAAAATTGTTGTATTACAAACGTTTTCAATGTATATTTTTCCCTCATTTTAAGCTTTATAATCTAACGTATTTTTTCTAGTTGAGTGATTATTATTTATATTCAGTAGACGTGATATATGTGCAGTAGATGTATGGCTGTTCTAGATTCGACAGGGTTTGTTTTGTGAAGGCTTGCGCGTACACTCTACGTATAGTGATTGATTAGTATTGTATTATAAACCTGTAGGGTGGCAGGGAGGGATGTGTGCTGGAGTTAGGGGTTTGACTAGGGTGAGAGGAATATGACAGGCTCCTCTAAGTAGAGCTATCTCTATTATTTGTACAGCATAATGACAGAAGGGTAGATTCACTTCCCCACGCTCTACTGTAAAGGGTGAGTGTGCACTGCACTGATAATACGACACCGCCTATACCAATGGATGTCCTTCTGACTACGTAAGGTAAATTTTAGCAAAATATTTCATAACTTTTTCGTGAGAAAAAATATTTGCGTGATTAACCCATTCCTTGATGAATTAAAGGTGACAATAATGCGTTTTTTCTTACACCAGGGCCCCCCATCAGGTTTAGCAGAATATTCGATTTTTGAATTTTGAAACTTTGAGGGTTTATAATACCGAAAGTATAATAAATACGTTTTTGACATATTATAGCATATCGTTGGAACCGGTAAAAAATAAGAAACAAATATAAAAAATAGGATGAAATTCCATTAATTAGTTTAAAAGTTATAAGCGAACATAATTATTAATTAGTGCGATACTTTTGTTAAACGTCAAAGTTTGTTTACATCTGTCAAAATATACCGCCAAAATTCAATAAATAAAAATTGTATACAATTTTTTTTGAAAAATGATAGTAAAAAAATCAGTTAGTTCAAAACGGTCACCCATCCAAGTACTGACCACGCCTAGTGCTGCTTCCTCCTTCTGCGAAGCAGCAGGAGAGGCCACTTTAGTGGCCTCCAAAGTGAGGAAAAGTTCCGAGATACCCCGTATCTCGGAATATATGCTATATGCTCATCTGCTTAAATTTTATTAGGACAACTTAAAAGCAAACTTATAGTTCAATATCTAATAATTATACGTAATTATTTCCCTTCGGGTTTTTTAAAAAATTCTTCCCCCTAACAAAGTTAGTAGGTATAATTTTTAATGTATTATTATGTATAAATTTAGCTATGTTTCGCTATTTTGTATTATTGTTGTTTTAGGCTCAAATTCATAATCATAATCAGCAACTCAAAACATTCCTTAGATAAATATAATTTCCAGTTTACTTTTATTGAGTTTTCCGAGGAGGGTGATGAGTACCGGCAAAATAAATAATACACTTTGATTTACAACTGGAAAGAAAAAGATAGTGGAAGAGGTCTGCCTGATTCATTCGAAATGTGTGACCTTTTTGGTGCTTAATTTACTCAACTAGTAGCTATATTTTCTTAAATTGATACCTTTTCGTATCTTGTAAAATAGGAAAGTTTGAATCTAACAAAGCAGCATACTATATCATAATGATGCTAATTTCAAAATATAGGAGACGAACTTTTTTTGCCTTCGTAGGTGTTTTGATAAATAGTTACCTTTAAATGTGTTGGATGGATTTATTTGCTGAAGTAACTTGTAAAATAGGAAAGTTTGAATCTGACAAAGGTTCATGCTGAAAAGAAAGTCAAATAAATGATTTGAAGTAAACCGAAAAGATTGGAAAAAAGATTGATGAAGGAAAACAGTTATCTCAACTTTGTCTCAACAATTTTTGTTGTTCATAAATCTGATAAATCTGAAGCGTATAACATTTAGAAGTTTCTCCATTTTTCATACCCTAGAAAAAAAATGAGAGAGGCTTAAAAAACTAAGAGAAATGGTTTAGAGTAGAAAATTTATTAGCAAGTTTTAAGGTTTAAGGGAAAATAGATAAGTACGTTTTAATAAAAATATTTGAGAGAACAAAAACTACATCGACAGTCCTTTAAAGTTTTGTTTATATAATAATACCATTGATCTAATAATAATTAATAAATAATTTATTTCTGTAAGGCGAGGGAAAACAGTATGTAATATCTAGGCATATATTAATTGTAATAATAAAATGAATTATGTAATTTTGAATTAAAATTGTTTTGAGCATTGAAACAAGGTGATAGGTAACTTATGCTTGGGTTACACATGTTGAACCAGCGGCGGCGCTGTACGTGGCAGCCACTTGAATCAATCTCGAAGGGCCCACTTGTTGTGGGCCATTGTCACCTATTACCCCTTACCTGGTCAGACCCATCCCTGACCATTAATCCTGTCACTTCCCTTTATCGAAATCCACGGTTATTTATGGCCTACCTTCCTTTTATGGCTAGTGTCCTTATGGACGGAGGCAGATTTTTATTTTTTATCATTTTTTTCCCCCATACAAAGCTTTGACTTAGTGTCTGCATTATCCCTGGCTCTTGCCTACATCAAGCCGACCCTTCAGCACTCCAAAAATAATAAATTCGTATTTATTCACGCCCCTATCTCTAAAATATACCTTTTTTTTATTCTTTTAGAAGGGTTTAGTATTTTTTTGGGCATAAAGAATAGTGTCTCGATAAAAATTGAGTTGAGCTTTTTCATCTGACTCTGTTTCTTCTTGTAATTATTTTTCTTTGATTTTTCAATGCTAGGATGGAATTTAACTCAGTAATAGTACATTACGCGTCGAGTGCGGAAAGTAGCATTTTGCACGCGAGTGTGAGTTTGCACCCGAGCGACAGCGAGGGTAGTAAAACCACACGAGCAATGCAAAATGCCGTTTTCGCACGAGTTGCGTACCGTACTTTATCTACGATTGTTAGATTTAAATAATAAATACAGAAAAAAATAAACTTGCTGTATGTAAGTTCGTATCTCTTCTCTTGATAAAGTGGCATTAATCTTGAGTTGTATTTTTTGTTGAATTAATAATTTCTGGAGGAGTATTATTCTCCACATTTTCGTCAAAGTCACTTGATTCACTCATTGTTTTTCACTAAAAACTCGATATAAACAGTTACTTTAATAAAAGAACAGCAAATTAGTTTTGTTAAATGTAAACAAACTCGCTAATTGTGCGTAAAGCTGAAGAATTCCTCTTCTTTACCGCGCTAGCGTGGTAAATAACCACTTTCTACGCATCTAAACAGAGATATAATGTTAATATTTCGGATCAATCGTAGATAAAAATTATTTATATCCGCACAGATATTCACACCGCAGATAATACGGCTTAATAATAACCCTAGAACGTAACAGTGTGTTTTTAGCTTCCAGTATTAGAGACATACTACTTTTATAATAATACACTTACCATAATTGGAAAATATATATTTATAGCTAAGTAGAAATGTAGAAAAAATAAATACATCTTGGAGAGCAAAAAACCCTCAAGTTTCTGTAATTTATCTTTTGATTTATTGATATATTGACATTATTTTTAATTTGTTTGATATTTAAGCTGCTATACAGGTTATATCTTTCGATATTGTGAAATATTTGGTAAAAACTAACATTCTTAGTAATACTTGTCACGTCTAACTTTTTTCTTATTAATAAATAATAAGTCGCATATAATTACATATCCCCTTATTTTTTTTTGCATTCGATTTTAGACAGGATTGTTAGAGTTTTAAATTATCTCCACTCAGATGACACTTAAAACAATATTTAGGGTGCACCCGGGTTACATAAAACCTGTGTACGCTGGAATGCCACGGTTCCGAGAAAAAGTGTCCACTTTTGCAGGTTTCCAGCATACACAGGTTCCAGCTTTAGTTCGTTAACTCTTAGGTTAGTTCGTTAAAAACATTTAATATTTAAATCTTGATACTATAAAGAAATAAGAAAGATTACTTCATCATTATTCATTCCTAATTCAGTAACTTAAGAAGTCAATATCTCCTTAACGAAGCATTTGCCTGAAGCTTAGTAGAACATTGAACATTTTGTTCGGGGTTATAAATTCGTATTTTAAGTTTGGTGATTGAACTCTGGAGCACCCTTTATATTCTTCCCTACTACCTAATTGTATGACTTTGCCATGTATTGTTATATAGAAGAGTTTTGTGAAGTTTGGGTAAGCTTCTTTTCCTAGATTTTACAGAGTAGGGTGGCAAGTACTAGGCACTAGACCGTAATGCCATAGGACTTTAAAGCCTAGCACTAGCAAATTCTACCACTGTCCCGGACATAGAGCTGAACTTCGCTTTAATAACTGAACTTTTTCTCTCTCAGATACCAGCCATAAAACTTTTTCTCTGGATTATTTTGGTTTATACCACTCATTAAACTTTCAAAAATAATTTATTATAATAAGATAAACATGTAAACTTTCACTGGTATACTGAGACATTTTATTTGAATCTTTTAAACCTATTTATTGCAATTATAATAATAATTATATATATATATATATATATATATATATATATATATATATATATATATATATATATATATATATATATATATATATATATGTATATAGTATATCTCCGAGTGTGTGTATTATATGTGAATGTGTGTTTGGGTTATTATATCGTAAAAAGACTAGTGCTCGGTGTGGAAAGGCTGGTAGCGTTTACTCCCTACTCCTCTTAGCTTTTATTCCTAGCGTAGTGAGAATATTTCTCTTTACAGATGCCATTTGGTGCGGGGCTCTTACTGGGGGTAGTAAAATGTCGAATACTGTCCGATTACCGGGTCCTTACTAGGGTGCCTGTGCGCACTGTTTTGGAGCCAGTGTCACGTATCCCTGAGAGCCTGGGTCTTAGTGCAATGACTCTGCCCCACGCCCCATGTCCAACTCACAACTCCTAATTCTCCTCTCTCTATCTCTCTCTCTCACACACTCTCTCCAAGAGACCCATATTTCTTTTATTTTAAACTCCTGGATGGTGGATGGAACAGCTGTTGCCTATTATTTCCTAGATACTTACGTCTTTGTACTTCTTTAATGTGTTTCTAATAAATACTCGGGATGCCTGACATGTCGGGCTTTTCGAGTCAGTGTATACTTTTCTTTCTTCCTCTTTTCTTCTTTCGTCTTGTTCGTTTTTTTTTCTTATACATAATTAAGCCAGTTTTAAACTCACATCTTCTTTTTATTTGACATAAACTAGGATCAATGTCGCGTTCGTTGGTAATTTATTTGAAGAAAAAAAGCTTATATCATTTCTATGCTTTTGCATTGTAAACAACTGTTGTTTTAGTATGTTTATTTCGTGGTCGGAGGTCTGTTTTATTTTTGATCTATGACTTATTATTGCCCTATTTGTCACCCTATGTATGTACATTGTTAATTGTGTTATTCTTTTTCTTTTTTTAGTTAAAGTTAATTATTTTAGATATATTTCGTCTGTAAAATTAGTTATTACTTTTCTTCCCTTTTTTTGGTTCACTACCATGCTTGGTTTATTTGTACACTTACATAATATTGAATAGTCATAATGCAATAATTAAACTATATTAGGTATTATATATATATATATATATATATATATATATATATATATATATATATATATATTTCAATTCAAAGTACTTTATTAATTATATAAACATATTAGATTGTCAAATACAAAAGTAACAGGCATGGCTAAAAGCCGTCTGCCGGAGAACTTGCCAGATTATATTTAAATCAAATAAGCATCTTAAAATAAAATAAAAAAGAATAAATAAAAAATCATATTTGAAGTGACTATACATTGCTGTGATAAATTATATTCTAAATTATAAATTTAACTTTAATAAAACAGAAAAAATAATGTGTTGTCCTCATTTGAACTATAATTATTTCGCATTTTCATATGCTTTCATTGCTTGTTTTGCGTACTGATAAGGCATGTTTGGTGAATGTAATAATAGTCTTAAAAGTATCATTACTAAGTAGGTAGTCAGCAATTGTAAAGCCTGGAATTTTAGGCGAGCCAAAGTATTGTTCTCTAAGAGGAGCGTAAGCCTGACATTCTGTTAGAAAATGAAGAAGGTTTTCCTCTAGACCTAAAGAGCACATGGAACACTCCTTCTCATAGGAATCTTTTTCTAGCCATGGCACAGATTTTAGAGCTAACAACTCTCCTCTTATCTTAAATAAAAGTTTGAGTTCAGAAAAATGTAGCTTCGTTTCAGAGTTAGGACTGAAAAATGTACCGAACTCTTCAGTTTGCTCTACAAGTGTTCTAAATAAAAGGAACCGATTAGATTCCTTAGCTCGACTCATAGATGTTTCTCGCATACTAATTTTCATTTTGTAGATAAGTGAACTCAATTCTGACCTCCATAAGGCTTTATTGTCCGAAGATAGCTTAACTGGGGAGTTATATTTCTGACATACTTCATTCCAAGATCTAAACCAGAGCATATTTTTTTCTATAATCTCTTCTGCTATTATTCTAGGATACCGATGAGGAGGAAGGTCTAAGATTGAAAGGCAGTAATCAGTGTGAAGCTTGAAAGTGTGTAAAAAAATAGGGTCTATAGATGTCTCAATATGCAAAATATAAGAAGGAGTAGATTGTGGAAGTGAAAAATGTTTTCTGATGACAAAACGCTGAAATGTTTCCAGAATGTTGCCAGAATTGCAGAATTGCAACTGCTTCCCCATACTTGGGCAGCATAACAAATTATAGCTCTGGAAACTGCATTAAATAGTTTAAATTTGGCACGAAGAGGTACCTCCTGGTTTGAAATAAAAGTCATCCAAATTGAGTTTAGACCTTGCTTTGCGATTGTGACTTGTTCCTTTAGGTGGTGATGAAACGATAGTTTAGCGGTTAAAACTACTCCCAGATATTTGTATTGGTTTACCTTCTTTACTTCTTGACCATTGTAGAACTAACGTTCAGATGAACCAAGCCTACCACCTCTTCTGAACACAATTACTTTTGACTTCTGGAGGTTCAAAGATAAATACCACTGGATGCAATACTTGGCCAGTATATTTATATTTCTTTGTAATACGACGGGATTATCGCTAATCAGAACAACGTCGTCACAATACATTAGTATATTTATCTTTACATTACCTACTCGCACACCTCCCTCTAACTATCCAGGTAAGTCGTCAAGAAACGTTGAAAATAAAACAGGACTAATTACACATGACTAATCACACTTACATAATATTGAATAGTCATAATGCAATAATTAAACTATATTAGGTATTATATATATATATATATATATATATATATATATATATATATATATATATATATATATATATATATATATATATATATATATATATATATATATATATATATATATATATATATATATATATATATATATATATATATATATATATATATATATATATATATATATATATATATATATCTATAAATGAACAAAATAAATTTCTATTTGCGTATAACATTTTATTTTTTATATTTTAATAATTACTAGGACAAAGGGTGATTAAAAAGGCCAACTTATTTTTTCTCTGTTGTCTGTTGTATGTGCAGACGCGTAGACCCTAAACTTGGGTATATTTCTACACGCTGTCCCGAAAATTCAGTGCTGCTCAAAAAAAAAAAAAAAAAAAAAAATTAGGTAAAAAAATACTCAAAAACTTTGATTTAAAACCTATAAAATGTATTCCATTTAAATACGAATGTAACCATGTAAATCATTTTCCCGAGAAAAAATCTAGTTTCTGAGATATTCCTGAAAATCGAATGCGAAATGTAAACACTTATCAAATTAGATGTTATGAGATTAAACTGCAGTATCACTACTATTATACCACCAATGTTTCTTCCAGTTCTTCGAAACGATTTATTTTATAGTTATACCAGCCATACACGTTGTGGTACACCTAACAGGTAAACCTTTACAGGTAATCTGTACAGGTAAACCGGAGCGTGTTTGCTATCAAGTTATGATATAACTAAACACCAAGGAGTCCAACACCCTTCAAAAAACAAATATATAAATATAACTGTACAGTTATTTAGCAGAAACGCTCCAGTCCACCGTGTATGGCCTGCTTTAGGGAGCTTATTATTTAAACTGTGATTAAAGCATTGTTCCTTCTGTTTAATAAGTGTGAGTTTATTTCTTTTAATAAATGAATGGTAGAATTAGGAGATTAATGATAAGTTGTATTTGAGGTGTGAGTATGGATAGAGGTTTTCTTGTTACAGTTCCGTGTTACGCCAGATTTGAAATATCATGATACGATCATTACATGCTACACGCTAGGTATACATCCAGTTTTACCAAGTTTTTGCTAGTTCAATTTCTCTTGTACATTCTAAGCTGTACTCATATTATATTTCTCTCGGTTCTTTTTAATCCTGTATCCTCTTTACTTTTTCCTTTACATTCTATATCTGGTTTTGTTCATTCTCTGTCTTTACTTAATACTTTCTCTGTTTCACATTTAATGGTACTTATTTTCTCGTGATGCAGCCTCCTCCAACAGCGGCTATCTAATCTGGTACCTCTTAAGTCGTTTAATTGTTTCAATATCCTTCTATCCCCTTATATACCTTTTTAAACTAAACTTTTACAGTATCATTTCAAACGTTTATAATATATGTATACATATCCAAACCAATTTTTTTATATAGTCTACGAGAAAAAATCCTTAGTCTGTTTTATTATAATTTTATATTAGATCGTAAACAAGGGGTGTTGAGGAGAGAGTTAAGAAGGTATAAAAATCCTCGTTAATATTCGTATTTTCATAACTGTCCTATAAGTATTTTTCCCCCCCTCTCCTCTCATTCTTGTCTTACATACTGTAATTTGAGTGTTTTTTTTTCCTGTGGAACTTCACCTCCAGCCAGTGCATCGATAAATATCAGCTAAATATAATAAAAAAAGCTTCCTTATGCAAAATAAGAGCTCCTATAGCTAAATAATAGTCTTTATTACATTATTATTTGTAATATGATATAAACTTCAAGATATAAAAGAAATGCTACTAAATAGATATACATATATATTAGCATGGGTCTATTCACTTTAAACTCCGATCGAGACCGGGCCGAGCGAGACTGAGCCGACTCGGGCGTTTTTTTCGAGCGTTTTTGTTAGCTAAGCGTTTTCGGCCGCCGTGAATAGACCCATGCTAATACATTGCTAATACATGAATTTGCTTCACAAGCGGAATCGGTCTCGCACGCAGTGTGTTTCGTCCCTGTGACTCTCTGTCTGTCACTCTGTACGGTCACAATAACTTTTGAATATAAAGAGATATAATTAATATAAAAATGCCATTTTTCAAAACTGGTCTTATTTTCAATTTTTTTTTTTGTTTCTGTATTGTTCACCTTAGTTGTATCTATGTGCAAAATTTGGGGAAGATTGAATGAAGGTAAGTGGTTCAACATTGGGGTAATAGGTGTGCGATGAAACTTGAAAACCAAATAAATTTGACGCCATTTTTTTATATATTTTTTTATTTTTGGTTTCTGTATTCTTCACCTTAGTTGTATCTATGTGCAAAATTTGGGGAAGATTGAATGACGGTAAGTGGTTCAAAATTGGGGTAATAGGTGTGCGATGAAACTTAAAAAGCAAATAAATTTGACGCCATTTTTTTTATTTTTTTTTTATTTTTGGTTTCTGTATTCTTCACCTTAGTTGTATCTATGTGCAAAATTTGGGGAAGATTGAATGACGGTAAGTGGTTCAAAATTGGGGTAATAGGTGTGCGATGAAACTTGAAAAGCAAATAAATTTGACGCCATTTTTTTTTTTTTTTTTTGGTTCCTGTATTGTTCACCTAAGTTGTATCTATGTGCAAAATTTGAGGAAGATTGAATCACGGGAAGTGGTTCAGAATTGGGGAAACGGAAATGTGCGATGAAACTTACAAAGCAAAGTAATGTAAGACCAGTAAAAAACACGAAACTTTGCAGTATTGAAGAACGTATTGACGCACACACAGGAAAAATATAGCGAACTCAAAATTATCAGTTGTTCACATTCAAAATGGCGGATAATTCTTGTCACGTGATTTTTTTATTGATTTTGAGTTGGGTGTAAAATATAAAGTATTTGAAGAGTAGATTAAAAAAATATATAACACCCCTCTCCACTAAGTCTATATTTCTGCTGTTACTAAAAACATATGCATAATATGGGGTCTACTGGGCCATAAAAAACATATTATTAGCAATTTGATCTAATTAACTGGAAATCCAAAATGCTTTCATGTTGCGGGGAATTTTTTTTAAAACTTTGATTGGGGTATCAAATGAAAGGTATTAAAGAGTAGAATACAATATATATAACACTTGTGTACATTGTTTAATTCTTCACGCCATTATTGTCAAAAAACATCAACATTTTGCCCCCCCCCCCCCCCTTATTCTAACTAATTTCATGATCACAATACCAATGAAACCCTTTTTATGTGAAACTTTTTGAAGGTGACGGAAAGTTGTGTGATCGTTCTGAACAAAGAAAATATTTTATGTGTCCGATTTCAAAACTTCCAAGACAGAAATCCGTTTCAGACATCAGGGAACATATTTGGGGGACCAACATATCTTAAAAACTGCTCGTCCGATTTTAATGAAATTTGTATGACAGGTTATAATTAGCTCATTGTTGGTCCCATATAAGTTTCAACCTTCTGCGCTACTTTGTTTTTCTTCTACGTGCGCACAAATTTATTAACACCTATAGCTTCAAAAGTACTTAGCTCATTTGTATGAATATTTTATAGTTTATCGAAAGTAACCCGCAGATAGTCCCAGATTTATTTGAACCATCTGGGCTCTTTAACTTTTGCAAATTGATACTTAAATTCATGTAGGTAATCAAAAAAATGTTGATGGATTCAAAAAACGGGGGAAACGATTAAACAAATAAGACAATAATGGCTTGTAAAATCATAAAATTGTTAAAGTACGTGACAGGACAGATTAATTCGTTTAATATTGTTTCGGTATCCTTGTATTCATCACAGCTGAATGAAAATGAACTTTTTTATTTGATATTATTTAGTTCATAAAGATTACCTTGTGTTTTTCTTACTTCCCTGCTAATTTAATCCCTTAAATATACATATATATATATATATATATATATATATATATATATATATATATATATATATATATATATATATATATATATATATATATATATATATATATATATATATATATATATATTTATATATATATATATATATATATATATATATATATATATATATATATATATATATATATATATATATATATATATATATATATATATATATTTATTTCGTTATATTGAGTCATTATTGAAAAGAAGCTTTGTTTGATTTCCTGCTTGATATGCTATAAGCATGACTGTAGAGAGAGTCCTTAAATTTAATGTGCATACATAATACATATATATTAATGGAAGGCTTGCTATTTGTCGCCTCGCCTCCTTGTCCCCTTTATCTTTTCGTCTACATCTCGAGATCTTGACAGTCGGCAAACAACTCATTACTAATACAAACATATTGTTTCTTCAATTGTTATTTTAATTCTTTATTTTCATTACCATTAATAATATTTTTATTTTCTGTGTGTGTGTGTTTATATGAATATATTTATATATATCAGGTTACATTTTTGGTTTCCATTTCTGTCTATCTGTCGTTTAATTTTTGCGAACCAAAATATCTTAAAAATTACTTAAACGATGTTAATGAAATTTGTATGGTTTGTCGAAAGTAGCCCGCTATTAGCCCCAGATTAATTTCAACCGCCAGCACTCTTTAAATTTTGCTAAATTGATACTCTAATTTATGTAAGAAAGTCAAAACAATTTTGATATATTTAAAAAACGGCGGAAAATAAAATAAATTTAACAATAATAGGTCGAAAAAGCATAAAATGAAAAAAATAGGAATAATACGAAAAAAATAATTATACGAAATAGGACTTGAGGAAGCTACGTTCCACACTAATTGGAAGACATTTTTTTAATATTATCTGTACACATGTAGTAGTGTATTACCCTTTTATTTATATTTTCGTATATTTTGAATACCATTTCTTGGTCTGGTATTTTGTTCTCGTTTGCGATATTTAAACCCTACTTGGGCCATTATCAAGCTTATAATTGATTTTATAGAATAGAACATCCAAAAGTATCTCTTACTTATAAAAATCAGGCTTCAATTTGATTTGTTTAACTTTTTAATAAAAGACAAATCTTTTCTTTGGGAAAATATTTTTACACATATGATAAAAAATAGATACGTTTTAGTGACAAAGACAATTCTTTTCAGAACAATTAAATATTTCAAATACATCAAAGTTAAGTGAGAGACACTTCCCAAGGAATGGTATTCAGAATAAATTTATTACATTTTGCTTCCAAGCTTACTGAAGGTAACGGAAGCTATGTGATCGTTCTGATTTTTTTTTTTTTTTTTTTTTTTTTTTTTTTTTTTTTTTTTTTTACTGAAAATTTTTAGGTCTCCGATTTAAAAAATTCCAAGTCAGAAATCCGTTTTAGACATCAGGGATCATTTTTGGTTCCGTGTCTGTCTGTTGGGCTGTCGGTTGGTCTGTCGGTCTGTTGTTCAATTTTTGCGAACCAACGAATCTTAACAACTACACGTCTAATTTTAATAAAATTTGGGTGGTAGGTCATGAGTAGCCCCTTGTTGGTCCCTTATAAGTTTCAATTTTCTATGCCCATTTGTTTCTCTTCCACATGCGCACAAACCTACATTAATTTACACCTATAGCTTCAAAAGTACTTATCTAATTTGTATGAAATGTTTATAGTTTATCGAAAGTAGCCTGCAGATGGCCCCAGATTACTTTGAACCGTCTGCGCTCTTTAACTTAATTGATACTTTAATTCAAGTAAAAAGACAAAACAATTTTGACAAAACGATTTTGATACTTTAATTCAAGTAAAAAAACAAAACAATTTTGACAGATTAAAAAAACCGGGGAAACAATAAACAAATTATACAATAATGGCTTGTAAAAGCATAAAATCAAAAAGTACGTGATAGCATGCGAGGAAGCTATGTGCCACACCAATTGGCAGTCTAATTTATATAGTGATAAGGATAAGTATACATTAATTATTTTGTATACATACTAAAATTCTCAACCACATCTAAATGAAAATTAGTATCAAAACTATATATTTAATTTAGCTTAGAATGCGGATTTTATTTTTTCTTTGTATTATTTTAAAAAGATTACTTGGATGTTAAAAAAGTCAATTAATAATTGAAATAAAGTCCTAAGTATTCTTATGTATGAAAATAATTTTGACAGATTGCTCAAGAGGCATAAATAATCCGTGCATTGTGTAGACAGTTCCTTTTTTTTTTATAGAACTCATGTTAAATGAATAATTTATATTTGTTTTTCTTTCTATTCGCTTGTCATTATCCATGGTTGATAATTTATCAGGAATCGGAAAGTCTAGGACTCAATGGAGCTTGTATGTATTAGTATTTTTAAATCTTGGCGTAATGTTAAAAAAATATATTAAGTTTCTCTTATGGTAAAATTTACGTTTACAAAGAGACTGGCTCCTCTATTTTATTTTCTTTAGCTTTAAAGACAGAGCGAGAGTAGAAAAAAGGTATTTCTCTTAGATTTTCCCTTTTATCTGTTAGGATTCCAAGTCTGGGGTCCATGTAATATTTATAATATTGATTTTTAGGCTTTTGATGTCATCTATTTGTGTATAATCGAGACGCCGTAAAATGCCACAGTTGGTGCCTTGGTTTCAGAAAGATCAGAAGGTCGGGATTACGATGTATACAGCTGTTTTAAATGAACGTCAAGGCTCCAGGCAAGAGAACAGTCTAAACACATATATATGTTGTATGTTTGAGATTTCTGACTTGTGTGTTTATAAATAGGCCAGTTAACTTTTTCCATTTTAAATCTTAAACGATGGTTCGATCGATGTTTTCCCTTCTTTATTTTTAAATCAAATTTAAAATTAAGTAGAGGTTTTCTTGTTTAGACCACCAATGAAGATGCGAAATCGTTCCGGTGGGCGGATATTTAAGAGAACTTTAAAAAATAAAAAAGGGGCGAGGCCTGAACCACTTGAGATTGGAGACCTTGAAGTGAGGTCGAAGAGTGCAAAGTCTTGTACTAATTATTTGGGCCGGCTGTGACCTCAGTCCCTCTTCTTCCCACACTTTGTGACTGAGCGCCGGCTTCTTTTCTCTACACCCCGCTAGAGTATCTCTTTCTTCGGGGTGGCAAAAGTGTCCTTACTAATCTTTCTCACTCGGTTATTCCCAGGACCTTAATTCACCGGCAACACCCTCCAAATCCTTAAGGACCTCATTCTCCGACTCTTTTGCTCATGCCAAGTGCAAGACCTCCGGTTTCTCTCTCTCCTTTTTCACAGCCTAAAAGCACTCTTCCCACCTGTCTTAAGCATTTCGCGTCCCAACACCCTCATCGAGCACCCTTCAACAAAACTTGTGTATTTTTTTATACCATCTTCTATTCTTTCTCCTTCCGTCTGTAACTTTGCCATTTTCTCTTTTTTCTCGACTCTAAACGAAAATACATATAATATGAAACAAAAACTTATATCTTTGCCTTTCTCCCTAAACATTTTCTGAGAATAAGAATTGTTCTTAAGATTAAATTAAACTTCTATGTCTATTGTATTAACTTCTTTTAAGAAAAAGCGACGTTATAAAAGGTTGTATTACTAGATTCACAATCTCTCGTTGGTTTTAAGTTATCTTTTCTCCCCCTTATAAATAAATATTTAAATACTCTATCTGTACTATAGATCACTACTTTAAGTAATCGGCCTTAACATTTATATTTTCTACGATTAAAAAGCTCCTCTTCAAGGGCTGTTGCTCCTCGGTTTGTTATTATTTTACGAGGCAATAGTGGGTAAAATATTAGTGCCTATAGACTATTAGTATAATAATTTAAATCATAGTTTTAATTGCTGTATATGTATATCCTTTTAAAAATAATGTATTTAGGAATTCGCTGAGATATGAAATTAAATTTTTATTGAAGGTCCGTTTTCTTTGCATTAATTTAAAATCAATGTTTTTTTTATATCTTTTCTTTCTCGCATACTCGTATTTTTCCTGTTTAAGTTTTTACGCTTTATAAATGGTTAGTTGGATGGTCCAGAACTCTATTGAAAATGATGCGCTCTTTTGGTGTGCATTAATTTTATGTTCCTACTGCCAGTTTATCGTCTAATCAAAACCGCTAATGGTTCACTGATGCGCCTTTAATTGATGGTCTGAAGTCAAATCCCTTTAAGAAGTGTAACTAGTAACTGTCGCTTCTCTGATTCTCTTACAACAAAAATAATTAACATCGCTCAATGCATTTGAACGACGTAGGTGGTCCACGTAATAACAGTTTCTTTGATCATATAGAATTACGACCGTACATCCACCTACCCAACTAGCCGTTGTACCTCCTTCGACGAACTCATCGGGTACGTAATCCTACGATATCTGTACAAAGACTTAAATAGACCAATATTCATGTAGATTCGTAGTTTATTTTGTAATTACATTCTCTTATATAGTAATGAAAATACTATTGGTTGGGTTAAGAATATTACACCAAGTAATATTATTTATGCTTTATATTTGTATAAGCAATTCCTTGCTACACTGACATACTCAGCTATTCGCGGACATTCATTTATTAAGTTTATAAGGAGGAGCATGCAATAGCTTCTCCTTATCTATTATATATATATATATATATATATATACATATATATATATATATATATATATATATATATATATATATATATGTAAAATTCAAATACCACTCACTGACTGACACATCACGATATCTATGAAATCACTGGACCTATAACCATGAAATGTTGTAAGTAGGTTCCTCTTACTCTCTAGGTGCTCGCTTAGAATTTTTTTTAAGATCCGCCATATTGATTCAAGGTGGCTGCTAATTTATATTTGACAATAGAAATTTAACAATATCTCCGAAACTAATTGTAGTAGAACCTTAAAATTTGTATGATAGCTTCCTTTTATGACGTATAAGCAACTTATCTTAACTTAACTTAAAAACTCTTATTATCTTAACTTAAAAGGGTTTTCAAAAAGGCCATTTTGATTTATGATGGCCATTTATTTGAAAAAAAATGTATGTATGTTTGTCTTTTATAGAAATTTATAGTTTTAGTCCAATCTTGATGAAAATTTGCACACTTGAATTTTCAAAAACAAGAGGAAGGTCATTGTCTGCATGAGGTATTAAAGTTAAAGTAATATAAATACCCGTCATGATGCATATCGTTGAAAAGCTCTTTATGAGTACAGGAATTATTGTTATGTACACTTTTGTCATATTTTCGGCGGGCTCAAAACCGGGAGAACTACTCTTTAATTAAAAATGAGCATTTTTTTTGGGGGGGGAGTAAAAATACCTCTACACAATGCTGCCGTCTAGATTGATGAAACAATTTCGTTTTAATAGGGATTTTTTTTATGCTGCCTTCCATATGCTAAATATAGAGTTAGCTTTGGTACGAGTCACATCCTGCTCCGTATTATCCTTTTATTTCAAATTGTAATAATATTATATTTAAAAAAAATAAAAACACGCTTTTATAAAGAATGTACTAAAAATGAGAAAATAATTACTTTTAAACAGCCACAGTACTACGAGCGATCACACTACATGGGTATGTCACTAAAAATATAAGCGTGGGGGCGCTATCAACGTTTTTTTTTCATAATTATGAATCCAAGAATCCAGACTTCATATTTTTGAGAAGTAGGACATAGGATATACCAAAAACCAAGATTTTTTTTTAAGAGATTTCTATCGACGAAATATTGGCAAAAAAACGTAGTTGGTTTTTTTTTATACCCCTGAAGACCTTGAATAGAAATCTCTTAAATTGAAAATTAAAGGGGACTGCATCAAAAAATGGATATGTGCTTGGCAGGTCAAATTAAGCCAAATTTCTACTCAAAGAAGTTAGCAGATAAAGAAGAAAAATATCTTTTGTTTAGAATGACGGAATTAAGAGTGGGATAAGGATATATGTATCCCTTTTCTAATTGACTATTGACAAATAAATTTAATTCTCGCACAGTTGGAAATAGTATAATGCTTGAAAATGTCCTAAATAAAGGACGAAATATTGCCAAAAAAACTTAGTTGGTTTTTATACCCCTGAAGACCTTGAATAGAAATATCTTAAATTGAAAATTAAAGGGGACTGCATCAAAAAAAGATTTTTTTTTTTTTTTTGAAAAGCTTAGGCACCTTGGAATATGTATGAAAGGGCAACTGGCTGGGAATGAGCAGAGATGCGTTGCAGTCCCTTTAAAAATTACGTTTGAGGTATAGGTTATTTATGTGTACCTAATGAGAATTGATTGGTATATCAAACATTAATTACTAACTATTCAAATGGTGTATGCTCCAGTTGTAAGTAGTTTTAAAATGATTGATTCTTTTATTTATTATAATTATAATTTTATATACTTATATATATATATATATATGTATATATTTGTTTCTTAATTATAATACTATTAATTAATTTACCTTTTATTAATAATATATATATTAACATAACATATAAAGTTAATTCAGTAATTTATTTTGTTAATTACAATATCTTAGAATGAAATGTCAATGTTTTCTTTATTTGTGCCCATATTACAAAGAAAATGGGAAGAGAGGGGTGTAAATCCGACTAGGAACAGGTTGCGGGAGCGATCTAAATTCGTTCGTATATAATATAAGGGTGTGCAATAATTATTTCACTCTATCAGTATTTGTGGCATGATCCATCATAATTAAGTATAACTAATTGAAATGAATTACGATGAGTCTGTATTGTAGAGGAATGCGTTCGTTGGGGTTTTATAAACAAAGCGCCCCACGCTTTTATTTTTAGTGACATACCCATATAGTGTGATCGCTCGTACTAGTGTGGCTGTTTAAAAGTAATTATTTTCTCATTTTTAGTACATTCTTTATAAAAGCGTGTTTTTATTTTTTTAAATAAAATATTATTTTATACTTTTTAGTCTTCGTAACATCGATCTCCTTGTTTCAATGATTTTTCAATGACAACTTAGCTGGAATTAAAACTAAATTAAATCTTGAAATGTCATATTTTATTTAAACTAAATTAAACATTACAATTTTATATTTTATTTAAAAAGTACCTATATTTTGTAAATATAAACATTAAATATTTTATTCAAATATAACCTCCCTTAGCTGTCACTGGTCGTGTTTGTTTACAATTGATTTTGAATTTGACCGCCAACATTTCTCAGAAATCTGAAGATTTATCGACTAATACTAATAATTTAGTAAAACTAATTACTCATTATTGTATTGTCATCGGAAATACATAATCTGTGCAAGTTTCAGCTTTCTAGGTAGTCGGGAAGTCGGTCAAATTTACGTTAGAAGATTTGCCGCGGACATACAGGTCAAGTTAATTAAAAGCGTGTAAAAAGTGGTATTTATAGGTGATTTTTATCATTAAGAATTACGGGATTTCTGGTGAAGTTTTTGAGTGAATCGGAGTATTAAAAGCGAAGTTATAAATATTTTAATACATACAATAATTACGTATTTATTTTTTGTAACATAAAATTAATTTAATATGTCCTTTAATAATCTAGCTAGTGCACTATATACCTATACTATTCTCTCTTTAATTCATTATTATATTATAGCATAACCCTTCTCTAAAAGCTTTTTAATAATATATTCTTCAATCCTTGCTTATGTTTATCATGCTTGTTAATCTTTACTATATGTAGGCATTAGCATTAAAGTTGAATTTATCCTTTTAATTATAGCAGAAAGGATATTTATTTATTTAGATAATAATTATTTCAATTTGTTTTCTTTTTGAAGAGAAATGTTAGCAGTAATATAAACCTACTATCGAGAAGGCTCCTCAGTCATACATTGGTCTCACAGGTCGCATAAAGCCTCCGCTAATTTTTTCTGTAATTTTAGCTGTTCATTAAACAAAGCCGTCCATATCACCGGCTTTACCAGATAGAGAAGTTTCATGGCCTACTCACCACTTCTCTCATCACAATTTTTCTACTATTCTAAGCGCTCTTCTCCATCCTCACTTACTACTTGTTCAGACCTTGGTGACTTCAGATAGTGGTGCACTATTTAGTTTTGTATAACATTCGCATATAGTCATTTTTTTAATCATTATTCTTAATGCTTCCGTTTTTATCTTCTATCGCAGTTAGAAGTAATCAGCACTATATAAGTATTACATGCATACTTGGTAGACATTTTATTTTATGGATCATTAAAATTTGTATTCAATGAAAGTTGCATTCGATACTTCTTCATATGTTTTCCAATCTTACTAAGAATAACCGTGACTGATCTCTTGGAGTCACCAGATGTTTACAGTTACAGAAAATGGAGGTCTTCTCTGATGAAAAGAAGATGGGGAGGGACTATAATTAAATTTGAACATTTCTAGAATATATTAAAAAAACATTTTAAAGTTAATAGTGAAAAGGATGGGACGGTGTGACAAGGAATGAGAGAACCTGTAGGGATAAGTCTTTACAAATGCTAATATGGTCACTAATAGAGCCGTGTCCGCTATGTTATTATACCCTCACCCACAAAGTCCCTTAAACCCCGCTATTTATTCCCATCCCACTAAATTTCCGCTTTCACTTCTATGAATAAATAACTAATGATGCTCCCCATGAAGAAATGGTATTTCTGTAGTTTATATAATAATATGTGTGTGTGTTTATAATATTATTATTATTTATTTTTTATGCTTTTCCTGTTTGCTTATACGACGCAACCTTGTAATTATCTGTCACCACTTTTCATTATGGAACATATACCTACTCTTAACAAATATTTAAAGAAAGACAATTTTTGCATGGTTCTGTTGAATTATTCATTAGTAATCAAATACATATAACAATAAATGAAAGTTATTATTACTACACCTCTGTATTATAATAGTACATTACGCGTCGAGTGCGGAAAGTAGCATTTTGCATGCGAGTGTGGAGTTTGCACCCGAGCGACAGCGAGGGTTGTAAAACCACACGAGCAATGCAAAAGGCCGTTTTCGCACGAGTTGCGTACCGTACTTTATCTACGATTGTTAGATTTAAATTATAAATACAGAAAAAAATAAACTTGCTGTATGTAAGTTCGTATCTCTCTCTTGATAAAGATGGGATTAATTCTTGAGTTGTATTTTTTGCCGAATTAATTATTTCTGGAGGAGTATTATTCTCCACATTTTCGTCAAAGTCACTTGATTCACTTATTGTTTTTCACTAAAAACTCGATATAAACAGTTATTTTAATAAAAGAACTCCAAATTAGTTTTGTTAAATGTAAACAAACTTGCTAATCGTGCGTAAAGCTGAAGAATTCCTCTTCTTTACCGCACACTGTGTGGTAAAGAAGAGGAATTGTTCAGTTCTATGAGACGCGCATGCGCAATGAATGCAAGTACGTAAATAATCACTTTCTACGCATCTAAACAAAGATATAATGTTTATATTTCTTATCCATCGTAGATAAATGAATATAAATATGAGTAAATTCTGAAAGTTCAACAAATAAACATATTGAATTGAACATCTTGTATTGAAGTTATTGTTTCAATTATGATAAATGCAGTTAATAATAATAAAATAGTAAGTCTTATCTTTAAAAAAAATAAAAAATAAAAATAAGCCGTAGGCTGTGGTAAGATGATATATGTGTTAATAAAAAACAGTCCGTGTATGTTGAAAAGAAGCCAGTAGGTGTAGAAAATTGAAAATTATAGGGCTTACAATTTCAAAAAGTATTAAAAATGGACTAAAGATATTATTGGACTTACCCTCCAGCTTTCATTAAAATTATACGATGAGTTTGCGAATATCAGTTAGGGACGAGGCTAAGCACGAGCGTGAATGAGTAGATGCGCTTATAAGATAATATGTTGATTGATTGACAGAGACGAACCCAAAAATGTTCGCTGATGTCTGAATCGGATTCCTGTCCTGAAATTTTTAAATTCGGAGACAATGTTAATTCTCCAGAATGATCATAATGCTTCAGTAGTTTTAATATCGAATAAATATTAAATATGTACATAATACATAAAAATTTAACAATTATCTAAATTTTTTTAATCATTTATTACATATTTAACTTATTTATTATATTATATACATATACTACAAGTATTTAACAAATAAAATGAGATAGGGGAAAATAAAATAAGGATAGAGGTTATTTGGTGAATGTATGATAATAATTATATTTGGAACTAATCTCTGGAAGAAAAATGGAAAACACAAAAATGAAGACATACATACAGCTACAAATGCACAAACGAAATTGTTCAGCCACATTTTTAAATTATTATAATGGGTCACTTTCCTTCTTCAGTCGTTGGTTAAAAAGAAATTACTTCGTAGAGTTGCTAAGAACAATAGTTAAAACCATTTATTTGCATGGTGTAGTTATTGTTACATAGTTTCTTTTTTCAAAGGTTTAATGTAGTTAACATCTTACCCTGTATTCTATATGAGCTTATTGTTAGTAACGGGGTTGAATAAAACATTTTAGTACTGCTAACAATAATAGATCTGGACTTATTCTGAACAATTTTAGAGGGTGGTGAAGAGGTAACATATCCTGTGCTTATTTTAAAGATAAAGAGGGTAAATGAGCAGCTGGGCCGGTCTGTATACGAGTAGTGTAAATTGCTGTATACTTAGTGGCTTGTTGAGTATCATTGTTAGTATTACCATTACCACACGGTCGAGGTTCATTATTACGTGTCATATAGGGTTAATACCTAGGCCTCTTTAGCTAGTTAGTTCTTTGTGCGCAGTGCCACTGCGAGGATAATAAACCGCAGTTGTCTGCTTCGAGCGTGTGCTGCACACAACCTGCACATTTCACGCCAAAGCACCTCCATAAAAAATCTACTAACAAGCGTCTTTAAACCTTTAACCATAAAGCTCTGATCGATTCTCTATTCTCTTTACCCTGCTGCATTCAATTAGTTTGTTTTTTCAAATAGAAGTCTATGATAAAAAAGGACTATTCACATCTTGATATTTATCGTTCTCATTGTTGCCTTTCATAAATTTGGAAAAACTGTTTTGATTTATGTTTCTTACGATTTATGTACTCTTATATTAATAACAAGGTTAATTTTATAACAGGGCTTATTTTTATATTTAGAAATAAAGTAAAATTAAGTACATTAATTTAGATATGCTATTATATCTATTTGACGAACAAACATTTAATTTTATTGGAATAAATATGGTTGCCTTATCTTAGGTGTAACTAATCATTTCGAGGTGAGTCTTCACCGTCGTCGGGACTCTAATTGATTATATAAATGAAATTAAATCTACCGTTTACTTGTATTTTTAAAACTTAAAATGTACAATCTTCACTTCAAAATTGCATACCAATTACGAATAAGCATTATAAAAAAAAAAGGGACTCTCTGTCTATTTATCTTATATTGTATCTTTGTATTTTTTTTTATATAGTAATTATTACATTAATGTTGTGTATTAGTAATTATAATATTATAGCAGTTCAGTTTAAAATTAGTATATTATCATGACCCGAAAAACATCTTCAAATAAACGTTTGTATATACATTTTTTATGAAAGACAAAATTTCAAATATCGTTTAAGATTGTTGCTCTTGTTAAGTATATTCTTGTCCATTTACTAATTATTATATATGTATATCCCGCTATAATTATTTTATATATCAATTAACGAAAACATTTAAAATAAAATGCAATTAAATGCGTGTAGTCGTAATTATTACTATTATTAATTATTTTTATTTGTTGTTTTACACGTTAGGTCTGAAAGTTACTGAGTCTTTCTGGCTATGGACTTTCTGCAGGGTTTTCCAATTAAAACTGTGAAGATCAGTTGCGGGCTACTCTCCGAATTCCGTATTAATGCCAACTGCTCTTAGGCTCTTTATATTTAATAGCTCCCCTTCCCATCCCTTTTATCAATTACGATGTAATTCGAAAATTCCTTAATTTTGACTGCTTCTTACATTTTAGTGGCTTTTCAGAGGTAATAAATTGTTTGATTTAACATATTAACTTTAGACATAAAATAGGATTAACTTTTTTTGGACATTTATAATTGATGTTTATTTATTGACATTTAATTGATATTTATAATTGAGCTTAAAAATAATTATAAATATTCATGAATGTGTGTACCTACTCCATTTGGCTGTGGGAGTGTTAGTTATTATTGGCATTTTTTACCTATAAAGCAAGTTTCTATTTTTTCAGCCCTGTATTCTTTTAATTACAATAGATGAGCTGAAATTGCGCAATCCAAGACTACTCTTTTTAACTTAAGATCAGTGAAACAACTATTTTAAATGCTGCAAATATGTCATTCTCTATATTCAATAATAGTTTTCAATAATTTCTCTAGTCAACCTTCTCGCAACTCTTTTATTGCGAATATAATGTCTTCCACTTCCACTATCTCTATATGCTACAGATATACTCTGTATATCTTATATACCTACTACAGATTTACCAAATTATTCAATTAGGGAATATGCAATACCTTTATTGGTAGTAGGTAGAAATGGTTACAAGTTCTGCTGTGTTAACTATCAATTATTTATATATATATATATATATATATATATATATATATATATATATATATATATATATATATATATATATATATATATATATATATATATATATATATATATATATATATATATATATATATTAGTGTATGTGTGTGCGCACTTTAGTTTATGAATACTTGTTTCACTAACTTGACTAGTAAGTGATTTGTTTACTACATCTCTCTCAGGAATATAAACGTGTTTATTTATCGTAGCTAAATGTGTCAGAGAATTCCACTTTATATCATTAAACGTTTTGTTTAGACTTGAAATAGGTTAGTTTTCTCAAGACAAATAGTCGTCGTCAACTTCGAGCGAATATCTCGAGGTCTGTGCGCTATTTCGGTCGACATTTACGGCTCGGTTTAGTCTTAAACATAAACTTGGGAATTGATTAGTTTGTATGTGGCGGGAGTCGTTTTTTCTACTAGTAATATACCTACAGTGGTTTTAATTCGGGACAGGAGAGACCGTGCAATGATTAATAGCCTGAGTGTGGTAGGGTTAGGTGGAGGCCTGTTGGAGTCGCTGCAGAATTTACGGCTGAGAGGATATATCGGTATGCCAAGTTAATAGTTGTATCTTCTGCCATGCTGGAGCCGGGCTCCTGCTCGTCTCTACTGCCGCAGATGCAGCCGTTCTAATAAAAACCAGTAATACCTGGCCGTGAGTTACTGGTCTTTATATAACGGCTCCCGAGCCTTTACCTGTACACTTACTTATTAGAGACCTACTTCTCGCTACATTAATTTCTAATCAGGACTTACCTCTGCCTCTTTCTCTTTCGCCTTATTTATGGAATAGGATTGCAAAGGTCGTTTCCAGAGCTTTTAAATGCTTATCATACATACTCTATTATAGCCCTTGTGTAGATGCCCTGATTGTTTCATCGGGTTTCTCGCCCGTTCTTTAATAGACCTCTTAATACCACCCTACGATTCTAACTTGCTTTTACGTAGTTTCATCTCTTTGAAAACAATACACTATTACGATGCATATTATTGCTTCCTATCTTGCCGGATGTATTATGATCATTCTGAAAGACGCATCTGGGAAGAAATCCTTTTTAGACATCAGGGAAAAGCTTTGTTCTCATTTCTGTCAATCTGTTCGTCAACAATTTGGCGAACCACGATATCTTCAAAACTATTAGTGTGATTTTAATGAAATTTACGTACTAATTTCAACCTTGTCACTGCTTTCTCTTTTGCATGCGCACACACTTTTTTTTATCTAAACCTATATCTTTTAAAGTTCTGCACCCATTTATTACTACGTATTGAATTAAAATAAAAGTAACCCCATTGGGATTCAAAACTTTTTTAGATAGAGCACGAGAAAGATATATTTTTGCACTATTTTATAAAAAAAAAAAGAAAATAAAAACACGTATCCTACTTAAAGGTATAGCATAATTAAATTTTCATTATTTTATTGAATAGATTTACTGTAGTATTATTTTCTGTAAAACACTTTACATTCTTACATTCTTAGCTCTTAATTCCAATCTAGGAAGTGAATAAAGAAGTGTTGTAGTTAGTTTTAGTGCCAGTCGTTTATAAGACAGTACTTCATTTAGTAATCAATACCTATAATATTATTGCAGGTGTAATATTACTTGTTGAACACAACTTAAGATTCATGTTGGAAAGATTTAGAATCTAGACGAACCCTTGTCACGAGAAAATTAGATAAGAAGAAAGGATACATATATTGTAATATTCGAAAGGAAAAAAATCTATGAATAATTCAGAAGAATTCAAAATCGAATTATGTGATTATTTTACACCTTGAGGCACCTATTGTTTACTTCATATTATTTTTTAACCTCTTATTTTAACAAAATTATAAATGATGCTATCGCGATTCAATTATAGTTACCAATTTAAATGTTATTGACTCTTATTTGAATACTGGTTTAGTTTACTTTTAATTGAATGTATTGTGTCAGTTGTATAAAGTTCTTTTATGATACCTCGGATAAACCATTATTTAAAAACCAATTTTTTTTTTTTTCATAATATAAGGCTTCTGCAAATGTAGTATTATTTTAATATCTCGAAAAACAAAAACCAGGGATATCATTAGCTTGGTATAATAAATTATAATACTATTATAAATTTAAACAATTTATGTTTTTATATTCCGTTAGTTCTAAAATATATATGAGCTATACTCATAATTATTATGTTGCGATATTCTTAATCTAAAATTTATCATCTCTATACCCATCAGACATAAAGATAAACAAGGGACTAGAATAGGCATTCCGATCGTTTTCTATCGGTAGTTAAAAAATTAACATTTCTGTCCGAGTGATTCGACTTGTGTTAAGCATACTAATTATTATGCGGTGTTGTATTTGCTTCTTTAGAGTACGGAGAATGATTTACAATTTTTTTCTTCTCAGAACCTAACTTGTACTCCTACTTGCTTAAGGAATAACTTTGAGATGCATACTGTAATTATTATATCTCTTCACCGTTGCTACTTATATATAATATATACGTTAATAAATTCTCTTATCGCATGCAATTATTTATAGGTTAAGGGGTACTTATAATAAATATAAGAGGCTCCTAAAGGCTTTACATAAGATTAGTGTATACAGGCTAAAGTGGTTGTTAGTAGTAACATATTTAAGTTTAGTGCTAACCAAACTATTTTGTTCCTTTAGGGCCCGATAGGCTCGTGGGCCTAATTCTCAGCTTAGAACTAGTTTGTTCTCACAGTCTATCGGAGAACCCTTGAACACCATTGTGAAACAACCCTCTATAAATAACATTAACCCCACAACTATTTAATATTCTGCCAAACTTATTCTCATTAATTGGAAATCCTCTCCAACTTCCTCCGTTTTAGAGGAAGAGACTCTGAAAATTATTAAATTTCTCGAATAAATTGTTAAATCTGCCCATTATGTTTAGACCTCCACTATGCGACTAGAAGGGCTATATATATGAAATTATTTTTTATTATAAACTTTCTGGTCAAACCTTAAAGCCATTAACTTGTTGCGGGAGGAGGTTTAAAATTAATCTTTAAATTGGACGCCTGACATTATATACGCATATTACACGTTCTTATAATATATATATATATTTGTATAATCGCTATTAGTAAGTATTTGGAGAACCCTCAATCTCATAAATAGAGATATTGAATAGTTAAAGTCTCTACTTCATTAAGCTACTGCTGCTTCTCAGCTTGCTAATGAATTAAATCACGTCCAGATTCCCAGATAATATCTCCATCCTTCTGTTGATAGTTGGGAACTTGCACTTGTGTACTAAAAGAATTTAAGGCTGACAGGCTCCGTTCTACGATGTAGTAGGGACCAGGTTGATTAATGGCTTTCTACCTGAAAATTACTGCAGATCCCTATCTGAGGTTTGGAGACCTTGATTTCGGTGTCTCCTTAATGGAACAGAGTCATTGTCTCGGTGGAAGATCGCCGTCTTTCTCCAGATAGTCATCGCCAGGATCACGCTCCCGTCTTCCTCCTTTACTAGACCTTTAATTGTTTTTTTACCGTGATCGTGAGCTCCAGCCTCACGAAGCCCCAAACACGAGCCGCACGACTATAAAACGCAACGTTATTTTTAGCGAAATCTTGGAAATAACGATATTTTTCACCTTCTCTTCCCTTGGTTCCCGAAAAGATATAAACACTCCATTACAGGTATTATTTCTCGAGTAGCAGTAGCAACTCGCAAACTCGTTTTTTTTTGTCAGTATTCCTCTCAAATATCATTCTGATTTAAATGGTTTCAGTTGAACTTGCTTAGTGCATCATTGAATCCCTATTATACTCATTGTCCAGTCAACACGTACAAAAAATATGGACTTCCTTACAAAAGGTCGGGTGTTTAATTTTTGGATACGTTGTAGAGACCAAGGCCTTTATTATACAACTTAGTTTGCAGAAGCGAAAGTCCTGTGCAAACAGAGTTATATATTGAAAAACGTTTACATTTTAGATTTCTTCTAATTTTGCTTAATATCTTTGTTCCTATGCAAAAAGTAGATATTATCAATATTGTTGAGGATAAAATTTGCTACAATTACTTGTGTTTATAATTTTTTCCTACGGCCTATACTACTATGCATGTATTTATGAATTCATTGTATTAAACGTAATTACTAATGATAAAAGTTCATTGAAATTTGATTGAAGTTATTTAATTGAAATTATGTAAAGGATTTCCTTTGGGGTTTGATGGGGAGCGTTGTCATCCGCCAAAGCGTTCACATGCAACCCTCGCGCAAACGTGATCTTAATATTTTAAATTGGAACTTAAAGACGGGAAAATATTCTATATTTATCTATTATTTGTGACAATTTTTTGAAACCGTGTATAATTTGACTGGACTATAAATAAACTTAAATAATTTATAAATAAAAATTTACTGTGTGAGAAAATTAAATTAACATCTCGGTGAGGCATTATCTTAGGTTTATAAACTCGCTGTCAAGTTAACTAGGTTTTCGTTTGATTAACTGTTATCACGTGTAAATAATATCTCTTTACTCCAAGACCACATGCGCCTCGTAGTTACTGTTCATTTAACGCTTATTGCCTTTTACACTCACAGTATCGTCACTCTCCCGTGAACTCACCGCCTTGACAGTCCATCCGTGTCCGTGTTGATCAAGAGCAGTGCCCATATAAACGGTAGTCGATTTACGAACTTTTTTTTTGAATTCTCGGGCCTCTTATAATTTCACTTTGTAAATATAACGATTATTATATAGGTAATTCATTTTGGTTTATTTGGAAGTCATTTTAGTGAGCTGTAGTTTACGCTCTTCAGAATTACTCTTCTTTCGTATAGGGTCATTTTTTCTATTTAGTTTTATCTTTCCTTGCCTGGGTTTTTATAAGGCTTGACATGCCTTCATCGAATCACCTTCTGGAAGACAACCTTCCCATAGGCGTCACCAGAGAAAGGGTGTTGAATTTCTTCGGGCGGCTCCCGTCCCACCGCAGCTTCGACAAGATGAGAAAAAACTTCTAACCACTCCACCACTGGTGACTGATTACCGACGGACTGACTGGTCCCGTAATTACCCTTTTGTCATAAAACTTTTTCTATTTTTAGAGAAAGAACTCTTGGTAAAAACACGTCGAGGATTTAGAGACGAAGACGCTAGTATGTCAGTGCTGACAAAACACCTAAAACTTATTTTATTCTCGGCTCCTTCCAATTACATACTCTGTGATCCTTGCCGACCTTTACGCGTTGTCTATCAATTCCTCCTTCCGTCTCCATTATAACTCCACGTAACTCTTACGTGATACCTATTTTACCTTATTTCAAATTAAACATAATAATCCTAGTGGCTTTGTCATCATTTACTTTTTTTAAGGGAGTTTATTTTAAATCATGTTTCCTGTAATAATATATTATTATTGTGTACGTTTTAGTAGTAATTTAACTTTACATTATTTGCGAACCACCAAATTTATTTTTGGATCATCATAATTTTTTTCATAATATAAGGTTTTCCTTGTTGTGCGCTATTTTTATCATACTGCCTTCATGTTTTAGGAAAAATTAAATGATGTATTTTAAGAATTTTAGAAAAAATTTAAATTTAAGGTTTAAATAATAATATTAATATTAAAAACAATAGTATTAATAAAAATTAAATGTTAGCGTAGATTGTTGGTTTTGTCCCTTTTAGTATCTAGATCGTTTAACTCTTACCGACCCACACTTCAACGAATTAAATATTAGTATTAAAATAATCATGAAGTTAAACCATGGATTTTAGGGACCCTAACTGACGGATCTGGGTGCCCGTCATTATTAAAATTACATTCAAAGCTCGGAACGGGTTTTTTTTTTTTAATTTTTAAGTAGATGTTAACATGTAATATCTGAGAGAACATTTATTGCCAAGTATTTTTGTCAATGTTATGCTATTGGTTAGTTGTCACTTTACTTTTCACTTATCTTATAAAACTAGCTTTAAATATAAACATTCTATATTCTTTAATTGGCTGCCTAAAGAAGAATCTTACTGTTTTTTTCTTTTTTCCCAAGTATTTCTGACGTGATATATTTAATCCAAGAAGATCTAAACAATTAGAAAGCAAGGTTGTAAATAAAAAGAGTTCAGTCTTTATCTGTTGACTGTCAATATTTATTTATGAGAAGGTTGGGATTGAAGAATGCACCCTCTGTATCTAGATCTCGATCTGGTGATAATATAAAGCAGTAAGACACTGGTCAGGCATTGCCTTCACTGTTCAGGCTCCTGGGTAAACAGATTCCATAATTTTATTATACACTTCGAAAAAATTTCAACATTTTTATGGTGTTTCTTGCTTGTTACAAAAATAAATTGAGATTTTTTTTTCTCCATAACTTATGTTATTTATTTTTACTGTAACACATTTGTATTAAATCTGTCGATTTAAAAAAAGTAAATTGGACAAATCCACTAGTACACTTAATATTTACAGTGGTGGGGGACGTTTTTCAAGCATTAGACATAAAAATAATCTGTTGAATATTTTTTCTGTGAAATTGTGTTGAATGTCTCAAGCAAAGAAGCAATCAAGTTTGTTACGTCAGGAGCTATTAGAAGCTATTAGAGCTCGTTGCCTTGTTTCCTGGCACCAATATTGACCTACTGTCACTGGCACGTCAAACCTACATTGAGGGACATTACAATTGCTATTGACTGTGTGAGAAGCTTGGCCTTGTTTTCTCTCTGTTTATTTAAGTAACTTCTCTATTTCGTTTTATAAATGTCATCCTTTTTTTTAGTTAAAAAATGGTATACATTAAAATACAACATTGATTTAGCATAATATAAATAATAAATATTAGGATTAATTAAATTTGTACTTTTCGATCTTCCTCTAGGCGACACTTTTCTAGGACAATGTACAATGTAGGAGTTGTGAGCATGAGAAATTAGTAGGGAAATATCCTCACTTTTCTAGTAGACAATGTACGATGTAGGAGTTGTGGGCATGAGAAATTTGTAGGGAAATATCCTCCTCCGCTTAAATAATCTTTATATCTTCAAATATGGTTCATGTTTTATAGTCCAGGAGATAGCGTACAAAAAAATAACTGACTAAAATCAAACTAGAATTTTGTGCATGAGTTAATTTTCGTGTCCTTCAAGGTATGTGATATCGTTAAAGTTCGTCTGCGGGATATAGCTTGGCCATTTGCTGTTGAAAAAACTAACAGACCGGTGGAGAGTGGTCATGTCCTATTGTCCATACAATTTGACGACTGGACATTGTGATTTTCATTACACTACGAGTAAAAAATGAAGTTGATTTTAGTTTTTTTTTTTTACTTGATAGGTTAAGGTATTCAAATATTACTTCAAATCAATGTGGTCTAGGTAACCTATGAATTGACAAACTGATCAACTTAATTGTTGGTCTACTAACTAATTTTTTACTTATGATCACAAAAAATCAATTGTCCATCAAAAAGGGTCAGGACATGGTCGCTTATTGCAAAGCTATGTCCCGTAGACGAAGTTTGATGAGACCAAAAAATTAACTTATACACGAACACGAAAGTCTTGTTTGATGTTAGTCAATTTTATACTCACTACCTCTTGGACTATTAGAGCTTATTTGTATACATATTAAACAATAGTTATGTCCTTAAAATGAGAGAGATGTCATACTTTAAAAGATTTGATCGAATATATATATGGTTACAACTCTTATGAAAGAGTATCATCCAAATTTTTGTAATTGATCTAATGTCTATTATTTAGCCAACATTAAATAATGTAGATATTAAATGGAACTTGAAACTCTTATTTCTAGAAAATGTTCAAAACATTCACCAATAACAACTAAAATTTATTTTTATATTTACAGCTCCCATTTTGTAGCTAATATTAATTGTATTTCAGTGTTTATGTTTCTAACTTCCGGTATGAAAAAAACAAGAAAAAAACTATGATTTAAAAAAATACAAGCTCTCTCAATGAATCGTCAAACAAGCGCCATCATTAATCTCTGTTGGTTTAGTTTGTTGCATTTGATTTCAGTTTGACTCCATTCAGTATTTGCTGGTCTCAGACGAGCTGACTAATGCCTTTTAGAAAGTAGTTAATTATTTCACAGATCACATTTGGCCTCGTCCAATCCAACTCATATATATATTTTTTTTTTTTGCCTTCTCAAACTTTTAGCTGAAGACATAAGTTTGGAATTGATTGATGGGAAAGTCATCTGTCTTCTTGTTATCAAATATATCAATCACAATTATATGTTCCCTTCTGAGTTTTTTGCTACAAAATAATTTTTTTTAAAATAACTTTTTAAAAATATTTTTAACTTTCAATTTAAATTTTTGGTTTCCGGTTAAAGGAATAGTCAGAATTTTTCTAATTTTAAATATTACTCTGTTCTTCTTTGACTTATGACTTTTACAATGACTATAATATATTGATTAATTCTTTTCTGCATATTATTTTATTTTGAATTAAATTAAATTGTAATGTTTAAAATTCGGTTATTTAGTATACAATTTTATGCATAATGTTTGAGTAGCTTTGGATTTACCCCTATCAATCATCCATACCTGAAAGATTCAACTTAAACCTTTATTGCTTTTCAATGGTTTTTTTCCCCCCACTTTTTTTTCTATCGGCTACCACGCAGTCACAATTTTATTTCAGGGTGGGCGAAGAGCTTCACCCGGCAGAGGGTAAAAAGCGCCGGTCCCTTTCAAATCCATTAGCATCAAACATTTTTTGAAATACCCTCACACCGTGAAGAAAATTTTCCAATTTTTATTGACTTGATAAAAAAAAGTAGACTTTTTTTCTATACTCAATGTTTTTGATATTATAGGTAGGTTGATGCAGGTAGACCTCTCCTTAATTTATATATATTAATACTACCCATGACTGTATATACTTTTTTTTTAACATAACAAGAACGACTAGCTAGAGGTTATATTCCTACGACTTATAAAGGTCTTTAAAATTATATATAAATACATAAATTCTTTAATAACTTCATCTTTTCTTTTTTGTTCCTCTTCATTAATTTTATCTTCTTATGTGTATATTCATAATATATATATATATATATATATATATATATATATATATATATATATATATATATATATATATATATATATATATATATATATATATATATATATATATATATATATACCTACATTTTTTTTTCTTATTTTAGAACATTTCTATCAATATATCATTTTAATATAAGGCCAGAACCATCTCTAATATTGTTAAAAGTACACTATATCAAAGCTTATTCTCGTTTTCTATGATACAACTATGTTCTAAGTCTCAAGAAAGATTATTGGTAATTTCATTGTCCTCTTGTTTTGTTTTCCGTTGAAAGATTTAGACGTTAAGTATTTATTTTATATATTTCAATTTAAATAATGTGGTCTTGATATAGGTAGTAGTTTATGTAATAAATATTCATGTTAATATATTTATGGTTTCAGATGTTGTCCAGCTGAAGAAGGATGGGGCCAGCTCTGTTCCTATGGCTGGTTCTCGCTTCTTCCCTCGCAGAGATTATTGGTAAGCACCTCATTAAAATATTTGTTTTATTTATTATTTTATAGGTTTTTGTTACGGAGTATAAACATAATATTCTGGGTGTATATGACCAAACAGTCCAACACCTTTCAAAAAACCAATAAATAAATATACATGATATTATTTATTTTTTAAATGCATATTTTAAAACATTATTCAAAAGTTAGGTTTTTGTAAAAAGCCCCCGCACACGATCAATATTAATGTCAATAATATTATTGAAAATACTATTGTCACAATGCAATTCAATAACAAATTTTCATCAATAGATACTGTTTTTTTTATATCAATACCAACTCCGCACTCGGTCAATAGTATTGAAAATCTTTTGTATATTGACAATACTTTTGTATATTGACAATACTATTGACTGTGTGGAGGCCGCTCAATGAATACATATATTTCTATAAAAAAAAACTAAAATTAATCTCAATAAAGTTGTGTTTATTGTGCGTTTCGGATGTATTAAAACAATAAAATATCTACCTACCTAAAAGTATGTAGTATTTGTCTATAAAAATTAACCAGACATTGTTTATGACATTTCAGGAATATATTTATGTTTATTTAAGTATAAATATTGTATCGCACTGGCGTAATCCTGTTTCAGATTTTTATTGAGTCAACCCACAATTGCAGAACAGTTGTCTTTTTATCTAACTAATTTAAAAATAGACGTAGATTGATTTTGATTTTCTTTACTTTTCTTTTCTTAACAATTTTTTAAAAAACTAATTCCAATAACTATTGGTAACTTAATTATTTAAAACGAGTCCTTAGGCCCATGGCAACGGGCTTAATTTTATACTTAGAATAAAGTAAAAGTAAGCATAAATGTATATAGTTAAGTTATTAAAGCTATCTATTTAAAGACCAACAAATCAAAACAAGCATTTATTTGTATTGAAATCAATGTGGTTGTCTTAGCTTGGCAATGACAAATCATTTTAAGGTGAGGCGTCGGGAGACTACTCGATATTATAAAGGATTGAATATCCTTTTAAATTTTTGAGGCTTTTAGTGTGGTTAATAACCCTCTGGGAGTATAATTATATATTTGTGTTTTCTTTTCGGTCTATTGTTTATTTATTTTTTTACGACCATATTAGCGAAAAGTCTGTTACTTTACTTTTTTATTAAAGCACTGAGTTTATGAAAGCCAAGGGGAGAGAAAAAATTCTATACCCTCTAATGTTATTAATTTTTATGTACATAAATTATACAAGAGAAGAACTCAGACAAAGAAAAAAATGTGCTCTGATTATTTTTTATTATTATTATGAATAATAATAATAATAAAAAGCCTGATACCCATGCTTCACTATGGAAAGTGTGTTCAGAATAATCTTTAGGTGTTAAATGATCTTTTAAAAAATCAAATTAAATTTGTTAATAATGTAAAGTAATTATTTACAAATTAGTATAAATAAAATAAACTGATATATTGAAAGAAATAATGTGATTCTTAGAATTAAATGGAGTTATTTTTGTCTCTGGTATTTTAACTGTTTTAACTCTTACTTCCGGTCCTCTTATATCGAGCATTTATTTATCGTAACTTCTAATTTTTCTTTGTTTTGGTAGAATGAAAGGTAAAAATGTGGGGTGAGGGGTTTTACACCTTAACTATTTCGCTGAAGTCAGTATTTCGTGAACTTTTATAAAGGTGATATATTTCTCTTTAAGACAAATTCATTTAACTAAAATGTATATTATAATATTATTTCTATTAATTACTTTAAAAATGTTTTATTTTTCTAACACCTGCAATTTGCTTTTTTTAAGAATTTTGCTGTTAACCGTTGTGATTTGTTTATAAATTGTGGAGAGGTTTTAACTTGATCAAACACACTCGCATTTTTACTAAAAAATGAGTGTTAGTTTATTTGTTTGTAAACGCTAATTACAAAACAATTGGGCTGATTTTAATAAAGCGAATAAAATAAAATGTATAGAAGTTATTATCAAGTTAAAATTTACCTCTACTGATAATAACAACAATTTAAGATACGAATAACTTTATATACAAAATAACGTTTACATATCAACCTGTTAGTTGTGTTGGTAGTGTGTAGTAGTCGTTAATACAGTTAGCTTTATAGTAGTTCTCGACCAGGGCCGGATATAGCTACCGCCAGCCCCCGCGGTGCGGGGGGGCCCACGGTCCTGGGGGGCCCACTCAGAGATGTAGAAAAAGGTTTTTTTGCAACAAAAAAGGCAAGAAGGATATTGTGATCAGTGGCGTAGCTATGGGCCCGAATTGCGGGCACGTCCCCGGTGCCAGGGGGCCCACAAATAAAAAAAACATTAAACTATTATCTTTGTACCGCAATGTCGATAGGGGCCCCTTTAGAGTATAATTAAATCTAAACTGGAATTATACTCATATACCTTTGTCAGGGGGCCCCATTCAGTGCTGAACGCAAATGTTTCAATTATAATTTTTTTTGGCGAGGGGCCCACTGCCCTAGGTACGCCACTGATTGTGATAAACTTAAAATTTTTCCTAACGTGTCATGAGTACAAACGGAAGTTTGAAATTTTTTGTTTCATTTAGTTACTTAGATTTTTGTGATGTTTTCACCTTATTCAATATGGTCAATGCTAATTTAAAGGAGAGAAACTGACTGACAAATCATATTAACTGATATTAATAAATTTTACATTTTTTACTTGTAATGCAATTTTTAAGCTTGCCAGCTACAAAGGACAAACTAGCCCTCAGAAATCCTTAAAACTCATCTTTTTGCACTTAAATTTTAAAAAATTCCGGACCCCCAGCCGTTGTTTGTTCAAAGGGGTCCAGATGCTAACTTGCCCTGGGGCCCGGAAATCCTCTCAGAGGCCCTGATATATAATACATATATCTGGTAATTATACATAATAACCAAATCAGCTCAGTTTTTTTTTTACCTAAACGATAAAATAGGTATTTTCGAAAAGGTCTAAGGAAAAAAATTTAAGACCCCATTTTCGGATAAGCTTGAAAAAATTTTATTTGAAATATTACAAAAGTTAATATGAAAGGGGAGTAGTTATAGGACACTCAGTATAATATTGTAACAATATTATACTGAGTGTCCTATAACAATATTGTAGTTGTTGTGAGGAGGTAAATTGTATTATTATTTATTGGAGAGATATTCGCAGTATATTACCCTTCATTTCCATACTATGCTTATGATTCTTATTTAGGTCTTTAGGGCATTAATAACTCCAAAGTCAGTCCGTTTTTGGCTATATTTTACCTCCTTTGAGGCACCTTCAGGCCTAAAAGATTTTTAAAATTGTATTTCTTATATCTACATTAACTTTTAACTTACATGTTTATATAACATTTTGACACAACTTTTAAACAAAACGTAACACTTTTTTTAAAAAAAAATTCGTGTGGCGTCGCAGGACACCCGTTAGGAACGAAGTTCCTTACGCTTTTCAATAAATATACAAATTATAAATTCACACTACTAAGTGTACGATGCTAACTACTTATACATGGCGCAGTTAGAAAAGAGACAAAATTAAAAGTAATTAACTGTTTGTACCTTGCGGAGTTGAGACAAAATTAAGAGAAAAACATTGTTTGTATCATTGAAGCGAGTGCCTTGCAATAAATACTTATGTATTGAATAATGAGAAAAAATTAATCATGATGAGTTGATATAGTTAAAAAGGAAGGTGGTAGTAGGTGGGAAACAGGACTCTACCCGGCCTACTAATTTAAAATATTATAAAATATATCTCTTCCCTAATCAAAAACGTCTGTTTGTATCAGGTTGAAATTTTACATGCCTGTTCAATTTTACTTTACATTACTTTGTGTATGACGTTTTATAAAAATCGTTACGATAGAACGTAAGATATCGGTTAAAACGTAGTTTTCTCTATTTTAAACGGTTTAGGTCCGCTTTATAAATTTAGCGATCGTTAACACTTCATAGCAGTATCGGTGTTGATTTAACTAAAAAAAAAAAAATTTAAAAAAGTTGTATGTCTCATTGAATAGAATAAGTTAATTTTTCCCGTCCAAAAATTTCAATATTACATTTGAACGTTTACGCGAGCGTTGCTAAAATAAACATGTCTTCCACATCGGTCAACTTTGGCGAGGTAGTTCAAAAGCGAATTTGAGATGAAGAATGAATGCGGTGCGTGTAAAATTAGGTTGTAGTGTGTAGTTTTCTTACTTTCTTTGATCATCACCAGGCTCACCGATAGTGTAGGAACTCCCATTCTACACTAACCAGTAAACTCCCTCACCCCCCCCCCCCCCTTCCGAATAGGACCTGGTCTGGGTAGGTTGGGGGCCCATTGGAGTTTTTCGCGGGGGGGCCCAAAAATTGAAAATCCGGCCCTGTTCTCGACCGTAGTTTAGTTCGACTCTGAATAAACTATTTTTTTCTGGAATCTTCCCATAAATTCAGATTTTTATTGTGAAATAGTATTCAAATTCATTATTAATGTTGTTCTAAATTTATTGTGGGTTTAATATATTTTTCTTTCGACTATCACAAATTGCACACTGCACACAGGTTATTTTTCACGTCGTTTTTTTCCATGGATTAGACAAGTTCCAATTATCCTTAATTAGTAATTGATTTCGACTATTGGGGAAGCGTTTTCAAAGTCTAACTTTCCGGGAAAGTAGAGGGTCCCAATGTCTCATCGCATTCCTGTGTTGAAATTATAATTATCTTTTATTAATATAGGCTTAAATCCTAACGAGAAGCCCTCTCTAAGTATAAACTTCCTGACTTCAGAAGATCAGTCTGGCTCAATCCCCTTCCTTTTTTACTTGTTCCCTATTTTCCCCTTTGAGGATCTATATTCAGAAACTCCCTACTTGGCAGATATGATTTTATTTTTAAAATAATCATACACAGGTTCAAGTACAGTTTTTAGAGCAGTTGGTTTCGCAGATATCGTCATGTCCTATTTTCTATATAAATGGCCGCCTTCTTGAATTAAGATGAGGGATTGTAAACAGATATCTAAGCTACCACTTAAGGGGGTAAGAGGAACCTACCTACAAAATTTAATTGACATAAGTCCAGTATTATTATGGATTTTAAATTTATATATATAATATATATATATATATATATATATATATATATATATATATATATATATATATATATATATATATATATATATATATATTTGTGTATAAAATGTTATTTTACTAAGATTATATCAATTATTTAAGTGTAGAAGTAATTTATACATAGATTCAAAAGATTTATGTATTAATGTCTTACTTCTACTGCGGCAGATAATTATGCTTGGGTTTATCGCTATATCAGTTTGTGTTTAGATTAATCGTGAATAAATACATATGGACATGCAAATTTGATTATTACTCTTAGTTAGTTAGTTAGATTGCATGGTGCACTGTAACTTGTCGTTACAGTAGGACTGCGATTATGTTCGCATGGGCTGTGTGATTAATGTGACTGGCTTAAGTCACTTATAATTGGTACCTGCTCACTTAGTGTGTGAATACTGGCAGCCTTAACGTAAGCTTCCTTGAGAGAAATTAGTAGTCTATGTAGCTAGAAACCTTCATTTACTATTAATTCCTCTTGACAGTATTTTATTACTTTTAATTCTGTTCCAATATTTTTTTAACAAATTTATAAATTTGTTGTACTATTTTTGTTGAAATGTTGCTATTTTCTTTAGCTATTATTATATTGAAAATAGTATTTGTTGTGTATTTGTTTAAAAAAATTGTGTTTCTTTAATTTCTTACTTCGTGAATTCACATCAAAATAAGTTGATAAAATCACAAAAAAGTAATATGCATTGCTAATAATATTTTGTTTTTCAAAACTTTCCTATTGCCTTTACTAAAAAATACTTCATATTAGCACTTACCAATCAATGATGGCAAAATTTAGCTCGATTCAGAATTGGATGTGAAGAAGGGTCTCCAGCTAAACATAATACTATTTTTAGTACATATTGGTATTAACTTTCTAAATTTTTTAATCTCTATTAATTTAATCATTTTCGTAATTTAGGTATGTGACAGCATGTATTATTTATTTATTTTTTTTAAAAAAATACATTCCACCTAAGGAAGAGAGGTAGGAGTAGGAATATCTCGACTACTTTAACTATTGGTTCTTCATGCGTTATATTATTAGTCCTTTAATCAGTAAATCTTGGTAATCCTTTTGTTGAGGAGATATTTAGGCTGTTTATAGAGTAGTTACAGAGAAATACTATGATAGTATCTTGAGCTTCAGAATGTCAAAATGGCTTTAGGACGAAATTAGTAAAATAAAAATGTAAACTTTTGAGAATAGTAACAAAAAATATTTTTGAGAAGGGACTCAATTTGGTGTCATACATTCAAAAGGACAAAAAGCTATTGACAGAATTAATAGAGATGTTTTGGCAGATCATTTTGAATTACAATAACCTGAATGCAATGCCAATAAACTATCATATAAGATGGTTTGTTGTGATATTATAATGCAAATAAATATATTCCTGGGTTTTATTTCGATGAGAAGTAAGGTTATATAAGCACCAAGAGCATCAATCCCACTATTGATGGTGAGCTCCAGACTCCTGTAACGGGAAATATGAGCCATGGTGCACATTACTATTGCCCAGAAAATAAAGTGAGAATTAATTAATAAAGTATTCCTTATAACTAGGTACTTACTTGTATTCATAATTAAAATTGTCTTCCAATTAGTGTGGCACATAGCTCTCTCGCGTCCGACTTCGTATACTTTAATGATTTTATGATTTTACAACCTATTATTGTCAACTTTATTTAATTTTTCCCCGTTTTTTAAATCTCAAAATTTATTTTGTTGTTACTTGAATTAAGTATCAATTTAGCAAAATTTAAAGAGCGCAGACGTTTGAAATTAATCTGGACCTGTCTGCGGGCTACTTTCGACAAACCATTCAAATTTCATAAATGTCAGATAAATACCTTTCAAGATATAGGTGTAAATAATCGTATGTTTGTGCGCATTTGGAAGAGAAACAAAAGTGCACATTAGGTTGAAACTTATGGACCAACAATGGGCTAATTATGACTTACCATCCAAATTTCATTAAAATCATACAAGTAGTTTTTAAGATATGGGTTCGCAAAAATTGAGTGACCGACAGACAGACACGGAACCAAAATCGTTCCCTGAGGTCTGAAACTGATTTATGTCATGGAATTTTGGAAATTGGAGACATAAAAAATGTTCATTCTTTAGAACGATCCCATAGCTTTTGTTACATTCGGTAAGCTCAGAAGCAAAATTGGTTTTAATTTGTTAATGAGATTTTAAATTTAATAAGAATAGTTAATAAGGCTTCCCTTCGAAGGCAACAAATAATGCTCTAACAACAGAGTGAAGTATCAGCAGCAGTAACATTGCTTTTATTTATAAAGATATAATGTATGAACCAATATTAAAGGGCAAAAATAATGTTTTTGATTACTGTGATGTGTAAAATTACAAAGTAAAAGTTTTGGAGTAAACAGTCGTTTAATTTCTGCGAGGAGGATCAAATAAAACAGATCAAATTGAATTTTCTATCTCAATATTAATACCTCACTCCCTATTCTGCGGCTTGGAAATCTTGTGGGTGAAGTTTATTTTATGTTTATCTGTTTATTTGTGTTTCCCATGTGGCTTCTTCCAGTTATTGTTTTGTGAAATCACAGGCGAGGAGGTATTACGTTGTCTGAAGGGAACCCTTGGATATATTTTTGTGTTAATATCCGTTATGACGTTTACTGCCGAATATTGTCGAACCCTCCTCTGTTCGGAGCGGATCGGAAGGAAGATGGGAATTACTTATATATTCCTGTTCTTTTTATTCCTCCGAATTGTCAGGCCCTCACAGTCGTATAGTCCCCAACTTTTTCTCTTCTGGGTGTACTCCTTCATTGTTTTTATTGTTTGTAGTTTTGTGAAACATGGAGCCTCTCCTTATTTTATAATATCTGATAACATGATTCTTTTGTAAATATTTTTTAACGTATTGAGTTTCAGTTTTTTTTTCAGCTCTCTTGAAATATGACGAAGGAAACAACCTCTGCTGTATATACTGTTCCTATAAAACAATTTAAAAAAATAAAATAAAAAAGCAAGAGTTGTATATTTTTGTTGAATTGTTTTAACTTTGAATGTAGTCGCTTTTATTGTAATGATATCAAGGTTATTGATATTACTCAATTTAAATGTACTTTTTGTTACTTTATCGAAATAATAATAATCTGCTATAATACAAGTATATTATCTCGCCATCATTTTAAAGAACATTCCCTCCTATATATAATTGAAAAATTATTCACCTTCTTCAAACAATAAGATTTAAAGCTGATTATTTTTCCTTAGTACAAAATAAAAATGAAAAGTGGAGATTATTTTGCACGCCTGATTAAAGATACTAAAAAATTCTACCAATTAGTGCAGCTTAACACATAGCTTCCTTGTTCCACACGTCATATCAATAGACGAGTATTACCATAAGTATAAAATAAAGTATAATGCGATACATATTTAAAAATATAAGTATAACTAAATAATCCCGTCAAGTACTTGACCGCAAGTTACTAAAAGGGTATCTTTGGTCATAAGAATTCATAAATACATTATAATTTTATATATATATATATTTATATATATATATACAGAAACAAACAAAACTCAGGTTTTGGTCACAAAAATCGTCACTGTTACAATCCCGACGTTTCGGTTTTTACTTAAACCCTTCTTCAGGGGCCGTAAAACATCTAAAGAACGACTGCAAGTCGTTCAGTCGTTCTTTAGATGTTTTACGGCCCCTGAAGAAGGTTTTAAGTAAAAACCGAAACGTCGGGATTGTAACATAGTGACGATTTTTGTGACCGAAACCTGAGTTTTGTTTGTTTCTGTTTCGAGAATTTATTCATTTATATATATATATATATATATATATATATATATATATATATATATATATATATATATATATATATATATATATATCTTTTTTTTTTTTTTTTTTAAACAAAAATATGTATAAAAAGTTTCACTTTTAAGTAGCAAGGTGTGCATATATATTATCCTTTAGTATCTTCGGTATGCACTTGTTAAAATTGGTTTGTAAAATGGCCGCCATTTTGGAAACACAATATATTTTTGTGAACTAAATTACAATACGTACCATTAAAATGATACCCTACTTTGAATTTTCAAGTAGTAAAAAATTTGGGGCTCCAGAGTTACGGCCCCCTAATATTTATAAAATTTGACTTTTTTATATCAATTCCCGGAAATATCATTAGACCACAGAGATGCGTATTTTGGTATTTTTGCCTTATTTTCAGGACCTGTTCTTATAGTGGGTGAGAGGGCATTTTGTATTTGTTTTTTTGGGGGGCAAAATGGCGGCCATTTTGGAAACGCGATATATATTTGTGATCTACATTTTAATACCTTTGTAATGATACCCAACTTGAAAATTACATAAAATATAAAATATTGCGATCTATTCGCAATTGATCGCAAATCGCAGAAATGTTGAGTGGTTAAGTCCGCTATAGTTTTTCTGTTTTTGGGCAAAAAGGTTAACTTGTATACCAAATTTCAAGTCTATAGCTTCAGTAGGTCGGGAGATATACTCGAAGATGCGACGGACGGACCAACTACCAAAAGCATATTCTAGGATGACCTCGAAACCCTAAAAAGCAAATTTACACAGGATATAAAAATGAATATGACCATTTTTAAGGGTTGTCTTTAATCCAAATTTAATTACAATGGGACTGGAAGATATTAAAAAAAAAAGTAATTTTCAACACACTAGACCAAAAAGACCTGGTTGGGTAGAGACGTATTTCAGGTTATGAAATTTTGAATTTGAAGAAATAAATTTGTTCTTGAAGATCAAGATTAACACTATACATTTAATCGCACATCTAACACGTCTTTGAATGATAAAGAAAATTATATATTCAATCTTATCGATAATAATAATGACTTCCGAGTTCCTTCTCTGTTTGATAATTTTTAACGGTGCTTTCAATTGGAAAGTATTGAATATTGAAATAAAAACTATAGTTAAATTAATACAAAAATTCCTCTGAATGCCAATGAGTTATAACTTTATAACTGATTCAATTCTTTTTTTATTTATGGAATCAAATCTTTCAGGTACTCGGCTCTCTGTAGTTGGTTTCAAAGGGGTTTGGATGCTTTCATTATTGAGAATAAAACGAGATGCTTTAAGAGCTGAAAAAGACTTTGTGTAGAATTGAAAGGAAATCTTTTGTTGTTAGTCGACCCTACTGGAGCACCCTTATTTTTTTTTCACTGCTGCTTCCACCCCCCTGCGTACAAAAAAACTGATAAAAGTTAAAAACTCTTACACAGAGGGAGCTGTTTTTTTTCCTACCCTCCTATTTCCAGGTTAGTTACGCCATTGTGAGATAGGCTATCTCACTTCATCAATCACTTCCACTGTTTTCTTTGGAGAACAACTTTCGAAAATGTTGATTCTGGTTGTTAAATTTTTGAACTTTCCTTCACAAACCGTCTCTTCACAGAATTAAAGTCTCCTAATTTAAAGACTATAAAACTTTACAATTAGTCCCAATTATACGATCTTAAGATAACGAAAATATTAAAATTAGTAGTTATAATTACATTTTACTTTAATAATTTTAAATTGACACAGATCTTAATTATTAACATATAAATTATTTGATGTTGCTAACAAAAGTAAATCATTCTGGACGAAAGCCGTTTTTTTTTTTGTTTTTTTTTTCAATAAAAATTGAAGCTTAATTTGTCTTATTATCTGGGTAATGCAACAAGGTGAACTCGACTTGATGTTAAAGGGTTAAGTTTAAACTCGAATATTTTAGTTCGCGTGCCCATTAACAATCCTTTTTAATAAGCGTTTTGGCTTTAAAGTATTAATAAGTTAAAATTGAATGGATCAAATGTTTTATATTTTATTTTATTTGGAGCCTGTTATCATATTTATGCTCTTTTATGGTTTTTTATTACCTCTATTTTTTTATTGACTATATAACCAATAAGCACTTGTTTTTGTTTCTAATCTATTTTCGATACTTTGTGTTAAGTACTTACATTTCTTACCATATATGTAAATATAATTATTTATATATTAAGTTTCTTTGGTATGTTGGATTTAAGTTTCTGTATGATGAATTAATATACTCTTTTATCTTACTCGTACCGGTATTTATGTTACCTCACACTTTTTACACACTTCACCTCTCACATTTATATGTTGAGATTAATCAAATCTTTTTACGGAATCATTTTGATCTTATGCAAGGTTGATGTTTTATAAATTAGTTTTAATTTATTTGTACTCATTGCTTTTATTTAAAGAGTAAAAGCTCGTTTTAGTTTCTTCGTGTAATAAAAAATATGTATTTCAAATCTTGTTCCCCATTATTTATCAAGGAATTAGGCTTCGACTTGATTATTCAAACCACTCGAGTTATAGTGCTTTAGTTTTACACACATGTAATTTGCCACATTATTATTCGCAATACTCCTTTTTGCTGTATTAAACATGTTGGTCTCGCCCACGTCTGTAACATTCCGTCTTGTTTACATTAAAATCCACTCTCTCCGCCGAAAAGAGAGAGGAGTGATGTATAGCTTCATGTAGTCAAGACTAATAATTGCTCTTGTTATATGTTTCTTGGTGTAGTTTTATTTTTGTTTTTTACTATGGTTTAATAAATTCCGAATAAAATTTAGTTTTTTAGGACTCATTGTATGTATATAGCTATCTTCAGAGGTTACGTCTACGTTCATTAACTCTGAAGTACGTACCCTATATTCTACATATTCATTGTGGTCTTATATTCTTGCCTAGGTGAAAATAAAAGAACACATTATTGTCTGGTTAGATTTAATTCATGCCTAGATTTTTTCCTCATTCAAATAGCTTGATATTGACGTTCTGATTTGTCTTCTACTTATAATGTGGATATCAATTATTGCTCCGTCACAGTTTGAATGACACTAGTAAATTATGCAAAGTAGGGCTATGTCGTTGTAAAAAAATTATAATATAATCCGTTAAAAAAATATTTTTTGACGTTATTACTAAAAGATCTGCTTACTTATAGAGGACATATCTTTAGCAGTAAAAATAATCATATATCTAGATTAAAGTGGTTTTAGACCATACTGCAAAAAAGAAGAGAACAAGACGAAAAAGAAGTGTTGCTAGAGTTTTCATAGGATGTACATTTTCCATGTACAAGTTATAAGATATTTTTCATCTTATAAGATTTTTATTTATTGGTAGAAGGAAATGAGCTGCTGATGGTTCTAATATCACAAAAAATTGAATAAATTATAAATTGTTTAAATAATGGTTTTTAAATTTATTGACAAAGGCATGCCTTAGGGAGAGTTGAGAGTTTTAATATAATTTACTATCATACAATAATAAATTCAAATAAAAGGCAAAATAAAAAAAGCTAAATAGAAACACTGTAGTTAGCTACTTACGTTAGCAATATGCAAAGAAGAATAATAATATACCTACCCATTTTCTCCACATCATGCAAAACATTGAATCATGGATATTTTTTGGGATGAATTAAATCCAGTAAGTATTAGCCCCCTGTGAAGACGGTTGGCATGGTACGCTCCATGGGCAAAATATAGTACTAAATGTGAAAATTAAGCTACCCCCTGTTATATCCTAACCTCCTAGAACTATATGGAAGAGTCGTTTTATTTCATGACCTTTTTTGCCTAACGGAATTTTTTCTGCCCCTAAGTAAAGAACAAGAAATAATGTTTTTTTCATGAATGCTTTTGCAGTCAATTTACTTCTTATCTTTCTTTTCTTTCTTATAAAAGTCTACTTTCATTAAAATGCATTAATACTTTATTTTATAGGTTGTAATAATCAATTTTTTCTATTTATTAAATCTTAGTGTCATGGGATGAAGATAGGGTTCGCTTTTATTCTTTAGTTTTCTCACTCTTATCATAAAGAATTTTTCTTTAGTTCTCCTTGCCAAAATTCCTAATAGAGTTGTGTAGGTCTCTTATGGATTCGTTTGTAAATTGTAGTAGGTACTCTAAGCATATTCTTGGTTAGTAGCTCACAAGGGTATTAAGGTTCAATTCTGCAACAGTTTTTAGTACGTGGAATTGTATAGCGGAGGGGTAGGTGAAGGGCTGGGCCTTGGCAGAGATAAGAATCATCACGTCCCCTTGTACACGTTCCAGAGTGCCTCCTGATACCCTTCTGCACTGCGTGGATCTCCAACTAGCTCCTATCTCACCACACCCTCTTACAAAAATTACTCCTTACTCATTCTTTGCACTTCCTTTCTTAATAAAGTAAAAACGTCCAGGATTTTCTGTCTTCGATGTTATTAACACGATTGTTTTATTTTTTATTTTTGTGTGTGTTAGTTTCCGCTTGGTTGAGTTTATTAAAAGGTTGAACAGTCGTTTGCCATCAACAATAGGATTACAATTTATCTCCAGGAAACGTAGCTATCACATTCACACAATGGGCTCTATGATCTATTAAATCGTATCAAATAGGTTTCGTGTGGGTGTTATAAAATATACCTGGCTGTAAGTACCCAAAGAAAAAAACAGATAAAAAAATTAAGTTTATTTGCTTGACTCTATTGTATTATGGAGACAAGGGAGGAACCATATTAGTTTTTACCGGCAATAGGTTTAATTTTAGTCATCGGGGAATAAGAGCTTTCATATTTAAATTGAATAGTACTCAAAACTCCACGTAATCTATAGATGGATGTATTGTTTTAGCATTATATTTTGCTAGATAATTAGCTCTATTTTAGAATAACTTTGTCGATCGTATAAATGCGTTATACAAGCATTATCTTAAAAATTAAACAAATATTTATTTTGTTTATTCTACAACTTAATAAGTAATTAAAATTAAAAAAGTCATGCACCATGACTTAATGAGCGAATTTTCAAACAAAACTGCGTATTATTGGCTTTAAAATTTTGGTTTAGAATTTGGATGGGTGGAAAAAAAAAAAAAATGGTACACAGGGGTACGGGGTACAAAAGTCAAAATAGTATTTACCCCTCAAAATGTATGTCGTTGGAAAGCGTTTTAAGAGTACAGTAATAGTTGTTATATACTTTCTTTGAAAAACTAATTAAACTAAATATAATGCATCAATACATCTGGAGCCCCATATAAGAGGGGGGTAAAATGGAAAAACACGTTTTAATGCTATTTTTGACCCTTATGTCAAAATTTGACCCCTAAATGAACTCCAAAAATTCTGGCCAACGAACTCATCCTTTCCATTGATATTATTGACATTTTAAAATTTGTTTGAAATTTTTAAGTCCATCCTAAGGGGAGATGTCGTCTGGAGTGACACACACACACACACACACACACACATATATATATATATATATATATATATATATATATATATATATATATATATATATATATATATATATATATATATATATAAATATATATATATATATATATATATATATATATATATATATATATATATATATGTATATATAAATATATATATATATATATATATATATATATATATATATATATATATATATATATATATATATATATATTATACATACATAAAAAAAGGTAAATTTTAGGAATCGATTCAGAATAGTCTAAAACGGATTTCCATGGAGAACATTTTCAAATATTCGCATTACAAAATTTATGAAGCCATTGCAATAGCTTAATTTTCTTCGAAAATTCGTTAAAACCCCTTCCAATATAACTAAGAATCGTTAAATTACAAGCTTTATAGTCTAGAAGAAATTATTTGTAAGCAACAGGAAGTAACTGCTTGCTTTTCCTATTGTTCATAGACAGTTGTAATTATAATAGTACATCACGCGTCTAGTGTGGAAAGTAGCATTTTGCATGCGTGTGGAGTATGCACCAGAGCGACAGCGAGGGTAGTAACACCACACGAGCAAAGCAAAATTCAGTTTTCGCACGAGTTGCGTACCGTACTTTCTCTTCGGTTGTGGGCGTTTATAGTATATACAGAAAAAAAATGTAAATAACTTCCTACTGGAAGTTTATTACATTTTGTAAGTTCGTATTTTTATTTTGATAAAGATGATATTAATTCATTTGTTGTATTTTGTGCCGAATTAATTATTTCGGGAGGCGTATTATTCTCCCCATTTTCGTCCTAATCACTTAATTCACTCACTAAAAACTCGATATAAGCAGTTACTTTAACTAAACAAACAGCAAATTAGTTTTGTTAAATGTAAACTTACTCACTAATCGTACGTTAAGGTGAAGAATTCCTCTCTTTTTCCTCACTAAGGCGGAAAAAAAGAAGAATTATGAACGCGCAAGCGCAATGAATACAGCTTCGAAAAGAATCACTTTCTACTCATCTAAACAGAGATATAATGTTTATATTTTGTACCTAGAAAAATATAATATTGCATGCTTCAGTGCGGAAAGTGTTTTTACATTATCTTTAAATTTTGATACGTGTCGACAATAATAGTACATTACGCGTCGAGTGCGGAAAGTAGCATTTTGCATGCGAGTGTGGAGTTTGCACCCGAGCGACAGCGAGGGTAGTAAAACCACACGAGCAATGCAAAATGCCGTTTTCGCACGAGTTGCGTACCGTACTTTATCTACAAATTGTTAGATTTAAATAATAAATACAGAAAAAAACTTAATGTGTGTGTGTTCGTATCTCTCTCTTGATAAAGATGGCAATAATTCTTGAGTTGTATTTTTTGCCGAATTCATTATTTCTGGAGGAGTATTATTCTCCACATTTTCGTCAAAGTCACTTGATTCACTAATTTTTTTTCACTAAAAACTCGATATAAACAGTTTATTTAATAAAATAACAGCAAACAAAGAAAACAAACTCACTAATCGTGCGTAAAGCTGAAGAATTCCTCTCCTTTACCGCCCTAAGGTGGTAAAGAAGAGGAATTATTCAGAACTATGAGACGCGCATAATATGCGCAATGAATACAAGTACGCTAAGAATCACTTTCTACGCATCTAAACAGAGATACAATGTTTATATTTCGTATCAATCGTAGATAAAAATGTTTACCGGCCCAACCACCAGCCAAAACCGTAATTATTAAGTTTTTTAAAAAATGTATTAACTATCATTTTTATTCAAATAATAAATTACTCAAAACTAAATTACATACCCTGGCCACTTTTTAAAATAGTTTCAAGCAATGACAAGAAGTAATTAATTTTATTTTTAATTCTTTACTATACACAATATCAATATTGTAATATTTTGCTTCCGAGTTAACTGAAGCTATGTGATCGTTCTGAGGAACTAAACAAATTTGTCTTTTCCCATGTCTTTCCGATTTCAAAAATTCTAAAACACAAATCCGTTTCAGACATCAGGGAACATTTTTGGATCCGTGTCTGTCAATCGTTTAATTTTTGCGAACCAACATATCTTAAAAACTATATTCACAGTTTTTAATGTTTATTTGGTTTTCTTCCACGTCCGCACTAACATTCATTTATTCACACCTATATCTTCAATGCAGAGAAGGGTTAGGGCAGTACTACGCCCTACGCCATACGTGGCCTACGCAACGCTAGTGGTTCTGGCGTCTCAATTCGCCCGGTCTCGTATACTTCTACTGTCGAAAAAAACTGTGCTGCCATGCCCTGAGTCACTTGGTTAATGGGATGTAAAAGCATACCATTAATATAGAGTGCGTAATCGAATACGAAGCAGCTATGCGCCACACTAATTGACATTGACAGACTATTTTTCATTTGGTAATTTTAGTAACCCATAATCAAGGATTACTGATGAGTATCAATTTTAAAATGCTATACTTGTCCCCTTCTCTCATCTACTTTATTATAACATTAAGAAGAAGAAAATTAAATATATTTAAAATAAGTTTATACAAAGATATTATACTGCAATGTATCTTATTCCCCTTTAGCCACAGCTGTGGGGGGGATTATAATATGAACTGTTATTTCAAAAAATCATTGGTCCTAAACATAGATAGAGTAAAGCAATTAGTGCTATAAAACGTCATATAATATATTTGTTTTTATAGGATTTAACTTTTTATAGTTAAAGTAAAGCAATTTGTGATTTTTAAACGTTATCCAATGATTGTGTAGGATATTTTTTATCATTACTTTTTAAGTGCGTAGTGCCTAGCCTACTATAGTAGTAAGAGTAAAGCTATTTGTGCTTTCAATCTTTATCTAATGTTTTTTAGGATATAATTAGTTTTTAGTTTGTAGCGGCTAGTTATTTACTTTACTTTATGACCATTACATGGGAGAATAAGACATTTTATTTTTTCTGTATGTAAAAAAAACCTGCTTGGAATGTAACCACTAAAAATTATATATTATTTTCTATGTGATTTTTTTGTATTGTGCTTTATTTTTTAATAAAACTACCAAGAGTAAACTACCATCAATCTTCACATTATCCAAGAATATTATTTTGACGTGATGTTCAGAATTACTAAACAAACCGCGTAAATATGACTTTTCAGTTTGGTTTATTCTCTAAAACTAAAGTTTAGTTTATTTTCTAAAAATAAAATAAAATACTTACAAATCAAACGGTTATGAAGAGAGAAGCGCCTGACACATCGGACCTCGAATAAAGTAAAGAAATAAGAAGCCTAGAACTTATTGTTTCTTTACTTTATTCTTCTTTTTGTTTGTGACTTCTCTTTGTAGAAAACTTCTACAAACTTCGTTTAAAAACAAATATATTATTATTATTACTTACAAATCAAATAATAAGCTAATATCACAAGAAAACAACGAAGAATTCTAATATTTACGCATAACTAGAAAACAAGTGTTATTACCTTTGTCCATAATAAAATAAAAATTAGATATTTTGCCATCTACTTCTAAGAAAATGTCGACTCCATATTATAAATGATCCAAACGCATTTTAAATGCTGTTGAACTCTCCTGAAAGTAATTGAAGTAGTGAAGTGCTAGCGATGTCCTTTCCTTTACCTTATTATATTTGTTATTAATTCAATTCAAAATACTTTATTAGTAATAGATACAAAATACATTTTGTTTATCAAAATTTATGGCTAAGTAATTTGCCGGAGAACTTGCCGGATTATAATAATTAAATTATGTAAAGTAATGTTCTCTAAAACTAATTATAAATAGATACTTAACACATTCCGGCCACGAAAGAGCTTCAATAGGGACCGGACATCATTTTGGGGGCCCCATACTCTTCCGTTTCGTGACCTAAGGAAATTACTAACACATTTCGTAGAATTCTTATATTAAGTTTGAAATTGTAAGCATCATATAAATCAGACCATATGATCCTCGTTGCCCCTCCCTCTATCTGGACTTGTACGCATTCATACGTGCTAAATTTAACTGCCATGAATAAACAATAGATGAAACAGGAATAAAATTAAAGGTGTCATCCACGTCTATTATACTTAAATGTTTTGTCATCATTAAATATATGATCAGCAATCGTAAAGCCGGAAATTTAGGCGAACCAAAGGATTGTTCTCTTTTAGAGATTCCTTCTAAGAAAGTGAAAAAGATTTAACTCCACTGTTAATTATTAAAATCACTAAAAACTATTCGATGGTATTACCTTATTGGTTATGTTCAGTAAAATAATACAAAGTTTAATATTTCAAAAAATAAACTGAAATTTCATATTTACGCGTTTTTAACAATAAAACAACAATTCTGAACCTCACATTTCTAAATAGTAATTCTTTACAGTTGTTTCTCTTCATCGTTTTTTAAAGTTTTAAGAAATAAGAAAAAAAAATTATAATTCAAACCCTCAATTGAAGAATTTTCTCTCTTCAGCACTCTACTGTGTACATGTGTAATATAATGATTTACAGGTACGTTGTTTAGTAAAACATTTCAATTGTTTTTGTAAGAAATTATTCTTACATTAATTTTTCTGGGAGGAAGGGCGGTTAATTATTTCTGAATAACTTTTTTCTCTGTTTTTCTATTTTTTAATATTACCACGAAGAATCTAAATCGACTAGGTATTAATTTTACTAACTGATGATAATGCATTGAGTAATAGAATTCCGCTTATTTAGAATTCTCAGCTGTGAGTTAAGACTACAAGCTCCATTATAATTCAAAAAGAAACAAAGATTTTAAAAATGTTATACAAAAGAACAATATTCATATTCATGCTTCTCCTATTTTATTTTAATGTTGCAATATTTCATTCTACCTTTGTAGAAAAAAAAAATGAAATAAACTTCAAGATTTTTTTGATTCAGCGATGACTAATACTTTAAGATCTCGAGTCCGAGATATTTTAATAATAATATTCATTAGTAGACTTGCTAAGTCCTGACCTGGAGGCCACAGATTGACATTTGAATTGACAATGGAGCCAGACATTGTCAGAACCGTGTCTCTCCGTCTATAGATACTATAATAGAATCCTATCCATGCCAGTCCACGACACCTTATTATTTAAACATAATGAAATAAGGGCATTAGTATAATGACCGACTCTATCCAGATTTGACGCCCAAGATCAAATGACAAAGATTATTTTGAATTTTTAAATGCCATAGGACAAGATGTAAAATTAAATGGGATTATTTCTGCTGAGTTTCAAATTGTAAAGACATAAATCTTATAAGTTATAACGCCTCTTGAATTCATTACTTTAGATTTTTTAACAAATTCCAAAATAAATGTATGTAATTATAATAATAAAAAGATTAATTAAGTTTTATTTATATAAATTCAAAAGATAAATTGAATGCATTTGTAGCTGCAAATATAAAGGCATTGTTGAAATGAATGTCTGCTTTGATATTCTTATTATGGTATTTTCACAAAAATACATCATGTTTTGTAAATTCCATCATTAAAAAATAATAGGAAGTAAATTTTAAATAATTTTATGGGATGTCTAGGATAAATAATTGGTTCTTTTGACTTTTACTGAGATTTTGTGGTACTACTTCATAATTATGACTAGAGAGGTTGGTGGAAAGTAACATAACAATATTGTTACCACAATTTTCTATTAAAATTCACAAACGCGTTTTGACATGTGGATGTTTTTAGTATGTATAATGCTCTCTAACTCTACATTTTATTTCTAAATGTAAACTTCAGGTTGTAGGAAAATTCCTGTATAGCAGTATGTCTTTGTATTTTTAATTTTACTTCTTTTTAAATTATTTTATATTATACTGTCCGAGATACTACTAATGTTACTAAAACATTAGTAGTACATACTACTAATGCTGTTAAAACTCTGATAAAGCTAAGGTATATTATAATTTTATAATGCATATTTGCATTGCACATGTAAAGCTCTTTTTTTCTAAGCACTTGAAACACGAGTAGACTGTTAAAAAAGGAAATATAAAGGGGATAGAATCAGAACAAATTGCGCTAATAATAATAACAATGTTTGTTTGTGTTAATATGGAGGAAGAAGGAGCTTTTTACATAATTCGATTTCATGTTGCGGACCATCAGCGAATTCCCTTTAGCCTCATTAACCTCAGCCAAATATTTACATTTTCCAATCCCCCCCCCCCCTCTTACCCCTTTTACGATACGTGCTTTTAAAACATTTTTTTTTTTGGGCGATATAAGCAGCACGTGGTGTTTGGCTAACGGCACCTACCTGAAGGGAAACAGTATTTAAAGCCCGACAAAAAGTGTCCTTGCATCAAAGAACTTGCTTAAATTTTAATAGAATCATCCTAGCTATATTTTGCCTCTTTTATTCAAATTAATGTCAAAATTGCTACCGTGATTCAGTTTAACATAGGTTAACCCTCCCGGAATCAAAAACAAAATTGAATTTTTATCAACTTATGGAATGTTAAAATAAGAAAAAAATATGAGACAACTAATAGAGTACCTATAGAAATAGGAACCCCTCCTACTACCAGAAAATAATATTGGTGCGCAGTGGCGCACCCAGGATTTTTTTCTGGGGGGGGCTAACCCAGACTCAAAGAAGTGCAAGTTGTGACCGGGGGGGGGGGGGGGGGGGTAAAGTAGTAGTAGGAATCTAGTACTTTTTACTCGAACGGGTAGGTTGAACCACTTGTTTGAACCTAGCAATAATATGAATTAAAAAGTAAAAATTAAGTAGTAAAATTTGAATCGTAACTTTCTTAATATTTCTATAAGCCAGTTTTAAAAAAATCGGTCCGAGACAACTGACGAAATTTCTCTTATACGAATTTATATAATATTACTTAGTTCAGTGTTTTCTATTTACTAGTGTTCGAGTTTTCGTTGGTACATAATTATTAAAATGTAATAATTTGAAATTTTTGAAATAATTTTATCAAAATTTATAATAAAGATATCTTCTCCTCAAGAAAAAATCGGACCCGGCCTCTCTCCGACCGGGTTTAATGCTATTTTCTCAGGAACTAGAATTTTCCCAGGTAAACGGCTTATTATCGTTATAGATTCGTATTTAAATGGACTACATTTTAAAATTGTTTAATCAAAATCGTCGAAACCGTTTACGAGAAATAAGTTTTTTCAGAGTTTTTGGGGGTAGCACCCCTAAATTTGGAACAAAATTAATTTCTCTATTTTATCTTGGGGTGTGATTTTTCTGAACATGAGTATATGTTAAATCTCGTCAAAATCGGCCCCGTAGTTTAGGCTCCACGCGACTGCACACATAACAGACATTTTTTTAAAAAACACTTTTTTGAACTCAGGGGGACCTCAAAACGTGATAAAAATTCGATTTTGATGGATTTACAAAGTCGGATTTTTGCGCGATCACAATACTTCTTCTTTATAATATGAGGAAGCAAAAAACTAATAATTTGTTTTCTTCACGAGTATATTTCGTAAAAGTAAATAGTATTTTCTTAAGTATGTGTATTTTCTTGGGGGTTCTGGGGGGGGGGGGGGCTTTAACCCCTTCAGCCCCCCCGTGTGTGCGCCTCTGAAAAACCAAATAGTTATTATTGTTTTAGTGACTAGAATTTAACACAAAAGAGAGAAAAAAATCCGAGGAACCTACTTAAAATCTGTTTTATATTTAAAATGAACTTTTTTGATAAAGTTTTTTTTCGAGGGACCTTATCCTTATCTTTATATAGAGGGGGAGAAAAAACGGCACTTCTTTAGATTGTTACTCCCCTTATAAAAAAATCAGTGGGGAGTAACAATCTAAAGAAGGTGTAAGGAATGCTCTTCTTTAGACTGTTACTCCCCTTATAAAAACATAAGTGTGATATTCCTTTGTCCCAACGTACATTGGACTAAACATCCCTTTGTCTTAATAGTTATATAGTCAATGTCATTTATATTCTAAAAAAAAATAGGGGAGTAATAATAGTCCACAGGCCACCATAAGAAGTGAGTCGCTGATTGATAAAGTTTTCTTACCTTATGGAATCGCTTATTTATGCCTTGTCCACCGATGAATCGGGTATATGGCAACTGGGCGCTGGGCCATTTCCGTTTTGTTGACATGCCAAACTTGCCCTTCTGTAGGAACATTGAAAAGAGATAAATAAAATTTTGATTTTCACAGGATCGTTTAATTAAATTATTTAAAAAACAGTGGTAAAGGTGGCCACCGATAAGAGTGGGCCGTTTTCTTTTCAACGTCCCCGCAAAGCGATATGTTTGGGGCGGTGGACACCCCAAAAGGCCCACTCTTATCGGTGGCCACGTGTACCATTGTTTTTTAAATAATTTAATTAAACGACCCTGTGAAAATCAAAACTTTATCTATCTCTTTTCAATGTTCCCGCAGAAGGGCAAGTTTGGTATGTCAACAAAAAAGAAATGGCCCAGCGCCCAGTTGCCATATACCCAATTCATCGGTGGACACGGCATAAATAAGCGATTCCATAAGGTAAGAAAACTTTATCAATCAGCGACTCACTTCTTATGGTGGCCTGTGGACTATAATCTAAAGAAGTACCGAAAAAACAATATCAAACCAAAATCTAATAAGGTATCATAATGGTATCATAGATAAAGATAGTGTTGGGCCAGGGGGTGTCCGTGTCACATGCGCTATTCTCCCTGGATAAGACAACAGGCATGACACCGCTCGCAATAATACTTTAATCTTATCATTCTTTCTATTCCTATGAATAGAACTTAAAACTCAAACTTAAAATAATAAAAACTTTATTTAATTTGTTTTTATTGATTAATTGTAATTTTTTTATTATCTTTCTTTTCTACCGCAGCCCTAATATAAGTTGATCTAGGGTCCTCTGGGGGGGGCTTCAGCCCCTTCAGCCCCCCCCGTGGGTGCGCCACTGTTGGTGCGCTACTGCTTGATGTAATCAATATAAAGGATGAAACCCTCACACTATGTATATAAATATAGAAGGTTTATATAACCTTCAATTTCCTTTTAACCTTGATTTTGTCAAAACTATTGCAGAATTTTCAATGGTCTTTTTAACATATTTGTTTTAGTAATTGTTTTATTTTTAGCCTTGTGCTAAAAACAAAACAAAGTGAGGTAAATAATTTCAATTCTTTAATGTAGTAATAAAAATTAGTTTCAATAGACGTATAGTGAACAAAATTGAGCCAAAAGAGAGAACAAAATATTTTCTCTATTTAATGTTCTAATTTTCTGTTTCAGAGAATGACACGAGCGCGGAAGATGAGGATTCTTACATGCTGGAGACCGGTACCATACCTTCCCACGAGGCACATGATGTTCCCCCCATATTCGTTAAAGAACCTACCAACACATTTGTGGTCAAAAATAAAGCGGCAACACTACATTGCCGCGCTGTTCACGCCCTGACGCTCCGATTCAAATGCAGTGGCCCCGCAGGCGAAACGAGCACCGTCGATCTTGTCGATCCTATGTCGGGAGTTAGGATAGTGGACGCTTCAATCAACGTCACTAGAGACAATGTCGAAGAGTATTTCGGCAAGGATAAATATAAATGTGAATGCATCGCTTGGTCATCCATCGGAGAGGTTCGTTCCCAGCCTGCCACCCTTGATGTTGCCTGTAAGTTATTATTGTTTATTGTGTGATTAAGTGTGCTATTTTAATTACTTTCATATTATTTTTTTATAGAGTGGAAAAACAATATAATACATATCTACAATCTGATTGAATTTTAGTATAAGTCCATAGACTCTTGAAAAGTTGTTAACTGACTTGTTAAAAAGAAAGAAAGATACGATGTTTTAATTAAGATTCGAGATATTTTTGAATAACTATCAAATGTCAGTTCTTTAAACTTTGAGTTGGTAAATATTAAAGTATTAAACTCATTCTCCTACTCAATGTAAATGGAATGTTTGACTATATATAAATTTCACACTTTTATTTAACAAGGTACACATTTTCTAACACATTTGTATCTAAGATTAATGTGATTGCTGTGGTAGTGACTTAAATCTTTGGAATAATTTTATTATCGTTGCTATAGTTCTGTAGTAATAGTAAGTCCCATGCTGTATAATCACTATTATGCAAGTGATTCTAGACTTAAAATGTTAAAAATTGTACCCTACAAAAAGTCATGCAAAGGTGTTATTAGATTTAGGTCGTTACCTGAAGGTGTTGTGTTATTTCTACACACTAGTGAGGTAAATGTTAATTCAAAACCTCGGTATAACCCAACCAAAAACCCTTCCATAATTCTCAGGTTCAAGTCGGGGATTGACCTCGTGTCCCGCTGCCAACTTCTTAAGACTTAGTGATAAATGCCTCCTACTTAGAAGTTAGAATTATTGTTATTCTGGTTGGGCCACCCCGGCCCAGACAATAACATGCTAACTCTTGCCTGACCTATATATAGTACAATTGAATACTCGATTAAAGATCAGGCTATTAATTTTGGTGAAATGTCGTCCCTGCTCTAAACTCTCTATTCTATTCAATTTTAGATTCATTCCTACATTCGAATGCTTAATTAATTCGGGGCTATAGGTATTATTATATCAAACCTATAATCTCCGCCTATTGTAAGTATGTATGCAATTTAATTTATATTTGATCATCAAGTTTTGGGCAACATGATTATGATCCGGTCATATCTATGTATTAAACAGTTGATTTAACATTTATAATGTATTAACATTTTAATGTAGTTGAATCTAACTAATTATTCTCAATTTAAATGACCAATTATGTACGGTATGTGTGTGTGTGTGTATGTTTGTTTGACTATCAAAAATATACCCATACACGAGTAAAATGTTTCTATTTTTATGCCCAGATCTTAAGATAACTGAATAGCAGAGAAAACGCTCATCTCTAAAATAAAATGATGAAGTTGATATAAGTGTCCGTCTATTTAGTTATTCCACAGCTTACGTAGTTCACTTACTTTGTTATTATTCACTCAGAGAGCTAAATTACTTCTTCCTGCTCGAGCTATATCTTCATTAAACTTAAAATTCCATGTTAATAAATAAACAAATACCATGTTATAAAGTGGTCACACAACACTATGTGTTTAAACTGCCTTTGTTTCGTTGATTTTAGTCTTCCAACAATTTCTGTTATCATCGTACTATGTATTTAACTAGTCAAATCATAAAACACTGCCTGTTAAATTAAATTACCAATTTGTTGAAGAGGCATATAGGCTACAGTATAATGACACCACTGTCTAATTTTTTTATTAAGGTTTTTATCTTAATTTTATTGCTCTATAAAATGTCTCTTTTCTTAACAAGAAATTCTATTAATATTTCCGATTAATTTATGCATTGCGTATATCTATAAAAAATAATTAACTACAAAGTTATGTATTATATGGGAAGGGTCCAAAGGGTTTTTTCTTTGACTTTCCTTGAGATTTTTTCTTTCTCATAATT